>JANITW010000006.1:63437109-63447574 GCA_027564335.1 Erythroxylum williamsii
AAATAGGAAATACATAATCCTACACTCCAATTCTATTTTTCAAACCTCTAGAATTTATTTTTCACTCCAATTCAATAATCAAAGCACAATTTATACAAAAAATTCAGAATTTCCAATTTACACAATTATGCCGGGAATATGTCATACATGCATGTACACTCATATGCTAGTGCCACAATACTCATTTATCAATAAATATAGAGGCTAAAATGCATGTGCAATTCACAATATGCAAACACTCAATTTTATCCCAATCCGAATTACCAATATACCCATCACATCAGTAAAGGGATGTTACAATAATGAAAGTTAAATCACCTTTGTTTTTGTTACAACATGATCATAATTAAGTTTAAAAAACTAGAGATGATCATAACAGTAATACGTCCTTTAATGTGACATGCTCCCTTCTATGTATCACAAATTAGTTTAAAACTTAATATTATCTATAGTGAGATATATCTTAACAGCTCAATAGTAATGGCTTTGTAAAAGGCAAATCCTTTTAAAATTCATACGATCATTCATGCATATATACTAACAAAAAAAAGCATTATACTTAAATATCAGAAACAATATATAAATAAGCTCATAATGTCAAATACATAAAATATATAAAACAACAATATTTTGTTTAATCATGGAACTCAATAATGCCCATTCTTTTGACATGTTCATTAAATGCCTTTGGCAGTAATCCTTTTGTTATGGATCCGTAGTCATAAATTGTGTGCTAATATGTATGATCAACACTCTTTATTTTTGAATTTCTTCTTTATCAACAAAGTAATTTATTTTTATATGTTTAACTCCCTTTGAATATTTGCAATTTTTTGAAAAGAAGACTATTGTGGCATTATCACAATAAAATGTCAGTAGCTTAGCAATACTATCAATAATTTCAGGTCAAGAAGTAAAGTTTTATAGCCATAAATTGTAAACAATAGCCTCAAAACATGCCACAAACTCAACTTCCATAATGGATGCAACAATGATATACTACTTTACACTCTTCCATAAAATTGCTCTTTTAGCTAAAAGGAACAAATAGCCAAATATGGATTTTCTTATGTCAACACATCTGACATAGTCCGAGTTTGAATATCTAATTACCTTAAAGTGATAAGATCTTTTATAAGTAAGCATATTATCTTTTTTTCTAATATCTTAATAATTTCTTTGCGACTTTCCAATGTTCAATTCCAGGATAGCATTTCAATAGCAAAACTAATTTCTGGTCTAGTGCAGGTTTGAGCATACATTAAACTCCCAACAATAGATGGATAAGGAATCTTCTCGCTTCCTATGCGTTCTAATAATATTTTAGGCATTACTTAAAACTAAATTTATCTCCCTTGTCAACTAGAACAACACTTGCAGGGAACTTTTCTGTTTTCTATCTCTATAAAATTTTATTAATATATGTCTTTTGAGATAACCTAACATTTCTTATGATCTGTTGAAATATTTCAATTCTTATAACAAAAGATGTCTCATCCATATCTTTCATTTCAAAATTGTTAGAGAAAAACTTCTTGAAATCATATAATAAACTAAGATCACTAGTGTAAGCAAGATATCATCAACATAAAGACTAGAAAATATATTTTCTCACTGTTGCTCAGATATATACACCATCTAATGATGTTTTCTTTAAATCCAAAAGAAGTAATGATATCTTTAAACCTGAGATACCATTGTTAAGAGGTTTGCTTAAGTCCATATTTGACATCTTAAGCTTACACACCATATATTTCTTTCTTTCAATTAGAAAACCCTCAAGTTGATCCACATAGATTTTCTTTTCTCTTAATTTCCATTTAGAAAGGCGATTTTTACATCCATTTGATTGAGTTCTAAATCATAATAAACTACAATTTTCATAATAGTTGTAAATGAATCCTTTTTTGAAGTAATTAAAAAGTTTCATTATAATCAATACCATTCTTTTAAGTGTAACCCTTAGCGATAGGTCTAGCTTTATGTCGTTTGATATTGCCATTAAAGTCACATTTGGTCTTAAAGACTCATTTACACCTAACTGTCTTATAACCATCTAGCAATTCAATAAGATCCCAAACTTACCACTTATTATAATTTTCATTTTCAATGGCTTGTGAAAATGTAGCTAGATCTTTTTCAATTCCTAAGTCACCTTTTACCTCTTGTAAATAAACAAAATAATCATCATTAATAGTTGATTGTCTTTGAGATTTTCTTAATGATATTTCATGTGGATCATCTATAATAGGTTCATCAATAGTGATATTATTATTTGGAGTTTATTTGTGTATTTTTTTAATACTTGAGGAGAAGTGATAGACAAGGAAACTTGTATTCTAACTTCTTGAATTTTCCCTTTACGTGATTCTACACTCCTACTAGTTGCACCATTTTAATGGATTTACCATTTCTAGTTTCAACAATCCTTGTAATATGGTTAGGACAATAAAATATATACCATTTAGACTTTTTGGATAACCAATGAAAAATTCACTAGTTATTCTTGAATCCAATTTCCTTTTAAGTGGATTATAGATTCTTATTTCTGTCAGGCAACCCCAAATATGTAGGTACTTTAAACAAGGTCTCCTTCATATCTATAGTTCACAAGGTGTCTTAGGAACTATCTTACTAGGAACTTTATTTAATAAATACATGACATTTTTCAAATCATACATCTATCATGATAAAGGTAAAGAATAATGAGTCGTTATAATCCTAACCATGATCATTAAAGTATGATTACATCTTTTGGCTAAACCTTTTTCTTGTTGTGTGCTTGGCGTTAAATATTAAACATATATGCCATGCTTTTCAAGGAATTTAGTAAATGGACTAGGACATTATTCAGTTTCATTATATTTCCCATATTATTCACTACCCTTATTAAATATGATACTTTTCACCTTTTTATCTAACCGTTTTTTCTACTTCATTAAGAAATACCTCTAAGGAACCTACTGATTGAGAATTTTTGTGCAGTAAATAAATATATCCATAACATTCCATAATATGAAACTTATCAATAAAAGTGAGGAAAAAATTTTCTCCACTGAATAATGGAACAAAGAAAGGCCTGCATAAATTAATGTGTTCAATTTCATAAAATTGTGCGCTTTTTATGGCTTTTTTTTAATCAATTGTTTGTTTTGTATATTTTTCCTTTAATACAATCTGCGCAAATCCCAAGATTAGTAAAATCTAAAACTAGAAGGATTTCATTCTTTACTAATTTGACCATTTTTTCTTTGGATATATGACCTGAACATTTATGTTATAAGTAAGATGGAGTTTCATTTATCATTTAGTGCCAACATTACGATACAAGTTTGAGTTTCAGTAAAAATATTATCAGAATCAATAAGACACTTATGTTTGAACAAACTGAAACATTCATTACCAAATTTAAAAGTCTATCTAACAATATCAAGTTTTGATAAAGAAACTATGTTTCAAGAAATAGTAGGAACATAAAGAGTTTGGAAATAGAAAATGATGTCTAATGTCTAAAATCAAACGGTAAGTTCTAATAACTTCAGCTCGAGTTTTAACTAGATCTTTTGCATTAACTAAATATGGTGCATTCTTGTATTGTACATACATATTGTTAATGAAATATCTACTTAATTTTTTTAAAAAAAGGAGTTTTAAATCAATTTCCATAAAAACAAACTTTTTATTTGGATTTATAGTTTGGATCATAAGGAATCATTGCATTGTATTAGTAATATGAGTGGTATATCCATAATTAATCCACCAAATATTCTAAGGAACTTATGTTAAATTTGATTCGAAATATACTAAAGCACTAGACTTACCTTTCTTTTTGAACTATGCCTTACGTTTCAGGCGATTTTTTTGATAATGTCCAGTTTTCTTAAAAAAATGGCATATATGTTTCTTCGATTCCTTCTTATTGATTGAAGTTGATGATACATTACCCTTACATAGTACATTCTTTCCCTTTCCTTTATCCTTTTTGAAAATTTTTCTAGCTCCTTGATGACCCAGGAAATTAATCGAGCGAACTCCTTATTTTTTAAGTATTGTTTCTTCTTCAATAAGTACACTTTGCAATTCATTTAGCTTCATTTGTTCTTTATAGTATTGTAGCTCATTTGGAATGTACTATATTTAGGAGCCAAAGAGTTAACAATAAAATGCACCAGGAAACTTTCACTCATTTCCATTCCTATAAATCTTAATCTTATAATTGTATCTATCATTTCAATGATAAGTTCATGCATAGTATAGGAACCATCGAACTTGATGGTAGTTAACATACCCATTAAAGTCCAAAAAAGTGACATATTAGTAGAGTTAGGTTGTGAAATATTTTTAACAGACTTAAGATATTCCTTAACACTTTCAATATTAGGAATTGTAGCCTTAATGTTGCTAGTTACAATCATTTGCATAAATATTAAGCTTAATCTGTTTGATCTTACCTAAAGTTCATGGAAATATTTTTCTTCAACATTACTAATATTGATAAGACCAGCGTGCTTATTGGCTTGGAATGCCAAGTCAAGACCTATAATTCTTAGGTTGAACTAAACTTATTCACATTATTCAGTAAAATTAAGCCCATTAAATTTTATAATACATGAAGCTTGCGAGTGAATAACAATAGAATTAGACGGTACAAAATACATTAAATGCTCATTTATTGATGGTTCGAGTCATAAGTTAAATACATAAATAGAATCGAGTAATGATCATATTAACAATATGCATATATTGTGGTTCTCCTTTGAGTGAAACAATAATACACAAAATAACAAATGCTAATGCTTATTATTATTTTTAAATTATCGATAATTACATATACTATAATTATATATATTTGTTATCTTTGAATCATATTAAACATATCTAATGAAGTAGTAGTATTAATAGTAATAGTAAGAATCTATTAGCATTTTATTCATAATTAAATAATATTTCAAAATTTTTTCTATCTACCTTGTCTTTCTTTCTAGAGTTTGTGATGAAATAAAATTAAACTTAAATATGCAGAGAAAAAGAAGTCGTTAAAAGTTAGAACTCGGAACAATATTTTGTAACTGCTTTTTTCTTTTATTTCATGTTCCATCAACGTAAAATTAAAATATAATTATTTTATTTAATAAATTTCTCGTCGTCTGTTAGATAACACATGCATCATTTCAACTTAAAATAATAATTCTTTTGACTAATATGACGAAGAAATCGGGAAAAACTCACATAGAGATCCGTTGAAAAGTTAAATGAAAAGTCTGCACACAAAAGTCAAGATGTTGAGGCCGAAATCGTGAATGTGCTCACCAATCCTTTTCCGAAACGGTGACACCTTTGGCTGTTGGGACCAGATCTTTTGGTCTATTTTTTGTGGATCAATTTAATCCACTTTATTTGGTCTATTTATTTATGTAAAATTTACGTAAATAGATAAATCAGATAAAGTATCACAGAATAAATCCACATAAAATAAACAAGAAGATTTGGAGCCTTGGCTGCTTGCCATGAATGGATCGTGACCGAGTCTGGTAGAAATTAGGCACTTAAATATTTCAATTAGATAAATTCATATTTTTTTAAATATAAAGATTACGTAATTACTCACACTGTAAAAACTAAAAAGTCTCTTTTCGCGATGAGCCTTTCTGACGACGTGACACGCTTGCCGCGTGAGCTACTCGATTCAGCGACTCTTGCACAGGGACCACAGAGGTTTTTCATCACGATTTTATGTCACGTCGCCGCGTGAGCTACTCGATTCAGCGACTCTTGCACAGGGACCACAGAGGTTTTTCATCACGATTTTAAGCATACGTGCTCAAATGTCCTTTAGCTCTCAAGTCATATTCTTTGTGGGGCTCTCGCAAAGGTGGGGATAGGTGATTTATTTGTTGCAACAGTACCTATCTTAGCAGAGCAGGACCATGTACCAGGGTGACCCACGTCATAAGGCCGGATATACAATACAATACAATACAAATTTTGTCAAATGCGCATATACATACAATTAATATTTTATTCATAAATTGCATTTTATTAATAACTGTATAATTCTATCCCTGTCACTATAAAATACTAATTAATATTTTTTAATTAATTATTGTTTCTTTATGAGATTTTGTAAATAGTCTTCATGTTACGTAAAGGAGTCATGATATACCTTCATGTTAAGAAAATAGGGATTTTTGGTACATACACAAATGCAAGATACGTATATTATCCTATTTATAAAACTCATGCGCCATGCACCAGAACAAGTGAAATCAAACAAATCAGCTACTAGGTAGGCTTTAATTCTCAAAAAAAAAAAAAAACTACGTAACCGGTTGTAAAAAAGGTTATCAGTTCAAGAGCAATATATGAGTCCAGAGGTTTTTGAGAGTGTGGTACGGCTTTCATATGAAAGCTAATTCGTGGCATTATTTCGTCCTTCCATAACCATCCTCGGAGAACAACCGGCTTTAAATCTTCTGGTTTATTTTTTTGGACTTATTTTGTGTTATTTTATTTGACTCATTTATTTATATGGGTCTCACATAAATAAATGGATCAGATAAAATAGACCAGAATTGATATACAAAAAATAGACCAGAAGATCTGATCCCAGAACAACCAGGACACCACGAAAAGATCATAATGGATGGTGGCAGTGAAGGGCCAGATGTTGGAAAGGAGTCTGGAGGGGGAGTAAAGATGGAGGCGTGAAGTTCACATTATCAAATTCTTAATTACACTGTACATTAAGCTTCATTCGTATGTTTATAAGGAGCTACTGGAAAATTTAGGGGTTGATAAAAACTTGAGGTTGAGTAATGAAAGGTTAGTGATCAATCATTAATTGAAGAATTAAGTGTGTGAAGATTCTTTATGCACAGCAGCGTACAAATTATGTAAGAAAATGAGAGATCCGATTTCAGGCTTACATCTTATAAAACTCTTGGGGTATGATCTTAAAGATTTAGGATTACCCTCCTGAAAAAAAAAAAAAAAGAAGGAGAATATCTAACTCTAGGTTAATTGTACTGCATTGATAAGCGTGCACGTTTTAGGATTGAACATTTAACGATGCATGGACGCAATCCTCTCAGAGCAATTTCAATGCTTTCCTCGAGGGGTGTAAACTGTAAGGTACAATTCTATGCTATTGATTGGATGGGGCCACCTTTATCTTCCATTATTGCAGGTGATCTGACGAACACCACACATAAGAATCACGTGCCTATGACCTATGTGACTGTCGGAAAGAACGCAACGCCAAGGTTTAATTCTTTACGGTTTTATGAAAACTTACCTGATGTTTCGTTGAAGGGAATAGCATTGCTATTCCGAACGTATTCCTCAATCGTTATTAAAGCTGTTCTTCGATGAAACTTCCATCCACGCAGTGCGGGATTGCGTTAGAGCTCGTCGTGTCTGAACGATGCTGTCTCCTCAATTTACTATATTCGTTTTCTTTATTCAGCCTCTTCAGGACTGGTTATACACTAATATCCACACCGGCACTCGATTTAGGAGTCATGCCTGGGCGACTATTTTCGGACTTACTTGTTGGTTCCTCTGAATCTGGACGAACAAAACGGTTTTTGATACCCATTTCCTTTGGCCCCCCTCCCCTGACGCTTTCATTTTATCTTATGCAGATAACCTCCACCTGTCGTCCGTGAGGCGCAGTGACCTTGGCCGCCGAGTCCAGCCCCGATCAGAGCTTCTCCTCAGTTGGACCAAGCCACTACCAAGATGGATCAAATTAAACACCGACAGAGCCAACAATCGTACTACGTGCACAGCAGCTGCCAATGGACTTTTGCGCGACAGTGACGACCATTAGCTGCGAGGATTCTCTCAGAATCTGGGATGGTGCGCTCCTCTGTCTGCAGAACTCTGGGGAGTCTTCACAGGTCTCTCCCTTGTTTGACAACTGGGTTTTCGTCGCATAGAGTTGGAGGTGAATTCGATCGCAGTACACAACATGATCACCTCAATTGCACGCCGCACTCAGGCGACCAATCCTATTGTCCTGGGCATACACGAGTTACTCTTCAGCAATTGATCTATTGCTCATCGTCATGTTTACCGAGAGAGCAACAGATGCGCCAATTGACTGGCCTCTCAGGCAGCCCGCTTCCCTATTGGGATTACCTTTTTTGATGTCACACTCTCTAGGTGCCATCACTTCTCTTTAAGGATCAATCAGGGACTAGTGTCCCACGCTCTATTTTGTAATTCGTTCCGAATTTTCCTTTAAACAAAAAAAAAAAAAATCTTTCCTTGTCCTCAGCAAGGCAGAAATGCAAGAAGAAACACAATTTACGAAAGAGAGATATGGCTCAGTTGTCACAACATGAAAACACTATAATTAATACTGTGAAATATTAATTAATGCCCCTCATACTCGCTGCCCAGTGCCTATGGCATTATTCATTTATCACAGCAATCTCCCTTCAATGCCGAAAGATGGGTATAGCAATAGGCATTTAAGTTGCCTACCATTAATTACTTACCATGTTTTTGTGCTATCTTCAAGAGGCAGAGTGTGAGTTCTTGTGGTTGGGAGAGCATAGCCATATGATCAGTCTCTTTCATCTCCATAATCTCATCAACTGGACTATTCTCTATCATCCACCGCTGGAACTCTTCAGTTATGCCTTTATCTTCGGAGCATACTACGAATACCCGTTTGACCGACCCGTAACCCTCCTCAGACAATTTCTCTGACTTGGACAAATCGTGCACAAACAACGAGCTCGGCCTCAACAGTGACTTTGCCAATTCAAGATCCTACAAAGAACTAATGTTTACCAAGCTAGTGTTGTTTAGGAACATCACGTTTACGAATGGTACGGCCACACTTAATCCGAAATTTTATTTAGAGAATTGAATTTATCATTCTTATATAAGTTGATCGAATTAAGTAGGGGTTCAAGAAATTACCAACCTCGACAGGGCTTAGTTGATAAAGCTTTGATGATAAGAACTGAGTCCCAAATAGCATTGACTGGAGTTGCAGTTCAGAGTTGCCGTAGGGTGAAAACTTGGTGTCCAACCAGCCGCCTTCTGGGACCCTTCGTCCGTACTTTATGACAATAACAAGCATTTCGTTAGTATAATCATTGTTGAAGGCTGCTCTACGATTCATATGACTGACTAGAACTGAAAGCTTCAAATCATGCCCTTACTCGGATAATTTTAGATTTGAACCCACTTCAAAGGGACAAAAGCAATAAAACATCTGTGTGAATAATAAGAAGTCAATACTTTGATCTCCTTCCATTAATTCTGGCTGTATCTATTATGAGTATGACGCGATTGAGAGTGACCCGAATAGCAATAAGCAGAACTTATTTGGTACGAGGTGCGCACAATATGCAAATCACAGGAAAGAAGAACAGCTGTACCTCTTCTAAGACATATGAAGGCTGATTTTTGGTGTCTGGCATGAACGCTGTGAGGAAGACAGCCACTTCAATTTTCTCTGGGAATTTCTCCATAGCAAGAGACAGACTCATGCCTCCTAAGCTATGGCCAACTAGTATAACCTTTTCATTTGGTTGCACTGATGAGTTCAGGAAATCTAGCAAAGGTTGAGTGTACTCTAAAAATGAGTAAACCTCTTCTATGGACTTCGCATTGATGCCTGCACCAGCTAGGTCCAACACCGTGACACGGTGGCCGGAGGACTCCAGCTGCGGTTTCACCTTGTACCAACACCAAGCCCCGTGACACGCTCCATGTATTAGAACAAAATGCTTCTTCTGACCTCCCACAAAATCCTCCATGCCTTTGTATTTTTCTATCAGGGAAATGAGACGATTTCAGTGACCAAAAGAGAAAAGAATAGAAAGCGCGAGAAGGGACATGGCACAACTCATTTGTTTCTCTCCTTTTTATGGTACGTTGCACACGTAAAAGTGTGTTTCGTGCGTTGACCATCCTCTACTTTCAACGAGACTTATATCCTCCCAAACATCAATAATATTCATATTTATGAATATCAAATTTCTAATTTAATCACAGGAAAAATAAAATAAATAATAACTTTAATTCTGAAGAACCTAAAGTATGGAAGTGTGTTTTATGAGAACCCAAGAACGAATTGAATTTAGCAGCTCAACTATTTATTATTATCTCTTCATGGTCGGGCAGGCATATGGGAATGGCGAGCTATTAATACAAAAGAAATTAAATTATTTATAATATTATGGCCAAAATATAACTTTCTTGATATATTATGTGCCCTTCTATTTAAAAATGGACTTATTATTATTTATAATTGAAAATCAATTCAAATACGTGAATTAGTCGGAATATATGCAAGTTCGCTATCCTACCCAATGTTATGAATACCGTACCGGACTCGGTACCGGATTGGGCTCTGGAACGGAACTATACCGGTATCGGTCGGTACCGGGTACCGTTTCGGGATATTTTTTAAATTTATAAAATAGTCCCTAAATTTTTTAAA
>JANITW010000006.1:63465462-63477634 GCA_027564335.1 Erythroxylum williamsii
CATCAATCTCCTTTAAGCACAATAAAATCTATAACACAATACCTATACAAACACACTCATTGAATTCATTTCATATCTCTAAATTGCCACTTAAGGATCGGGGTCCAACATTAATTCAAAATTAAGTTTTTAGGAAACGAAACATCTTTGTTTTAATTACGTTTGTTGACCATGGTGTTTAAATTTATTTTTTATTTTTGTATTAAACTTCATTTATATTTGATCTTTTCATTTACTTTTGTCCCCAATCTTATATCAAAAGGATTATTTCATATTTAGTTTCTTAACAATAAGTTAAGTTAAATTTTCTTTGTTGCTTCTAAGAACTACTTGTAAATCCTTTTTGTAATAAGTAATAACAATTGTTTGTAATTTTTTTCACTCTTGTAAGCCTAAGGTTAACTATCTTCACTAATTTTTGTTGTTTAAGAGATAACTCAATTTTCAATTGAGAAAATATTATTAAGGAGAATTTATTTTTTCTATATTGTATCTCAATGCCTATAAGGATCTAAAAACCTTTAAAGACAAAAAATAATAAAATTCCATATGGGCTTAAAGCTAATTTCTCTCTACGAAAAACTTGTAAGTGATACATCTACAATGTTGGAGCTCTTTTTGTTTGGGCCTCTCAAAGATCTACCAAAAGGTGTTAAAGACTTTTACACCGATAAAGGCACTTAATGATAAAGTCAAACTTAGTTTTGGGATGGAAGATTTTAATAAAAGGTCAAAATGACACATCCATAGTGAGAGTCAAGTGTCTCCTTATATAGCTAAGGTTGAATATAATTATGATGAAGAGATTAGTAGTGTAGATGAGGAAAAGTGGACAAAAAAACTAATGGTACAAGATATGGATCTATGGGACTCTAAGTCAAAGAGTTTGTGAGGCTCAATAATCCATCTTGCGTGGATTTTCATTATTTATAGTCATCGTCACATTAAGTATATCAGATATTCTAAGATTTGTTACAACAAGGTGATATAGCTTATCCTAGATACAACATCTAATTCACCAACTGCTTGAACTGAGTCAACTTGTGAACCACGGGACTTGATTCTATAATACCCACCCCAATCAATAATGTTAGCACTGGGAAGGAGGCACAAGGTTCTAGGTTCCATAGGAGATAAGAGATTGATATTCTTTATCCATAGCCTCTCGCCATTCAAGATAGTAAGCTGCTTGTTTGTAGGTGGTGGGCGTAAAGATTGCAAGGCTAGAATTTAGTAGAGGATGCTTGGTGGCTGTAAAGACCTTAGGTTTGAGGATATTAGTGGGAGATCTTATCATTACAGAATGAGTGGATGTAGCAACAGGCTGTAAATGACTCAGAACTGTTGGTTGTGGTGGAGCGGGAGCATCGCAAACTGATGAGAGTGTAGGTGTTGCCAAGTCATTCGAGTTGTGTACCATAGGGGGCTGTGAAGTCTCAAAAGAAGGATTTGATGGTGTAGGAGTTACTGAAGCTGCATCATGTAATAATTGAAGGGTGATTTCTGTAGATGGAGATTTAGTAGTAGAAGTGGTAGATGGATAAGCAAGAGAGGGATAAGAAAACTTTGTTTTACCAAAGATTACATGACGAAGTATAGCCTATTTGTCTTAACATGAAGAAACATGGTTTGGAATTATAGCTATTTACAACCTTTATGTTTGGAGCTATAGCCCAGAAAAACACATGGTTTGGAACGATATTCCAATTTATGCTTATTATATGAACAAAGGAAGGGATAGCACAGAAAATCAAAAGTCTTAAGAAGTATGTACTCAGGACTAGGATGATAGAGACAATTATAAGGTGACTTATACGCCAAAATTGGTATGAGTATTCAGCTAATAAGATAAAAGGTTGTATTGATCTGCTTGCAATTCTAACTTTCCAAAATTTTGTATTCAAAAGTCAAAAGGGAATCCACATATTCTAAATCAACCCAAGATGCAATAAAGACGAAGCAAATAAGCTGATTTTATTGTTGCAATAGAATGGAATTACAGAGAAACAGGAATATGGAAAATAGTTTCTTATTTTCTCTCCTCTCCCTTAAACAAAACAAAGATAAACTTATTTATAGACAACAAGCACTGCTGTTTCTGTGATTTGTTCATAAAAAATCCCAAAAATTTGGCTTCCGTTGGTGCCTCTTGACTAGTTCATTTGATATAAAGCTGTTGTAGATTTGACGGTGGAGAATCAACAATTTTGTGGCTATGTTCTTCATAAAAGAAAACATTATTCAAGACTTTGTGCCCTTAATTATACTAAAAACCCATTAACTATCAAAGCCCAACTTCCACTAAAACCCAACAAATCATCCCTGATCATTGCTATCCTTTTCTGAAAGGAACCAACTCCTGTTGGTGCTCTAAAATTGCAGATGAGGAAATTGGGTTTGTGCAGTATCCTTAACAAACCATTTGATCACAAAGACTCTAATTTCATATTAAATTTTTAATATGGGCAGAGTGTAGAGTCCACTAACAAGAATTGGGTTTGGGTCAACCATTGTCCAAATAATTAGAACTAGTTGTTTGGATAGTTAACCTTTACCACTTATATACCCTTTAATATTTTCATGTTTAGTCAATATGGGATACTCTAATACTACCCTTCAAGTACAACTGGGACTGAACATCCAGTTGTTACTCGAAATATATGCAGTGATAACCGGATCGGGTAGTTAGGATTAGACATCTAGACGGACAACCAGGAAATTAATAATCCGGAGACCAAACCTGTTTTGATACCAAAATATGATCTGCTTGTGATTATAACTTTCCAAAATTTTATATTCAAAAGTCAAAAGGGAATCCACTTATTCTAAATCAACCCAAGATGCAATAAAGATGAAGCAAATAAGTTGATTTATTACTGCAATAGAATGGAATTACTGAGAAACAGGAATATGGAAAATAGTTTCATAGTTTCTCTCCTCCCCTTTAAACAAAACAAAGACAAACTTATTTATAGGCAACAAGCACTATTGTTTCTGTGATTTGTTCATAACAAAAATCCCAAAAATCTCGCTTGTCATTGGTACCACTTGACTAGTTCACTTGATATAAAGTTGTTGCAGATTTGACAGTGGGGAACCAACAATTTCATGGCTGTGTTTTTCACAAAAGGAAACATTATTCAAGACTTTGTGCCTTTAATTACACTAAGAGCCCATTAACTATCAAAGCCCAACTTCCACTAAAACCCAACAAATCATCCCTGATCATGTATGAAAGGCATATTCCTAGTATTCAGTTGGGAGAGAAGGGATAAACCCTTTGCCACAATGTCTCCATGTCTACGCTGAAGAGCCCCATTTGTTTTTAAGTATGTGGACAAGATCGATGATGAACACCAAACCTAAAGAGGAAAGTTGATAATATTCAATACTCCCCCCTAATTAGTTTGTAGTATCAAAAATGCTTAAAAATATCAAAAACTTAAGAAATATCCAAATAAATTTTATGCAATCATCTAAAAATTAAACAAAATAATGATATCCATTAATAGAAGTTATAGGACCTAACCCCTAAACGTCACTATAAACTAATTCAAAAGGAGTTTCAAAAGGAATATTAGTAGAAGAAAAGTGCAATATGTGACCTACCTATTTGATAAAGACCATATAGGGAGTTCTCTTCATTCTAATATAAGGTAACTAAAATTTGGAAATTATTTTCCTAACAATCTTGTCATTAGGGTGTCCTAGGTCATTATGATAGTTAGAGATAGTGGTATGTTCACCAAAAAAGGCATAAGGAAAGGTAGTGCAACGTTGGGTAGCCTGTGGGGATGATCTAGAGGCAGATCGTAGCAAGTAGAGTCCAAGGCTCCCTAGTAAAAGTGTGTTTCCCTACACATCTTTGACAAGAAAAATGTCAGGAAAGAATTCCATAAAGACATTATTGTCACGAGTGAATAAAGATACACTTAAAAGGTTTTTAGTTATGGAGGGAACATGCAGAACATTGTAAAGGAAAAATTTATGGTGATGAGTGGAAGTGAAAATATTGCCAATATTATTAATTGTATGTAGCTTACCATTGCCTATCTGAACTTGATCATTACCCTGATACTAAGAGTGAATGCTTAGGTTATTAAGATCAGCAGCGAGGTGAGCAGATGCACTAGAGTTAATGAACCAGTTTGGTTCGAGAGGAGCATTGGTGGGAGATGCAATCATGATGAACCTTTGGGGATTCTCAGTTGAAAAAGAATGATTAAACCTGTGGTGGCACTCATCGGCAATGTGCCCTTTCTTATAGTAGATCTGACATTGTTCTAAGATTTTTCCTTTATCATGATAACTACTATTGTTCTTATTTCCATTGCCTCCAGATTTATTATTTTGGCCATATTGTTAATTCTTTTGTTGCCCTTAATTGTTACTCTATCTAGAATTTTGATTAGAATTGCCATAGTTAGGAGCAAAAGACTTACTATTATAGCTTCCATTGCATTGGAAATTAACGACATACACATCATTAACAACTTTTTCCTCCTTCCATTCAAATGCTCTTCCTTGTCAAGAAGCAAACCTAACAACGAGTCCACAAAAATTGTGCCACAGAGCGAACACTAAAGGCTAATTTAAAGGTCTTGCACCTTTTGTTGAGTCTCTCCATAATGTTTTGAACCAACTCCTGCTCCGAGACTAGGGTACCAATTGCTGCTAGATCATCTGTATAGACTATTTTCTTTTGAAAATAGTCCATCTTGTTTAATTTTCCATAGGGCATGGTAGTGAGAGTTTTGCGAAGTCACATTCCTCTTGCTCGATTATGAAATTGAAAAGTGGTTTCAAGCTTGACCCACACTTGATGACAGGTCTCCATCCTTTCCACTAAAGGGAGAACATATTCTGTTATAGTTCCATTCAACCAAACATGTGCCAAATTGTCCTTTTTGTAATCCAAGTAGTATAGGGAGGATTAACATTCTTTATACTACTAGACCCTTGATTTTGCATAGTCTCAATAAATAGATATTTAGGAGGAGCTATTGCATATTCACCAATGACCATTCATAAATCGTAGGCCATGAGTGTTTGTTTTACAATAGTTGCCTATATATCATAGTTCTCCTTTGAAAGTTTAATTAAGATTGCAAGGATTGTGTTTTGACCATTTTGTGAATTTGACATAGTAGTGGTTTTTTTTACATGGAAGGATGTTTATCGTTACTCTGATACTATAAAAAATTCAGAAAATTTTGTAAGACTTAATAATCCATCTTGTGTGGATTTCCATTATTTATAGTCACTGTCACATTGAGTATATCAGATATTCTAGGAGTTGTTATAACAAGGTAATATAGCTTATCCTAGATATAACAACCAATAGATAAAATTACAATATATTAGATATGAAAGGATCAAGATCAAAGTTGCGAATACTATGCCAAACTTGGTACATGATTGAGTTATGGTATAGCGCTATACCGATACCGATCAATACTGAGTACTGTTTCGAGTAATTTTTAAAATTTATAAAATAGTCCCTAGAATTTTTAAAATTTTCAAAGTAGTTCATTGGCATATTACAATTGTACTGTATACTTTACTAGTTTACTGTTTACATCAACCCTGTTTTCAAAAATCATAATAATAATCACAAATAATATGAAATAACAATAATTTTTAAATATTTCACATATAAATAATAACCAAAATTAATATAAAAAGATAATCATCATCATACAAATATAAAAATAAGAATAATACAAAGTTTTTAAAATATTACAATAATACAATTTCATCATTTTAATAAATAATAATTACGTCAAAATATCCAATAAAAATAATAAATATTCCTAAATAATTTACAAAAAAAGTTCATGACGAAGAAATAATCAAGTAGAAGTTAATTCTGAAACAAAAATATTTGCAATTATATTATGTGTATATAATTTAACATAAACATGAAATATAAGTAAAATTAAAAGAAGAGGTTAAACAAGCACCTAGAACGAAATTTAATCGTCAACGGGAGGATATTTGCTATAACTGTACTGATCTTAGTTATCATTTGGTACAAAATCTTCATTATTGAGAGGAGCTTCATCATCACTATCATTCAAATTTAATGCACCAAATGACATGTCAATGCTTTCGCATCCAATATTATCTTCCAAGTTATTGGCATCTACCAAATTCGATTCTTTAGAAATTCAATCCGCCAAAAGATCAATATTATCAATGAAAATTGATCAATTGAACTATTTGTATTATTAAGACTTCCAGTAAACAATTAAATTTAATTATTAGAAAAGTATAAGAAATTATATCGAAATTAATATGATAATAATGAAAATAACATACCTTTCCTGAAGCTTTAAATTGTAACAAACAAAAACTAAGTCATTCAACCTCTTATGCTCCAATCTATTCCTTTTCTTTGAGTGGATACATTCAAATGTGTTCTAGCTTCGTTCACAGTCTGTTGCACTGACAAACTAACTTAAAATTCGAATTACAAACCTTTTCAATTTTGGAACAACATTTTCAAATTGATCCCAATAAGAAACTATAAGTCATAAGATAATAAAAGTAGTGTTATAAACAAAATAAAGGGATGATTAGTTTTCAACAAATAAGAAAAAAGAAATAACTAATATTTGGGGAAAGTTTCCTCTTTGTCGACTAGCAATTAGTGTTCTAAAATCCCCATAAGATAGTAAAGCTCCATTTGTGACCTTAAAAGATCTTGCATTGCGTCAATGCTAACAATTGTTGTAATAGTTAAAAGCATTCCTCCATTAACTTTAGTTTGTTTAGTAAGATCCAATCTAAAGTAGACACTACGATTCAAAAATGCCCTAGCTGTAAACAATGAAGAAGAAAGTTTTCTTTCCCTCTTCTCATTAATGATTGAAAGATATGATGTGCATAAAGAATATCTATGTTTCAAATTGGCCTTTATTACTTCCGTCTCTCTCTCCATGGTGCCAAAATATCACCCATTGGTGGCTTCTCTTCACTATCAGCCAAGTGAAGCACCCTTGATTGTATTGCACTGCGAATTGAAGGTTGAGCTCCAGGAGTTGTTAGTGGTGCAAAGAAACTAGTCAGCTACCTTCTTCTCTTCCTTACATCAGATTCAGGTACTTCTTCTTGAGCTTGAGATGGAACATTACAAGTACCAGTATCAGTACCACTTCCACCTTCAACATTTCTAAAATCACCACGAAAACTAGAAAAAGAGCTTCCACTACCAATTTCAAAATTCAACTTTTCCCTTCTATCTCTCTCATATTGATATTCATCAAGAAATGTTTTTATCTGCCACTTCACATTATGACTTCCTTTTTTTCAAGGTTCTACATCTCCTTTAACCCCAACTAAATATTTTTTTTTAATATAGTGGTTCCTTCACCTTTCAATTTTTTGTTACAAAACAAGCAAATAGTATGGTTCCTCATATTAGGAATCAATGCAGCATGAGCCCAAGTTGGATCATTATATTTTACTTAAATGGGTTGATATGAGTACTGGAGCTTTCTTCTATTTATCTGTAAAAATAAATGAATGCATATATCAAAATAAATAACACATAATTTCAATACATAATATACATATCCATCTTATATAATATAACCCATTCTGTATGATTACATTACATACAATTCAATTTCATAGAACACAATTCACTATAAGTCAAAAGCTAACCATTCAAAACATTCAACATATATAATTACACAAAACATATATAAACACTTTCCATCTCCAACAATCACAAAACATGCATAAACAATTTTCATTTCTAACAATTTTCAATAATTTCCATTTTCATTTCCAATAATCACAATACATTCATAAAACAATTTCCACTTCCAACATCTATAAATCATGCATAAACAATTTCTATTTTCAATATCCACATATCATACATAATTTCATTTCCATTTCTAACAATTTCCATTTCCATTTCCATTTCCAATAATCACAATATATTCATAAACAAAAATTTCATTTCCAACATCTACAAATAATACATAAACAATTTCTATTTTCGACATCCACAAATCATACAAAAATAATTTCCATTTCTAACAATTTCTATTTTCATTTCCAAAAATACATTCATAAAATAATTTCCATTTCCAAAATCCACAAATTATACATAAACAATTTATATTTTCAACATCCACAAATCATACATAATTCATTTCCATTTCCAATAATTTTCAACAATTTTGATTTCTATTTTCATTTTCAATAATTAGACTACATTTATAAAACAATTTTCATTTCCAACGTCCATAAATCATACATAAACAATTTCTATTTCCAACATCCACATATTATACATAATTTCATTTTCATTTCCAACAATTTTCAACTATTTTTATTTCCATTTCCAATAATCACAATACATTCAACAAATCATATAAAAATAATTTCCATTTCCATCAATTTCCATTTCCATATCCAGCAATAAATTCATAAAACAATTTATATTTCCAATAATATCAATTCAAAGTCTCAAACGTGAGGATCGAGTTGAAGGGTATGATATGATTTACATAATTGCCAAATAATAAATGACATATCTTATACAGTTGTTCATACACATCTATTCATAACATAATGATCAAGTTGGAAGATATATTCATAATATGAGAATCAACCGATCAAGATGAAGGATATAACTTCTTTGGAAATGTTTTTTTTTCTTATTTAAAGCTTTGAATCTTCTTTTCATTTCTAACAAACCATAATATTATATACACCATTCTATATTTCGTTATTAAATATATAAGTTACTTTTTCAATTTTTAAATTTTATTAATAGGTCTAAGTATAAATGACTGGAACTTACAATAACAATATATTCACAATTTGAAAACCAAAAAATTCTTTTTGGGATACATTTATTACATCACTATTTTCACTCATTATTTATTATAAATATTTATGATACCCCAGCACACATATATATTACCAAATAATTCAAGTTCAATATATTTATACTCAATTAATTATTTACCCAAAACTAATACCCAAATTAACAAATACTATTATTAACTACAATCGAATTATTATTAATTTTCAATTGTATAATTTTATACTCAACTAATTATTTACCTTAATTTAATACCCAAATATTAAATATAAATTACAATTTTTGATTTACAAGTTAAAAACTTACAACGTTAATTTTCAATTAATGATTTAATTTTTTTTATAATTTTACAATTTTAATAAATCTATTATTATTGGTTTATGTTTATGTATGTTTTAAATTTAAGTTGTTTCCAACTTCAACTTTCAAGTTTCAGAATCAATATTCAATAAGGTCGTGCATTGTCTAATTTTCATTCATCCAAAAACTTATCATAAATTTATGATAAACTTAAGCCAATCTTTATTCTTTATAACCAAACAGAACAACCAAACAACTCGTTCATCAGTCATCACAGTGACATTCATAATTTCATTTCTAATATTCAAATCAAAAATGACAAAACAAAACCATGATCATTCAACAATTCAATTCCACTATCCAACCAATTCAGATACATGTAAATTACGCATAAGAAAACCAACTTCTAACATCCGACCAATTCATAAATCCATCATCCAATTCCAATCCAACACAATAAAAAATGCAATTAAGCAGGAAAAATTTGAAAATAAAAAAACACTTCTAAAAATAATTCACCTGCTTCGGGTCTTCAAGTTGGGTCTTCAGGTCTTTGAGTTGGATGACGAGTTAGAGGAATCCGGTAGCTTCCGTGTAGATGTGCCCAATCTATGACCTTCTCTCCTCCGTTAGACGGTTAGTGGCGACTGGCGACGACGTGGTGCAGTGGTCCCCATGAAGGAAGGTTGAATGCAGTGGCATCTTCGGGGATGCCAAAGGAGGAGCCGAGGATGATGAGGGATGGAGTAGCACAGTCATAGAGGGACCAGTCAGTCCAAGATGAAGAGGAGAATGATAGAGAGAGAACAGCGACAGTGGTGAGTGAAGACGTGAGACTCGGTGAGAGAGAGACAAAAACAATGAGAAGGAAGGTAAAAGAAGGTTCGATAGAGTGGAGAAGACAGAGACAGGGGGAACGACATGAGAAAAAGCAGAAGACGACGGTAGTAAGAGTCGGTGATGGTGAGAGCGAGAGAGAAAAAATAGAAGAAGGAGGAGAAGGTTCGAAAGAGAATGAGAGAGTGCAAAGAGGGGTCGGTTTCGAGTAGAATTTTTAAAAATTGCAAAGACGTCCTTAATTATTTTGAAAATTATGGTTCTTGCTGGTATGTCCCGATATTATACTTACCGACTGCTATCGAACAAAAAATGTCGATATTGAACAAAAAATTTCGATACTGATCGGTATTCAATGCCGGTATTGATGGAACAAATACCGTTTTATTTTTTGGTTGGTACAGAATGATATCCATTCATTTGATCAAGATAACCATGAAATCTCATGCTCTAAGTCACCAACTGCTTGGACTGAGTTAACTTGTGAACCATGGGACTTGCTTTCCTTAACAAATATTGATACTTAATATTTTGGACCTAATTTCACCACCAAAGAGAAAAAACTTAGAATAGTAAAAAAGTACTTCAAATAATAAAAGTAGATATGCAAACAGAACAATAAAAAATTATTTATGGGGCTTATCCTACAACATTTCCAATTGTTTAGGCTTTTTAAACAACCCCAACCTATTTTTAAGGAGTTGATTATGAAAAGGGGTTTAAAATGAATTTTCCTTTAATCAGATATGTTCACACTACTAGTAGACTAAAATCTACCAAATCTATAAACCCTAAAGCTGAAATGAAAAAAAAATCATCTCCTTTATATACCAAACCTGTTAATCCTTAGACAAAATCCTTGTAAATGAAAACTCTACCTTCTTCACCTCCTAAAACCCATCTTGTTCCATCAATTGGGAAAGACAAAGGTCCTCAATAGGAATTTATGTAGCTTTTAAACTAGCATATGTTTTTGATGAATTTGAAAGTCAATTTTCTATATCTGAACATTTTGAAGTTTCTAAACATTCTTCAGAGATTTCTGAACAATTTGTTAACTTATCTGAATTGGCCCAGATAATGATGGCTATGTCTGATACTTCTCAACCAATTGAGGTTAAATTAGAGCAAGGACTGAACCAATCAGACCTTCACCACCACCTATACAAGTAAGTCCAACCAAACCTACTTTAGGACTCTAGTTTGCTTTTGATGATCTTCCACCTAAAAAATAGAGAGATCATCTTCGTGAATTTGGTGCTTGGATTAATTTAGAGACGACCCGATCAGATACTACTTTAAGAGATCTTGTTTGAGTTTACTTCTCGTTTCACTAATACTTTAAGGAAATGACAACTAAGTTTAGATGACTATTAGAAACTACAATATATTCAAGTAACATTTTCTAGTATTCTTCTTAGAGTTATCCATAAAATATTTATTGGATATCTTCAACTTATTGACAAACAAAATCAACAAATATATTTTGAAGTAAAGTGTTGCTCTTTGGATAAATGAGATCTTCAACAAAATTTTCAACGCATGATGGAAAGATATTATTTGTTTAACGATTTCAATGATGTCAATCTCCTTTATAGTTCATCACATCTTTTCCAGATGAGCTTCAACTAGAACTTTAAAGGACCATTGTCGCTTTACATAGAGATATTAGAGAAATATCTCTTGGAGACATTTATCAACTTGCATTGACATCTTTTAATTAACTCGGAGATCAATAAGCTTTTTCCAAGAATACGATTCAAGGTGGTCCTTTTTTGAAGAAGGCTTGTAAAAAGCTTTATCTAAAGATTATATGTGAGGAGAAAAAGATTGTGAGTGTCCTACCAAAAAGAAATATCATCATAAGTTCTCCTACAAATGATCTCAAAGATCCCTATTCTCTAGTGGAGGCTATTAAAAACCTTTTAGAAGACATAAACGACATAGATTCATTTGATTCTTTAAACGAAGAGCTCCTCATGCTGCAAAAGTAGATCGATGTTTCCTTTGTGGTAAACTATGATATTTTGCTCGAAAATGTCCTAACAAGATGAAAAGGGATTTAAAACTATTGGAATCCATTGAGGTTATTGTGCCAATCCATGATAACAGCTGATTGGACCAAATTTATACTATAAATTAGGCCCGTTTTCTTTAGTAATTATGCATTTGTTGACTCCTGATCTATGA
>JANITW010000006.1:63546636-63556824 GCA_027564335.1 Erythroxylum williamsii
GGTGAACAAGGCGACTTATCAGTACCGAGCAAGCATAAGTCGACTTACACATGGTACAAGTCGACTTACCACTTACAGAAGCCCGTGGGTAACAATTTTACAGTTTGCAACAAGCAAAAATATTTTCATACATTTTCAATGCAGAATTTCATGTGTATACAAAATCAAGAATGCATTACTCCTATCAACTTAGCATGAGCACATAAACATATCAAATGGTTTAGGTAAGTCTAAAACATGACGCACTATACATTTCCAATGAAATGGTCTAGTGTAGCCGTGAATTCTTGAGGGAGTCCTTGAGGGAACTCTATGCTACTAGCGGGCAGGCGAGAGAAGCCTATACTTGGGTCAAAGTGCACGTGACAGTTCTTGAGGGACTACCACAAACCCACATAACACATAGAGTTTCAAAGTCTTGTAAGCTTAATGCCCACAAAGGCACATTTTCTTGAAAACTTGCTTTTCATAAGCTTGTTATATCTAAAAAAAACCATTTCCAAAAGTATGGCTTCAAAACCATACATCATTTTAAAGAATCATTGTAATAAACAACTTTCCATATATCATCCCACAAATCATGTATAAGCATGTAGGAAAAATATTGCAGCACTTAACAGCATTAAATGCACATGAATGAGGTGGTTGCAAAATTAATTTATGTCATTTATGGACAAACTTTTTTGTTAGCTTGTCGCCTAACTATAAAAGTGAAACCCACCTTAAAGTCCTTGACTATAGCTTGTTCAAAAATGCCTCTCGTCTTGCTCCTCTTATCCTTCTTGATTTTCTTCAATAATGACAAAAACCCCAATTCAAAAGGTTTCAAATTGACAAACCCAAAGAACCACATGCATGAAATTGATCCTATAATACTTATACCCATCTATATCCTAAGCTGTTTGTACCAGACACTTTTCAAAACTCCAAAAGATTAAAACCCACTTACCTTAAATCTTCACCAAACAATGATTTTCTTGGCTCCAAAGGAAGGTTTAATATTCTCCTTTCTTTTTTCCTTCTTGACCACTCTCAAAATCCCTCTTGAAGGTTGAGAAAACTCAAAACCTAGTTTGCTCTTCTTTCTTTCCCTAAACTCACGAAACTCTCTCCCTTCTTTCTCCAATTTCATTTTTCTCTCTCTCCCAAAAGTAAGACACCCCATTTCCTTCTCTTTTACTCCATTAATGATTACAAAAAGTCCCTTTTTTCCTTACCTTAGTGCCTTAAGGTTTTTAAACCCAAGTGACTTGCCAAAATTAGCCTTATAACTTAAATGCTTAAGTGATCTTCCCTTAATGCCCCCTTGTGTAACCTATCACTTTAACTCAATTCACTACACCCATGTCACATAATCTCATTACAATTGACATCCAACATATATAAATATTGCAAGACCCCAACGATTAGTCTAATCACGCTTAATCAAATAAAAAAAATTCGGGGGCTAACATTTTCTCATTCTTCCCTTCATCTTTGCTATTCTTTTTGAAGGAGGACTCTTTGTTTCCTTTAGCTTTTTTCTTCCACGTGCGTATGATCTTCCTCGAGATAAAGGATAGCTCATCATCTTCTTTGCTTGAATCTTGATCTGATTCACTGGAGTCGTCATTCTTGACTTCCTCGATCTTCAGTGCTTTCGACGATGAACTCATCTTCCTTTCATTCTTATGATTCTTCTGTCCGGCCTTCAATGCTATAGATTTATCCCGTTTTGGTTTATCTTCTACATCGAGTTCCACTTCATGTATCTTAAGGGATCCAAGCAATTCGTCAAGCTTCAACACGCTCAAGTCTTTGGCTTCTTGTACTGCGATGATTTTGGTCTCCATCTCTTCGGTAGACTTCTGAGAATCTTTCAAACGTGATATTGATTGTCATAAGTTCTGCTGAGAGCTTTAAGTCCATTAATGATTGTTTGAAATCTTCCAAACATCTTATCCATAGACTCTTAATCCTTCATTTTGATCAACTCATACTGGTGTACAAGAATGCTTATCTTGGATTCCTTTACTTGATTAGTGCCTTTGTGTGCAATGGATAACGTATCCCACATCACCTTTGCATTGTCACATTCTTGAACTTTATCGTACTCATTTCTGCTTAGGGCACAACTTAAAAAGAACTTGACCTTCGAATTTAGCTGGAATCTCGCTTTTTGATATGCAGATCATCTTATTCGTGGAATAGCATTTCCTTCTTCATCTACCGGTGTTTACGGTCTATTTTCTATTATCTCCCAAAGATCGATATGAGTAGATTCAATGAAGAGCCCCATCTTGTCTTTCCAGCATTTGTAGTCTTCTCCATTGAACGCAGGAGGTCTAGTGACGGAGGCGTCCTCAGCTATATATACTTGCGATTTTGTCATGGATCTTTATCCACACTTTGTGACGGTGGTTCTTGGACACTAAGCTCTAATACCAATTGAAGTAAATCACACATTAGTGTAGGCTTACAAAATGCACAAGGAGGGGTTGAATTGTGTATCTGTTTTCTTGAATACAACCCCCTTTTCAAAATTTCTTTTGAAAACTTGCTTTTTTAGAATTAATGAATTAACAGTTTCACAAAGTATTGCAATTCGCTTCAAAATACTTGTATGAAATAATAACAATTAAAAATTGAGAGTTGAGAGTAGGAATTGACACAACAGATTTATACTGGTTCACCCCAAACCGTGGGCTACGTCCAGTCCTTAGAATCGTTTATGAGATTTCACTAATTTCCACAAGGATACAAGTATTCTTTTTACCGAGCCTCTTCAAGACTCTTACAGCAAGTATTCTTTTCTCACTTAGCCTCTTCAGGCTTTCAACTTTTCTTCTTTCTACTGAAAGATGTTTCGAGCTTTGTTACAGACAATAGTAGCTCTAGAGTTTAGCACAATGAAAACAATGATTAACAATCTCTTTGAAATCACTAACTTTTTAAAATCACTAACTTCTTTAGTCTTCGACTCCGACTCGTATTTATAGCCTTTGTCCTCAACCGCTTCTTGATAACGTCTTCTTTCTTCTTGTTTCTTAATCTTTGAAGAAAGAGTTATTTAGTTGAGTTCTGTAACTAACTCAAAATGATTATCCATTTGACATGGTATCGGACTTTAGTCTTAGTTTTGTTTCTGTTTCGTCTTACTGTCTTTTGTCTCATTTTTTACTTATCTTCATCTTAGTTTCTCCGCTTTGTCTTAGTTTCTTTCGTCTTACTTTCTGCTTCTGCTTCGTCTTACTGTCTTGTGTCTTACTTTCTGCTTCGGCTTCGTCTTATTGTCTTGCATTTTACTTTCCGCTTTCGCTTCATCTTATTATCTTGCATCTTACTTTTCGCTTCCGCTTCTTCTTATTTTCTGCTTGCGTCTTAGTTTGACTTTAGCTTTGTCTTACTTTGACTTCTGCTTCCGTCTCATTTACTTGATTCGCTTAATCTTATTTTGTGTCTTCGTGCTTCGTCTTATTTTTGCTTCTTGCGTCTTAGTTTCTCCTCCGCAGCTTCGTCTTACTTTCTTCTATTATTTTTATTTGTTCTTCATCAAAATATCAATCGTAAAGTCATTTTGACTTAACATTAGGTGCCACCAAACAATCTTGCTTTACTTACACAAAAGATATGTTAGCAACCATTCAAGCCATTAATTATGGAGACTTTATTTCTATGGTGGGAATTTTTTTTATTCAAATAGATTAACATAACTTGAAATATTTGTTGAAGTAGCAAATTGATTTAAATTATTAGGTTATGACTTTAAGATCCTTTACAAGCTAGGTCGATAAAATAGTGTAACAAATTCTTTATCAAAGGAGGCAACAAGTCTTATTCTTCATGCCTTATTTATACCTCAAACATAACTATGGGATACTATCAAAGATAAAGCTAATCATGATCTTCACATGATGAAAATTAGTAAGTTGGTATTATAGAATTCAGGTCAACCTTACTTAAGGTCTACTTAAAAATTGCATGTTGATAGCTCCTAATTCCAACATTATAAGATTTTCATAACTCACCAATTGGAGGGCATTCACGTGTATTAAGAATGTATAAATGGATAGTCCAACAATTTTATTAGCCATCAATACATTGCCAGTAAAGAGTTATGCTACTTATTGATAAGTTCTTAATTGTTGTTATATTTATGCCCTAATGCTTTGTGACTAATGTTATGTTGCATTTAAGATACTTATTTTGGTTCATATTTTTCTTTAGGTACAAGTTGGAGGAACAAGAAACAAAAGGAGATAAATCCACAACTTTGGAGTTATTTTATCAATGTTTGATTTTATTTGTCTTTATAGAGAAAGAAGAAGATGAATTAGGGTAATTTATAGAGCAAGAAGAAGATGAATTAGGGTAAAGATGAGAAAAATAATGGAATAAATGGAGTTATCATGACTTGTACAACCTTATGTGGGGATGTGTATCTCATTAGAAATAGAAACAAACTCAAAGAAATTATTTCAAGCAACCTTGAGAGTTATACGCTTGTATAGGGACATCTATAGTTGTTTGTCTCTCTAGGACTGTGTAACTTTGTGATTTCTGTCAAATTAACATACACACTCACTTACACACCTATGTATAACCATACAACCCTAACTCTTCACTATAAAAGGGCATTTAAGAGGATAAAAAGGGTATGAAGATATTAGAGGCTAAAAAGGACGCATATTCCTTTCCTTTTGAATGTTTATAAGGAGTTAAACTTTATCTTTAGAATTCAAAGGGGATATTGAGGCTGACGAACATATTTGGATGTTGATTAATCCAGTGATGTTGTTCTTAACTCTCTTTTAGGGTTAGCTATGTTATTCTATGTTTAATGTTTTGGATTTATGTATGAATAATCTAAATAGATCTACTAGATTATTCATATAAGGATTCATTGCTAGAATATAGATTGCAATACTTAATCATTGTACATCTGATTCACTTATGGTAAACTAATGGTTGAGCAACATTATGGATAACATATTATAGGTTAAATGACCTAAGCTTAAGCAGTTGTTGCTTAGATTAACTTGTTTTCCTATTATGTAATGCATTTGTCAAACTAAATCTAGGGAGCTTATTCTAGGTTGTCTAATAGCTATACCTAATTAAAGAGTTCATTTTAATTAGATATAACCTAAGGGAAAACTTAGATTAATAGTTTCAAAAGAGAGGTACAAGAACAACATGATGATTGATTAAGTATATTCGTGTGGAGGTCAAGATTGAACTGGGAACTGGATTTGACCTATTGATTAATCCTAGCAATTTTACAATGTTTACTTTGATTTTTCTTCCATAGTTTATTTTTACTTGATTTTTTAATTAAATTTGATCAGTCACGCCCCCAATCCTAAACACTAACATCTCAAGGAGCTAGATGTGGTCCGTCTTAGTATAAAACCTCTAAAAACATAAGAGCAAATTATATTAAAAGCCTTTTCATTTTCATTGAAGGTTGCATCAAAAGATTGGCTTTTTACTTTTCCTGTAGGGAGTATGAGCACATGGATTGAACTGAAGAGGCTATTTTTGGAGAAATACTTTTCAGCGTTAAAGACATATAACATAAGGAAAGATATTTGTGGGATAAAGTAACATTATAAAGAATCCCTTTACGAGTATTGGGAATACCCTCATCATAATATCACATAATAACTCCTTATCTAACACTTCTAGGAAGGATTATTGCCTTTAGATAGAAGCTTGGTAGATGCAACGAGTGGTGGAGCATTGTGTGAAAAGAATCCTAAGGAAGCGAGGATGTTAATCAGGCATATAGTAGTAAACACCTAATAATTTAGCATTTATAACGATGTTTATAGGGTAAAATAGGTAATTATTTCATTTGTAGAATATTGATTAGATCAACTAAGATCCTTTATTAGACATATTACTTTGGGGCACGTATAGGCAAAAGCTTGTGGGGTATGTACAAATGTAAACCATCTGATAGAGGGTTGCCTAGCTATGGAAGAGGGAAATATAGATTATGTTAATACTATGGGAGGATAATTTTCCTAATAATACAAATCATATTCTTAGACCTATAGCCCAAGTTGGAGAAATCAACTAAACCTAAGTTATAGAGGGAAGTTGAAGGGTGCACAACAATTTCAACCTAGAACATAAGCCCCCTCCTCTACCATAGGTACCTAATTGGATGACATAGTTAAGTCTCTTGTAACTAACACTTCACAATCTCGACAATATGTGTAACAATTTAATTAGGGGATCAAATATAAATTATGAGAGACAAGGTCTAGCACTTAAAACTTAGAGAATCAAATGGGCCAATTGGCAGTTGCTATTAACCATTTAAAAGCCTAATGAGGAGGAAATCTACCATCACAACATGGGATAATTCTAATGAATGTTAGCACAATCACCTTAAGGAGTGGTAGGAAGCTTGAGGACCCAAAGAGGACTAAAAAATGGATGGCTAGTGAAGAAGAAATTAAGAAGGAGCTTGAAGAAAAAGGTGATAACTCATCTAGTTCAAAGGTAAATTTTGAATCCTCAATTTTTATTAAGACTAACCCTCCACCTTTCTCTAATAGATTAGAAAAATCAAACAAGACAAATAAGGTTAAGAAGATCTAGGAAAATTTTTAGAAGGTTGAAGTTAACATACCATTGCTGGATGTGATCAAGAAAATGCCAAGGTATACAAAATGCCTTAAAGAATTATGCACCGATAAAAAAAGTTGAAAGGTAAAGAACTGATCAGGATTAGTGAAAATGCTTTTGTGGACTTTAAAAATAAACTACCTCCTAAGTGTAAGGATTTAGGCATGTTCATAATTCCTTGTAAAATTGCTAATACTACAATTAAATAGCTATGTTAGATTTAGTAACATCAATTAATGCTATGCCTCATTCTATGTATGCTTCTTTATATCTAGCCTCTTTAAAAAAAACTAATGTTATCATAGAGTTAGTTGATCGCACTAATGCCTAATTAGATGGGGTGATTAAGGATGTACTTATGCAGGTGAATAAACTAAATACCTCTAATATGTCCTCAACTAGGTCATCAAATATGGCCATTATACACTTCCGAAATATAGCAGGTGCATTACACAATCCAAAAGGCATCCTTTTGTAAGCGAATGTACTGTAAGGACATGTGAATGTTGTCTTCTTTCGATCTTCCAGAGAAATGGGGATTTGAACGTAGCTCGAAAGTCTATCTAAGAAGTAGTAGTACATGTGTCCCACTAACCATTCCAACATTTGATCTATAAAGGGCAAGGAAAGTGATCCTTTCTATTTGCATCACTCAACTTTCTGTAGTTGATGCATACTCTCTACCCAATGATGGTTCTCATACGAATCAACTCGTTCTTTTCAATAGGTATCACCATCATTCCTCCTTTCTTTGATACAACCTACATAAGACTCACCTTAGGACTGTCAAAGATAGGGTAGATTACTCCAGCATCTAGGAGTTTAATTTCCTCTATCTTTTCCACTTCCTTTATGTTCACATTTAGCATTATTTGAGGTTGTACCACGAGTTTGAAATCTTTCTAAACTTTGTATGTGTAAAAAGAAGGGTTGATCCCTCTAATGTCAGAGATCTTCCACACAATTGCATTTTTATGCTCTTTAAGCACATTCAACATCTTTTCTTTTTAATCCACATCTAGAGTTGATGCAATAATTACTGGTAATTTTGAATTCTTCTCAAGAAATGCATATTCTAGACGATTAGGTAGTGTTTTCAACTCCAACTCTTGTGTTTCTTCAATAAGGGTTTTAACCTCATCTCTATATTTATGTTCATTTCTTTAATCTCTTTCTTTCTCATGAAAGTCTTATTAGCCTCATTTTCATCCTTATCTTACGTCGTAGACAATTCGTGCATGCTGTTAGACACAATTTCTTACATAATGTCTCAATTTATATAATTATTAATATCAATAAATTAGAAAGAATCATCGCACTTAAGGGCACCTCTCATAGCATCATATATCTTAAAAGTAACCTTTTTCTTCTACTACCCTAAAAACTAGTTTACTATCCTCTCATAACATCATATATCTTAAAAGTAACCTTTTTCTTCTACTACCCTAAAAACTAGTTTACCATTACTAACATTAATAATGGCTCTAGCTGTAGCTAGGAAGGGACGTCCTAAAATCAAAGATACTTTTATATCTTCACCTATATAAAGTATTACAAAGTCAACTGGGAAGATGAACTTATCAATTCTTACCAATACATTCTCAATGATACCGCAAGGATATTTAATAGATTTATTAGCTAATTAAATACTCATACTATTAGGTTTAGGTTCTCCTAACCCCATTTTTAAAAATAATTTATAGGTCATTAAATTAGTGTTAGCCCCCAAATCAGTTAAAGCTTTCGCTATTGACAGATTACCAATAAAACAACAGATAATAAAACTCCTAAATCTTTTATCTTCTTTGGTAACTTATTTTGTCGGACCATTAAGCATTCCTCACTTAGTCTCACTATAGCCAACTCTTTCAACTTCTTCTTATTAGATAGTAGCTCCTTTAAAAATTTAAATGCTTTAGCATCTACACTAGAGCTTCAACAAGCGGTAAGTTAATATGAAGTTGTTTGAATAATTCAAGGAATTTATGAAATTGCTCATCTATGCGATCCTTCTTCAACTTTTCTAGATATGGTATGATGGGTTGAAATTCTTATCCTCCTCTTAACTCTTCTTGTGATCCTCCTCTTCACTTCGATTTCTATTGTTTGCTTGTAATTCCTTTCCACTTCTGAGGGTGATTGCCTTTACAAACTTATTAGGATTTGGCTTATTAGTACTAGACAAATTCCCCTTTTGCATTTTAGCTAATATTGTTGTCAATTGGTCGAGTTGAACCTCTTAGTTATCTATGGAAGCATATGCCTCTAATGCTTTGCATTTGATTCCTAAATGAATTTCATTATCAACTCGTCCATACTAGGCTTTTTAGGCTGAGGTGCTTGTTATTGGAATTCGGATGGAAGGTTGTTCCTTATTTGGCCCTAATTTTCCTAAGCAAAGTTGGAGTAATTCCTCTAAACTGGATTATAAGTGTTGTTATATAGACTATTTTAGGGTATAGAAGCACTCCCCAAATAGTCCACATGCTCAGACTGAACTGATTGACAATCTTATCCTTGTTGCTTTAGTCCGCACACCTCACATTGCATCACTCATCCTTGTGGAGCTATTGAAAGTCTATCTATCTTTCAGCTTAAAGGCCTCCATTTGGCTCACCAACCACACCATTGTGCCCACTTTATAAACCCCCACTAGCTTATTGATTAGCGCTCTAGTAGAGCACCACTAGCAGTTATTCATCGTCATATCTTCTATCAAATCTTGGGCCACCTTTAGTGTCTTATTGTTCAATATTCCCCCAGCAGCCACATTTGTAAACTACCGCGTACTTTGATTCAAACCATTGTAAAATGTTTGGATTTGCATCCAAAGCGACAGACGATGGTTTGGTCATCGTCTTAACATCTCCTTTAATCTCTCCCATTTATCATATAAGGATTTTTGTTCAACTTGGGAATATGAGGAGATATCATACCTTAGTTTCATAGTATTTGCTAGTGGGAAATGCTTCAACAAGAACTTCTCTGCCACTTGTTCTCATATAGTTAGTGAAGAGCGTAGCATTGAATTCAACCATTACTTGGCCTTTCCTTTTCAAGAAAATGAGAAAAAGTACAATCAGATGATGTCATCATTTTTTCACCATTAACTTTGTTGATCACTTGATTTTAAAAGTGTCACAGATCTCTAGAAAATTAAATATGTGCATGTTAAGGTCTTCATCTTTAAGTCTATTAAATTGGACTGACTGTTGCACCATTTGGATGATGCTCAACTTTTTCTCAAAGTTATTAGTATTGACAGTCGGTCTCGTGATCCTGGAATCTGCACTAGCAAAGTCAACTCTAACATAGTCAAACATGGTTCTCAATTGGTCAGCCATATTGTATGATTCTTCAGTGTTTACTTGACCCCCTAATTCTTCTATTCGATTGTAACATCCCACCCTCAATTGGAAGGGTAGAATAGTAAATTGGCATAGGATGTGCTAGATTGGGACTTCATAGGACTGCTCATGCATAATAGGATTGCTGCATAGTCACAATTGTGCACAGGAACTTACCGCACATGCATACATGACATTCCCGGTTTTCGTGCCTAATGTAATT
>JANITW010000006.1:63565809-63588022 GCA_027564335.1 Erythroxylum williamsii
TTCGTCTGTGTCTGAATTCAACTTCGTCTGTTTTGTTTTTCTTTTTATTTGAACTCTTTTTGTTATACATCAAAATCATTTTTAAGTAAATTCATCTTGACTTAACATTATTAACCTACGATTAAATAGTTTCGAAGAGGAGTGTGAAAACAATAAGACAATGAAGTATGTTTATTTATGTGTAGGCTGAGATTAAACCAAGAATCGATTTCTAATCATATTCATCAATTTTATCAATATTGTTTGATTTGATTTACTTTCATTAATTTAATTTTACTTTATTGTCTTAATTGCATCCAACCAAACCCGCCTTTATTCCCTAAACATTAATTCCTTTCATTACAAAAACTACATGTACATTCCATATGGATATGATCCTTACCCACAGCTGCTATAAATCTTAGGTGCAGAGTTAGGTTTTATTTTTTTGGTGCATTCGACACTCATTAAGAAATTTTAGCATCATTGTTAGAGAATGTGATGCTTTAGTTTTTGTTTTTTATTTTAATTGGTGCTTTGTATATTTTTTTTGTTTATAATCATTTTTAGTTATTTCTTAATCTTTTCACGTTTTCTAGTAACTAGATCACCTTATAATGAACTTCTACAATTTGATCCAAAGATCAAATGAACACTGTTACGATTGCGAAGGGAAACTAGAACAACTCTAGAAGTACAACAAGATATTAAATTTAAAGAAACAATGGCTAATCCAAGAACATTAAGAGAGTTAGCCGTACCAAACTTAACTTAAAGACCATTATACATTACTTTGCCAAATTTTGCTCATCTTGTTATACTTGTATTGAGGTAAAGAGACTATTTTTAGAGAAATATTTTCCAGCATTGAAGACAACCAGTATAGGAAAAGAGATATACGGGATTAAACATCATAATAGAGAGTTCCTTTATAAGTATTGAGAGTGCTTTAAGAAGTTGTGTGCCAGTTGTTCGCGATTTACATATCAAAACAACTCCTTATCCAATATTTCTACTATGGATTGCTACTTATGGAGAGGAGCTTGGTCAATGTAGCGAGTGGTTAGGCACTCTATGAAAAGACTCCTATGGAGGACCAAACATTAATTAAGAGCACAACCACTAACACTTAACAATTTGAAACTTGCAACGATGTTTGTTGTGTAAATGAGGTAAGTATTTCATCCATAGAACGTTGTTTAGAAGAATTAATGTCTTTTGTTATAAAAATTACAGTTGGACAGGCATAGGTAAAGGCTTGCAAAATATATGCAAATATAGGCCATCTGACTGATGGGCGATCAACTTTATAAGAGGGAAGTATGGAATAGGTCAATGGTGAGGGAGCGAATTTCCCTAATCAGTATAATTCATATTCATAGATGTATAACCAGGATGGAGAGACCATCCTAACCTAATTTATAGGGGAAATGGATAGCATAATCACTTAAAGAATAGGCCATAAGGAGTGTAACAATTCCAACCAAGGTAACAAGCCTCATGTTCCAATTCAGGTACATCTATGGAAGACTTAGTTAGGTCTCTTTCTATTAACACTCTACAATTTTATCAGGATGTGAAACAATTCTAGCAAGATATATAATCGAACATCTAGAACTTAGAAAGCTAGGTGGGTTAGATGGCAGTGGCTATCAACAACCTACAATCACAAAGTGGAGCGAAGTTCCCATTTCAAATTGAGGTGAATATAAGGAACATTAGGGTGATAACCTTGAGGATCGAAAGCAGTTTGAGATTCCTAAGAGGACCCTACTAAGGATGGACAATGAAGAAAGATTAAGAGGGAGTTGTTAGATAAAGGAAATCCCTCATCTAACACAAAGATAACTCCACCTTTTCCTAATAATGATGAAAAAGATAAGGAGATATTGGAGACTTTTTGAAAGATAGAAGTGAACATACCTTTGCTAGACACAATCAAGCAAGTGCCCAGGTATGCAAAATTCCTAAAGGAATTATGTACCAAAAAAAGAAAGCTGAGAGGTGACAAGAAGGTCATAATGGGTGAGAATGTTTATGCAGTCTTTAAAGAAGATATCTCTGAAATGCCGAGATCCAGGTATGTTTACTATTCCTCATAAAATTATTAACACTATGATTAATAAAGCTATGTTAGATTTGGGAGCTTCAATCAATGTTATACCTCGGTCAATTTGTGCTTCCTTAAATTTAGGCCCTTTAAAAGATACAAGTTTTATCATACAATTAGTTGACTGTACTAATGCTTACCCTAATGGTGTAGTTAAGGATGTATTGGTGAAGGTAAATAAGTTGGTGTTTGTTGTAGATTTTTACGTAATAGATATGAATGATGAAACCTCTTATAATCCAATAGTTATCTTACTAAGGAGACCATTTCTTAATACCACCCAAACTAAGATGGATGTTCATGAGGGCACCCTCACGATAGAATTTGATGGAGAAGTAATTCATTTTAACATTTTGAATGCAAGGAAACATCTTCAAAATGATCATTTTGTTTTCTTTGTTGATGTTATTGATCTCTTAGTGTAGGAAATGTTTAAATTAAGTTGCAAGAATCAATTAAAAGTAGTCTTCACTGAGCACCTAGAATCAAAAGCCATTAGTGGTGCTCAATTAGGAGAAGAGTTGATTAAGATGGTGGCTACCTTATAGTTATTGGAAACCTCTCCCGCAAGGTATGAACTAGCTTTTATAAAGTTACCTAAATCTTACCAAAAGTTGTAACTTCTGATAAACAGGGACCTAACGTGGAGTTGAAGCTACTACCTTCCCTTTATTGATCAAATGCTTGAAAGATTAGCTAGATATGAGTATTACTATTTTCTAGATGGCTTTTCAGGTTATCTTATATCTCGATTGCACCATAGTATTAAGAAAAGAACATCTTTATATGCACATTTGGTACATTTTCTTACCAAAGACTACCATTTGGATTATGCAATGCTCTCACCAACTTTCAAAGATTTATGGTAAGCATTTTCTCTTAATACGTTGAGGAAATCATAGAGGTATTCATGGATGAGTTTAAAGTTTATGGTTTTTCTTTTGATAAATGCTTAGAAAGTATGCTCTTATCTTGGAAAGGTGTATTGAACCTTGTACTCAATTGGAAAAAATGTCATTTTATGATAGATCAAGGTATAGTTTTAGGGCATGTTATATCTTCTGGGAGTATAAAAGTAGACAAGCCTAACATTGATCTCATTTTTGCCTTACCTTACCCCTCAAATGTGCAAGAAGTTCATTCATTTCTTAGACATGCAGGTTTTTATCACAGATTCTTCAAGGATTTCTCGAAGATAGCCTCAACGTTGTGCAAGTTGTTGCAACAAGATGTCTCCTTTGGGTTCAATGATAATTATAAGGAGGCCTTCACTAAACTTAAAAAGCTTATAAGGTCCCCACTAGTGATTCAACCTCTAAATTGGGATCTCCCTTTCAAGATCATGTGTGATGTAAGTGACTATACAATGGGGGCAGTTATATGACAAGGAGTGGGCAGAGTTTTACATGCCATCTATTACTCTTTTGAAGAATTTAAGTCTAACTCAATTAAATTATGCTACAACTAAAAAAGAACTTTTATTTGTAGTTTTTACTTCAGAGAAATTTCAGCTATATTTTCTAGGTGCTAAGGTTATTGTTTATTCTAATCATACAACTTTGAGGTACTTGCTTAAAAGAAAAAGGCAAAGTTAAGGTTGATTAGATGGATTCTCCTCCTTCAAGAGTTTAACTTAAAGATAAGATATAAGAAGAAATGTGGTTGTTGATCACCTCAGTCATTTAGTCAAAAAGGAAGACAATATCCCTCTAAAAGAAACATTTCAAGATGAACAACTATTTTCTACCAATTTGACATATCTAGGATATGTAGATATCGTGAATTTTGTGGTTACTGACAAATTGCCAATTGGTTTATCAAAGACTCAAAGGTATAAATTGAAGAATAAAGCTAAGTACTATATTTGGCATAATCCATATCTATGGAGACACTGTACAGATCAAGTCATAAAAGGGTGTGTGTCTTAGAGTGAGATGCCTTTGATCTTATCCTTTTGCCATTCATATGCTTATGAAAGACACTTTGGCATAAATAGGATTGCCCATAAAGTTCTAGAGAGTGGTTTCTACTGGCCCTCATTTTTCTAGGATGCATATATCTTTTACAAGCCATGTAATAGTTCCCAACGATCAGGTAACTTGTCTTGTCAAAATCAATTGCCACAAACTCTCATTTTTTGTGAAATTTTTTATGTTTGGAGTATTGATTTTATGGGTCTTTTCCTCCTTATTTTGGTTTTAATTATAAATTTCTTGCAGTTGATTATATTTCCAAGTAAGTGGAAGCTAAAGCCACAAACACTAATGACACAAAAGTTGTTGCAGTTTTTATCAAATCTAACATCCTTTCTAGGTTCGGGATTCCAAAGGAAATCATAAGAGATAGGGTAACTCATTTCTACAATAGGGTGATGGAAATGTTGTTCAAGAAATATCACATCATGCATAAGGTTTCCACCTCCTACCATCCCCAAACCAGTGGCCAAGCTGGGGTGTCTAATATAGAAACTAAGTCAATCTTAGAGAAAACAATTTAGCCTAATAGAAAGGATTAGAGTGTGAAGTTGGAAGATGCATTGTGGGTTTATAAGATGGATTATGAGATGTCAATTGGGATGCCTCTATATAGATTGCTGTTTGGGAAGTTGTGTCATATTCTAGTGGAGTTGCAAGTGATGATGCTTAAAAATGTAAATGGCATCGCTTTATGAGGGCAATATGGAGTCGAGTCAACAATATGAAATAAAGGCATTACTTAGGAGGTAACCCAAAGGAAGTTTGTTCCTTCTCATTTACATTATCACATTTGTTGTTTCTGTTAAATGCTCCATTTCTTACATTTGATGTTACATTGGATACAATGTAAGTTTTAAGTGTGGGGGTGGGGATCTTAGTTTTTATGCATGTTTTTAAGATTGTTTATTACTTATGTGTTTTTTCTTAGGTGTTTTTAAAAATCAATCAATCAAACAAACAAACAAACAAGCATTTTCTCTTTTTTATTACTTTTAGGAATATATAATATTCATTAGAGAGTGAATTGACTAGAATAAGTCAAGGAAACTTGGACATTTAATTTTACTCTTGTGATTGGTCAATGTGTATTACCTTTAGAAGAGTAGTGACTAATGGATAAAAACAAGCTAGTGAGATTTTAAGCGTTTATAGAATGACACATCCATATTAGTCTCATTGTCTTTTTTTTTATGTGTGACCTTTATGACATATATATCTTGACTTTGCTTTGATTTTTTATTTGAGTCTACATTTTTATCACATGTATTAACATGAAAATGAAATAGGCATTCTTTGTTTGACAAGTTACATTACCAAATAGTTGACCTATTGGTATGATTTTCCTATAGTTAAGCCCCTATGAGTTTTATTTGCCTTTTCTCTTTATACTAGCCACATTATATGCCTTAAACTAAATATGTGTCTTACCCAAGCCGTAAAGCTAGTGAAGCATTACGATTATTGATATTTGTGGATGCACGTATAAGTGTGGGGGCGTGCATATATGTAGGTTGGTTATAATTGTTAGAATTTCATTTTATCTCTTATCAATGAATTCCATTATTGATGTAGCTTCTTTCAATTTTATATACAAAAAGAAAAAGAAAAGAAAAAAATGTTTTAAATAAAATCCTCAAGGAGGAATTTTTTAAAAATCATTTATATTATTATTTCCTCCAAAAGTTGTATGGAATAGGTGATTTGAGTGTGATGCATATGAGGGCAATGTTACTTTGAAGGATTACTCCTTATAGTTATATTGTGTTGTTTACCATTAATTTCTATGTCTGATTCCTTCTAATTCCTTATGCTTCTTATGGTTTATGTATGAAGGCTTGATTCCAAGGTGTAAAACATAGTTTTTACATTCATCATAGCTGATAGAACCCAATTTTTAGTGAATGTTAGTTTTTGCGCTTAATGTTACATTGAGTGTTTTTTTTTCTTGCTTCACTAGCTTTGATGGATTTTTCACTACACTATGCAAATACATCTCACGTTAACCTTTTCTTACATTATAACATTTAAAAGTCCTTTTATTCATGATTATGCATGTGAATCTTAGTGGTGGAGAAATTAAACGTTATGCAAAGTTGTGGAATGTCTTGATCATTAATGGTGCTTGAGTGTACCTTTAGATCTATCTTATTCTTAAATTCGTTCTATCAAAGTCTATCCCTAGATTGATCAATTTCTGTAGGGAATGGTTATTGATTAATCAGAAGTTGAGGAATTTAATGTTTAGTTCTTGCCATAGTTTTGAAAGTTATTTCTCTTTTCTTATGACTATCTATTTTTGAAAAATATGGAAACGTGGAAGTGTTTTGGTTTGTGACTTTGATTTTTTTGTTTTGTTCGAGGAAGGTCAAAAGCTAGTATAGGAGAACTTGATATGTGCTTGATTGTTTATATATACACTCCCTAATACTTAGCGATTAATATTATAATATGCTTAAGATATTCATTTTGGTTCACATTTAGTTTCAGGTACAAGTTGGAAGCCAAGAGTTAAAATGAGTTAGAAATACAATCCTTAAGCCATTTTTTTAATGTTCAAACTCATTTTCTTTGTAGAACAACAAGGAGATGGGTTAGAGAAAAGATAGGATAAGAAAATGCAAGAAAATGAAGGATTCATCCTGACCTACAAAAGGGACATAGAAAAGGAGATCTAATTTCTCCTTACTTGTTGATACTATATATGGAAGTTCTATCCAGCTTAGTTAATCGCAAGATTAATAAGGATCCAAGCTTTAAGTTCCATAATAAATGCAAGAAGCTTGACATTCCTTGTTTTGTTTATACTGATGATTTAATTATATTCTCCAAAGATAATGACAAATTAGTAAGTCTTCTCATACAATCACTTAAAACATTAAACAATTTATCAAGGTTGACACTAAATAGATATAAAAGTCATATGCCACCTTTTTTCTAGTGGTAAGCATCTATATAGGTGCTTGTCAACAATATTAGGGCTCCAGGTTAAGTAACCTCCATTTTTCTATTTTAATTTACGAATATCAACTGAAAAACTTTGATCTAAAGAGTGTATTCCACTAGTTGAAAGAATTAGGTTATATAGCTAGTGTAATATATGGAGATTGTTTGAGAATCAGGATTCACTGTGGTGATATGGGAGAACATTTAAAGGGAGGAGCTTATAGGAAATCAGAAGTAGAGCATCCTTCAAATGGTTCTTAATGCAACTGCTAAAACTCAAAGATACTTTGGGAGAACTTATCAAACGTAAGATAGGTAATAGAGAGAAGCTTTTTTATATTTTTATAGCTGGGGTAATGCAAGTCCTATCTATGCCATCTAAATGGCTCAGGAGTTATCAAGAAACGTACTTATACACTCTCAGGTTAAGGTTCTTGTTAAAACCCTTGGTACATTATTCTAAGGTGTTTAAAGCATGTAATTTCTAATTATAATCCCACTATGGAGAGGATTGACACTTACATAAGGTTGGCTCATTCATCAAGATCCTTTACCAATCAATCTTATAAAAAAGTTTTAAGGATCAGGGGACAAAACTTAACTTGGGTTAAGTAGATGTGGAACAAAATTATATTTCCTAGAGTGTCATTTAGACTTTGGTTAATAATGATGGACAATTTGAAAACTCTTAATAAATTAAACTACTTAAATATCACCAACAAATTTTTCCTATACAAGTAAAGTCTAAAAGACCTCTCTCATTGGTTCTTTAAGTGCATCTTTTCCTTTGCATTATAGGAGGAAATATTGAACTTATGTGATTTGGGCAAGGTTAACCATAACGTTTTGAAGTTTGTGAGATGGCTAGAGGAAGATATGAACTTTTCCAAGGATGATAGAGAGGTGTCCCTAATGGTGTTTGGTTTATGATTATACATGATTTAGGAAGAAAGAAACTTAAGGTGCTTCCAAGGACTGAAAAGAACCACAGAAAATATCTTTATAGAGTTGAAACTTCAGGTCAGGGAATAGATATTCATACCAAAAACTCAAGTTAAGTATATTCAGAGAATTATGATATCTTGAAGAGTTTGGAAAAGTGTTATTGATGTTTATGTACTGCTAAGTTTTGGGATCTTTGCTATGTAGCTAGGAAATTAAACTCGACTTGTAACTAGTGAAATGGGTTTATTATAGGGCTTTTATATAATATGGTTTAAGGACTCGAGATGTATATTTTGACTCTTTTTGTGGCCTATAAGGGCTTTAATATTAATTTTTTAACCTTTTCAAAAATTAGAATCAGAAAAAAGTTAACGGTTCATGTTTAATTCGATTATATTAGCAGATAAATTACATGCTTTATTTATATTATTGATATACCTTTTATGCATAATGAATCACGTACTTGAAAATGTGGTGTTGTACATGTAATTTATGTTTAACAAGGCTAACAAAATAAAATTCTCGGTTAGATATTAAGTACATGTTAAGAATATAATTGTTTCCTTCCATTATTTAAGTATAAAACAATAGTTTTATTTATTGTAAGTCTTGTTAAGTAACTCAAGGCTCCTTTAATTCAAATATATTTTTTTGTAATTAATAAGTCCTACTTTACTAAGATTTATGATTTGGATGAGTAACTCATGATCATATGAATTTATAGGCAAGGTTAGGAATAATATATAGGATATGTTTTGTTTGCAGTAATGATGGATGAGCTCATCAAGAATATCTAAGGGGATGTGCCTTAGCATATGTTGTTTGCTGATGACATTGCTTACATGGATGAGAAAAAAGAGTGTGTCAATGTCAAGCTAGAATTTTGGAAGGATACATTAGAGTCCAAGGACTTTAAATTGAGTAGGACTAAGCTTGAGTACTTTGAGTGTAACTTTTCAGGCCATAAGGCGACTCCTGATGTGGAGTTAAAGATTGGTTCAAAAGTTATACAATAGAAATATTATTTTAAGTATCTAGGATCTATCATCCAAAGCAATGGATAAATCAATGAAGACCTAGTTCACTGTATCAAATCAGGGTGGCTTAAATAGAGAAATGCATAAGGACTTTTATGTGACAAGAATATGCCACTCAAGCTTAAAGGTAAATTATATCATTTAATGATTTGGCTAGCCATGTTCTATAAGGCAGAGTGTTATCCCATCAAATAAGTGCATAGTCATAAGTTAATGGTAACAGAGATGAGATGTTTCATTGAATGTGCAACCTTATTAGAAGAGATAAGGTCAAGAATGTAATGGTAAGAGACAAATTAAAGGTGTTTAATATTAATGAAAAATTAAGAGAGACAAGGCTTAGGTGGTTCAAACATAAAGAGGAGACTTCTCAATGCTTCGATGAGAAGATGTGAGAAGATTGTACTTAGAGACTATAGAAGAGAAAAAATGAAGGCCTAAGAATAACTAGGGGAGGTGATAAAAAATGATATGACTTTTTTTTAGAATTTAAAAAATTCATTAATAAATGTTGGAGATTACATGTAATAAGGGTTAACTCTAAATTAAGATAAACCCAATTGTGCTACTGATGTTCACTAGAAAGCATACGACGACGCTCAACACTAAGACTTAATACTCTACATTTTATAAAGTCATCTTGCAAATCGGGTATAACAACTTAGGGCTTTTCTCGACTATGTGATGCCTTTCTCATTTAGGTTAGAATAGATCATACGATTTATCTACAATGGAGATTTGCACGCTCTGTTCTTCAATCAGGTAAATCACTTTAGAAGATTTCTCACCTTTAGAAAGTTTGCGATTAGGGTTTGACCTCTTGTGTTTTAACTATCCAAATATTGCGTTATCAGAGCGAGGGAGGCTTTTTGGGGTTACCAATGAGGGGATATGGCTCAGATAAGTATATTTCGTTCAATTATGATCGATTTTTGGTTCAATCCTGATTTTCTTTCTCACAACCTTTCTCGAAACTTCGTAGAGAATCTTTTCTTGGAATGGTAAGGATCTGTTTAGACAATTCATAAATTCATTTTCTCACCTTCCGTACTTCATCCAAAAATCTCAACACTAGTAACATACCATTTTGATCTCTTCTATTATTTAAGGCATGTCAAATCCAAGATTCAACTAATCCATGTATGGTTTTTTTGAAGGGCTTCGGACTATCCAGAGATGATGAATCCGCAATCAACATTCAACCCAGAGATGGAATATTCTAGGTAACTCCATTATTAAATATCCACAGTTGTTCCTTGTTTACTATAGAAGAGTAAACTACTTGTGTTGAGCTATTGCTGAATTTCCTTCCTGTTGTGCGGATTGAGTAGCTATAACTTTGGAGAGTTTTGATAGGCTAGGATTATAATCTCCATACAATTGCCATTCTCCTACTACAATATAGGGTCAATTGATTAATGATCAGTTGTTCCCGTATGCTGTTAGCAGTGAGGTCTATAAAAGATGTTAGTGAATTAGCCTTATCTTTAAATCTTTTACTATTCCTTTCGTTCTAAATTTCCTGAACATATGTAGCCACCGAAAGTAGCAGAATATCCTTATCATGTTTAGACATCTGCAAGTTTGGTATAACCTGTAGAATATCTGTGAGTCTGCCATAGGAGTAGTCAGGGGCACTTAGATTAGAGATCTTTGCCCAAACTTCTTTTGAGAAGACACAATCAAAGAAGAGGTGGTCTCTAGTTTCATCTTCTTATTTACATAAGATACATATTTTAGAGGAGGTTAGGAAATTCAGTCTATCCAAAGTACTTAGTCTGTTCAACATAGTTAGCCATAGGAGAAAGCTAACATTGGGTCTAAGTACCTTATTCCATATTAATTTGTCCTATCCTATACGGCTTGTAAACCCCTCCCTCATTCTTCTAACATCCTTAGTACTAATCTCTGAGACAGGAATACCCTTCCATAAATAGACATCCCTCTGCCCCTGGCTTCTAAATTGAGGTAAAAGCAACAGCCTAACCTCATCTGGAGAAAGGGACCAATTCCCATTCCTGACTATTTTTTGGAGCTTAGTATCCTTAGGGAATCAGTTTAATAGGGAACTTGCCAGTTGGTTTTGTATTAATGGTCCATTCCCTATCCAGTTATCATACCGTAAGGAAATTCTTTCCCCTGTCCCAATTTGGCATAAAATATGTTGATACATATCCTCCCTCAGTTTAAGAAGTTGGTTGAAGAACCAGGTATAGCTATTATTGAATTTTAGAGCCCACAAACTCCTCCCCCTATTAATAAGATTAAAACTTACAAAGGACATGACCCTCAATAGAAAATTTTGACATACGAGAATATAGGTAAAGGATCTTATATAGAGAGGTCTTTCTCTTTCTTATAGGTCTTTTAAACATTTTCCTTAAGTCTTATGTCTTTTATTTAGCCTAAATATGTAATATGTAGTACTTCTCTCTTAGTTATTTAGCCTAAACAATTTCTTACTTAACCAAAAAATTTGATTTATTTATATACTTGTCTTTTCTCTTTTTTTCTGTATTTTTATTTTATATTTATTTTATTATTTATTTTTATATTTTTAGTTATATGTGTTTATGTATTTATTTTTATTTTATCATCATCTTCTTCTTCTTCTTCTTCTTCTTCTTCTTCTTTTATGCCTAGTTTATTTTTTCTCTTCATCTGGATCATTTGAAAATAGCCTATCTACTAGTTAGGGTAAGGCCGCGTATTACTGGACCTCCTCAAACTCCGCGTATCAACAAGATTTCTACTAGTGGCTGTTGTTGTTGTTATTGTTATATATATATTTTTTCATGTGGGTCTATTAGAAATAGCCTCTCTATTAATTTTACTACTTGACTTTCTTAGACCCTGCATATCAGCAGAGCATTCATTGAGATGTTGTTGTTATTGTCAACTTACAAATCTAGGAGTTATGAGATGTAATTAATAAGGTTATTATCTATCTAATTTAAGTTTAGTTGGTTTGTTAAGTAACTCAAGATCAACTAAATTTAATTGGGACCTACCATACTATAAAGATTAGAGTAATATTTTAGAATAGTAATAAAGACTATTATCTCAAATAAAGTAGTGGGAGTAACTAAATATATGATTAAATTTCTAATATTATTTAGATGTTATGAAATGTAACTTATTTCTTATTTTTCTTATTTTATGTATTTCTTAAATAGAAATTACCTTTATTTAACATACTAAATTTTTTAAAACATATGTTAAGTTTGAAACGAGTTCTCAAAGTTAGACAGGAAAGTTGGACATCTATTATGCAATTTTTTTGGTAATCATTGTTGAGGATTTTGGTAACAAAGTTTGATTGATATGTCAATGTCATATAGATAGCTAAATGTGGTAATAATTTAGAATTGATTAATGTGCCGAAAACTTTAAACACAATATGTAAGATATTTGCTAGTAGTATAATATTATAATGCAAATAGTTGCATAAAGTAAAGCTTAAAGATACAGTATGTTGATGAAATTGTTTCACTTAATTTAGCATACTAAAGGTATAAATAAGAACTACAATTGAAGATATTTGTTATAGCATGATAATACTTATTATTATAAGAAGATATTTACATGACTTTCTTGCCAATATAAGATATGATAGAGATCATATATATTTCTATTTCTTGCTTTTGAGTATCTAGAATTGAATTTTAATTCAACATCATTTTTATGTTCAAGGAATAATAAGTAAATTATTAAGTAAAAATTGTTAACCTAGGGTTATACAAATATTTTTAATTTATTGGATTAAGGAAGATTTATGCTTAATATCAATGGTAAGAATAAAACGTTAGATAACCAAGACTATCCTTTTATGTTATGTTAGTTAAATCAACATAATGAGAATCGTAAAATTTAATATAAGGATATACATATCCTTTGATATGATTGTATTAAACCTGTAGAACTTTTTAGCTTGAGAAATGACCAAATCAACCATTAGTAAAAGTATAATTTGGTCTTGAATTATTAAATCATATACATATATTGTATTGTGTGTATAACAATTCATAAAATAATGAATTATTTTATTTTATTTTATTTTATAATTACTTTAAAAGATATGGTCATATGTTTAAAGTATTAAACTCTAAATAGAAATTAAGTATTAAAAATGCCAAAGCACTTTAATGAGATCAACATAGTGAGTTTAAATTTTATTTTGGTTATCTATAATGAAAAAGATTCTCTAGTAAATGCATTTACAACAAAATTCTATAATAGTATAGATTTGTGTAAGGAAAAAAAATGCAATATAAGATATTGTATAGTACAATGTTTATTTCTTCTATAACTATGCCTAATACAACAACTTGCTTTTGTAGTTTTAATTAAATAAATGAGCAAGATTCTATATTAGATATAGAATGTTAAGACTTTAAAAAACTCAAAGTTAATGATTTATAGGATGTGATGCTTATTCGAAATATATATTATCCAATAAGTTTAGAACTAAATTGTATAATAAAAAGTTATAATACATCCAAAAGGTTGGATATTATCTTACAAACTTAATTGAGTAAAATATTTATTTTAATGCATAGTTATAAAAGAATAGTTCTCTTGATGAGTAAAGGTAGTAAGATGAAGTTCAAAAAGGTTGAAATCTCATAATAGTACATCCAAATTATATTAATTCCTTTTTTAGTACATTTGGTGTATGGTCAAAGGATTGAAAATATTGAAAGATTCACTTTTATGATGAATTCAAAGAGTTTATTTTAAAGATGCTTATAAATTTATCATCTTAAAATGAATGTTAATAGGAGCATAATTGTTCACTTAAATGGGAGTATGTAATGACATACTACCTATATAAAACAATAATTTATATTTTAAATTGTTGAAGATATGATAGTTTAAAAATAACTCTTATTTGATAGAAAAAGTAACAACTTAATTATAGGAATCAAATCTATAGAGATAGAAACATAATTAGTTTACCTATTTTAGTCTAAATACATAGATAATGTACTAAAGGTATATAATATTTAAGATATTTGATACTTATGAAGTATTAAAGAAACCCATTTGTTAGATTTGGCTCCTCCTAAATTTTGTTATCATTAATAAGGATTAGTGAACTTCAATATGATCCTTAGATCAAGAATATAGCTAAGAGATAAGGAGACTAAATTACGTTATAAGCAAGCATCATCATCTTTTTCTCCCAAATTAGAAACAATACTTAGCTTGACAAAATCCTCTAGTGATTTTAAGGTACCATAGTTAATCATGAGAGAATCTTGAGAGAATTGTCAGCACATATTTGACTCGATAAGCTCTTTACATTAATTTCCAAACCTGAAATGTAGGCCTTGAGCTTAAATTTGATCTAATTCATTTGTTACTAACCTTTCATATCCTTAAGAATAAAGATCCTCACAAGCATTTGAAGGAATTCTATATTATGTGCTTAAGTTTAAAGCTACAACACATGTCTGAGGAGTAAATGAAGCTACGTGCTTTCCCATTCTCATTAGGTGATAAAGATATATATTGGCTATTTTAATTCTAGACCCATTGAATACATTTATCATTGGACCGTGGTCTGGCATTTAACAATCAAGTTGTGTACACTTATTTTAATCAAATTCACATACAAGGAGTACTTCAATGTTTTCACATTTATCAAACTCCTTGGACATATATTGTCCGGAACCAACACATTCACATTGCATAACCATTTAAGTCATAATATAAACAAAACAAACATTAAAGTAAGACTATCTAGGTCTACTCGCAGTACGCTCCAGATTAACATTTGCTTCCAAGATTTGGAATCGTCTGAATGTGGATGTTTATCCTACATATCAAAATTATGCAATATGTACGTTGCACACACATTATTAATAATTGCACAATCATATAACATTCAGTTTTACACTTATGTATGAGTGTAATGTATGATGCATGTTTAATGACAATCCTGGGTATATTATCCAATTTCTCATCTTATGCTTCTTTTTATATCATAATTTAATCACTCATCATTTATTTTCTAGCATCATTTGCTCTTATTATTAAATTCTCATTCACTTTAACTTGATACACTTTAATCCTCTTCTTTGAATCATAACCTCAATCGTGTGAATATCTTTATTCCTAAACAAACTCATACCTTTGGTACTTTGATACCAAGAATTCATTCACTAATGTTATTCCAACATTACAAGATTACACATTATCCAAACTCTCCTTTCTTCTTATAAATATCTCTAAATTTTCAAACCTTTGGGTCTATTTTCCATGATCAATTAGACATTGAAAATGAAGTAATTTAGACAATTTTTCTTCCATCTCTTAAGTTTCTAATGACACCACAATCACTCAATTTGGTTCAAAAATCTGAAAGTTATTCTCCCAATAGTTTTTTATTGTTCTCATTTTGAAACAGTACACCATATTCATAACACATGCATAAATTGAAAGTCTTAGAGTCTGAATTATAATTCTACTTCTTCATATGATTTATAGCCCTATGTCTCTAGTTTACTCAAAATAAAAGATCGTCTCATTTGGACATCTAAAGAAGAAGTTATGATTAAAAAAAAGGATTGTTCAGTTTGCAATTTCTCTTGGGTGTTCAAACCAAAATCAAGTCACGGTTATTATTGGAGAGCACAGTGACTTGATGTGACAAATAAACATCAGTCTAGAAAATTAAACTCATAGGGTTGAGGGAGAAAATTCATGGGCGTGAGTGACTCACAGGTGTGAGGAACAGTCACGGGTGTGATAGATAAGGACAAAAAATGTTGTGAACTCACTCTGTTAGACCTGTCCCACTTTTTTCACTCTATCTCTCTCAATTGATTTTTGATCGCTATGATTTTGGGTTGAGAGGTAGAGAAATGTGTTATGAGTCTAATGATTTAAGTCTCATATCATTTGGAGGTCAGATGAAGGAGATATAGCCAAAAAATCGAAGGATGTTACATCATCCCTCATCCTTCAAAGTTGCAATCGTGCACATGGCTGACCAACTTGTGAAGTCACGATCGTAACATTCAATGAAAAACATCGACGTCGCGATCGCGATGAAATATGATCGTGACTTTCGGTGAATAGAAGCAGGTGTGCAATTGTGTTTAACCTCCCTCACTTCTAACCCACATAACTTTCAATCTAGAACTCCAAAAATTTCAAACTTTATATCAATAAAAAGCTAAAAGAAAAATATACAACTTTCATGAAGAGAATTTTGTCAAAATCTTTCAAAATCAATACAGTTTAATCATGGAAGTTTCAGACCAAAACTAACTTCTGTAACTTATCTTCTTCATTCTCTGTGCTTCCTCTTTCATTCCCTTACAGTTTCCTTCCATTTATATTCTCCATTTTCATTTTATCATTTTAACTCTCATTCAGCTTAACACATTCAAAACAATTCCAAAAATCCACGCTTAAACAAAATCATCAAGAATATAAGAAAATTCATTCAAGCATTTCACCATTCTCTGCACTTTCTTCACTGTCAATTTCCTATATTTTCATTTTTTGCATTCTCATAATACTTTTCCTCTAACTATCATTTAAACAATCTTTCTCATCTTAGATCATCATCTTACGACTATTCTTCTACTCTAAATTCCTTCTTTTGATCATCTTTGAAAACACTCTAAACTCACGTATACAATGAATACACAACCATAAATAGAGCATGTAACATCCCATCACCGATGGGAAGGATAAATTGGTAAATTGGGACGGGCTAGGAGTTGATTTCGTATTTTGATTTCTTCATTCATTTGTCCTCTCGATATAGAGAAAAATGAGACATTTTGCACATGCACATATACGTACATGCATTCATGACATTTTCCGGCATTTATGTGTGAATACGATTTGTTTTGTGAATTATGAGATAATTGGGTTTGAAATTCTGAATTTGGAAATGTCCTATGAGTGATTCTCAGTTGTTAGTGACTCTTAGAGATTTTTCTGGAAATTTGGGAGAAAAAGTCCAGATTGGAGAATTTTATAAGTGACGAACTGATTGAGCTTATAGTACTGGAATAACTGTGTAATGGCAATGGAAAAACTAGATACTTGATTTTAGGAATGAAAACATTGAGTCATTGGAATTTGGGGGGTAAATTAGACTAGAAATGATTTTGATAAGAGAAAGAACTTTAAGAGTGTTGAGAAAAAAAAAAAAGAGAAGTGGTTTGTCTTTGGGCCCTAGGTTTTAAATTGTTATGAGATCAACCCTAATGCCTTAGGTTTTTGAACTTTTCCCCTTGAGAGTTACCGAAATCACTTTGGCAGTAAACTTACCTCCCCATCCAAGGGCATGCTTTCTTCTTCCTTCGAGTGATTCTTGTTTCCTCCTCCCTTCATGATCTTTTGTGCTCCATTTGCTTGCTCCTCCTTTGTTGTTTAAGACAACCCTACACCTTGAGAAGATGAAGATTGGCGAAAATTTGAGAGAGGGCCGTAGGTGTTGAAGGGGTTAGAGAAGTTTTAGAGTTTTGACGAGTTGGGAGCTTAAATAGGTAAGAAAATTGCTTTATGTTGTTTATTATTGGTTAAATGCATTTATGGGTTTAAATGTAAAAGATTGTGGTAGTTGAGTTTCAGTAATGGCTGATTTTAGAGAGAAAAAGGTGAAAAAATTTTCAGAGAAGGGTACCTGGAGGCCGCACATCTCGGCGTGCCTGCGTCGCGACGCGGCGAGAATTTATGTTCTCGTCGCAGCGTGTGCGAGGGCCTTGCCGTGGCGAGCTTTTTGTTGCACGCCTTGGCGAGCTTATTGAAATTCACCGCGGCGAGCCTCCAAACCTTTCACGCCGCGGCGAGCGTTCTTTGGCCGCTGCGAGACCAGTTTTTCTGAACTGGTGTGTTTTAGTTTTTGGGTCATAACTGATGATGTAGACCTCCAAATGAAGTGATTTTTGAGTCGTTATAAATTAGAGAAAGAGGTCTACAATTGAGGTGAAAAAAGAAAGTTAAATTCAAATTTGTAAAATCTCAATTATTGGATGAAAGTTGAGGATAGGTTTCTATTTCAACCTAAAGATAGTTTCATGATTATTGGAGTATAATTTTGAGGTTTCTGAAATAAAGTAAATGCTTTTGGAGTCTATAATAGGATTGAAATTGATCTAGTGAATAGTAACATTGGCTTGAGGTCTTTCTTGAAATTTAAGGGTATTGTCCAAATGTGGTAGAGTATATGTATGAAAAGTTGGTTTTGAGACATAAGATAGTGAAATTTGGGAAGTAGCGCCGGGAATATCACGAACACACATTGTACATCTTTTAATTGCTACATGTGCATCATCGAATCTTTCTGATTATGCATTTAATAATGGATGATCATTTGACTGTTATAGATGCGCCGTTGGAACGACATTCCACGAACATTGCTGGGACTTCTAGGCAGTAGCTCGGAAGTTATAGGTGAGTAATCTAGTTGGTTCCTCAATCTTTGATTGTTAAATGTTCTGTACTTAGAATTTGGTGGAGAATAATGATGGGTATATGTGAATTGTTATGTTTGAAATCCCGGACCAAGGGTCCCAGGAATTGTGAGTTTTGGCATTGAAGTGTAAACTATTTGTGAATGTGAAACTTTCGTGCTTCAACGTGATACATTGCGACTGTGTGATAATGTGTATAAGTGATAATGATATGTCTGATTTCGATAAATTGGATCTGATTTCAATGTGATATTGTAGAATTGTGATAAATGAATTCCATAAACGATTGATTAATAACAGTTGTGACTTGAGTTGCCACCGAGAGCTACAAGCTCGATTACTGAAAAAGAGCCTCGAGCTCGAAAGGGAAGTAGTGCATACCCAGAGGGCTCTCCTACCCCTAAGATGCGTAGGAGGTAGTGCATACCCAGAGGGCTCTCCTACCCCTGTGACACGTTTAACGCTTAATGAGCCCGAAAAGGGACAGTTCAGAGCTATATGATCAATGATTAATGAGCCCGATAAGGGACAGTTCAGAGCTATATGCTCAATGTTTAATGTGCCCGAAAAGGAACAGTTCAGAGCTATAAGCTCAATGTTTAAGGACCCTAATATTGGGACAGTACAGGCACTCAGTCATAGTACTGTAATAAAATGGGAAAATGTTATGTATTCAATTATTATGTTTTGATTGATTTGTGAATGGGGAAAAAGGATAAATGCTTATACTCTGATGATAACTGCCTTGTATAATTCTGTTTTTGCGATTGTGCTATAATCTGTAAATTGCTTGCGAAATGTATGAATTGAGCGGACCATCGATGATGGTTTCTCATTGAGTTCGCAAACTTACCCAGAATTGCAAACTATTTTTCAGGATCGAGAGAGTAGACTCCTAGCTCCAGAGAGAGAGACTTTTCCTGCCGTGTTGATCGTGTTGGCGAGAAAAGTCATGGCACACAGGTCGGTCAGCTAGGGATTTTTTGGGGATGACCTAGTTAGACTTTTGTGTCAGTTTTCTTTTGAAATATTGTATATAACAGTGAAAACTAATAGACTTGTAAATTTCTGCTTTGATGAAATGATATGAGAAAGTATTTCGATTTTTTTTAAAATTTAGTGAGATTATATTGTGGTTTTATGACTTCGATGCCATGAGAGAGTAGTGATTGTCCGATCGTAGTTCTCCTTTATTGTAGGATATGTATCGGATCGACCTACGGACGTTCCGGTGCGTACTCTACGGTAAGGGGGCGCTACAGATAGTAATAATGGGGCTCCTTTTAATGATGATAACTTTGTACCAAATGAGAATTGAAGTCAATGCGATTTGAGTAGATATTCGATTTAATGAAGTTATAGGTTTTTATTTCTCCTCTCATTTTAATTTCACTTATGTTTGATATATATATTAAATTCTATATATGCAGTATAGATATAATTGTAAATGGTTTGTTTTAAGTTTCACTTTTAATTAGTTGTTTCTTCAATACAAACTCTTGTCGTAAATTGTAATAATTAGAGAGTTATGAATATTTATTATTCTTTTTATTTGATGTTTCTATGTAATATTATTTATTATATGATAAAATTGTAACATTTTAAGTACTTTATGTTGTCCTTAATTTTATATGTGTATGATCTTTTTTATATTAATTATGGTTTTTATTTGTATGTCAAATATGTGAAAGTAATATTAATAGCAATTAATAGATTGTTATTATTTCAAATATGTATTATTATATTTTAATACAAAGATAATGTAAAATTATAAAATATGTGTCACAATATATTTAAAGACTATTTTGTAGTTTTAAAAAAATTTATAGACTATTTTATAAATTTAAAAAATTACCTAAAATCGTACTTGATATTAACCTGTACCAGTTATAGTATCGTATCATAACCAAATCTGATATTGATATCGGTACGACAGTACAATATTCATAGCATTGTTTTCAACTCCATATTGTACTTGATCTTTTAAAAGTTAACTTATTAATATCATCAAGGATAAAAGCATTAGTGGTAATATTCGTTATCATCAAAATCTTGAGTTGGAAATTCATTTGGTCCAACAATATTATTTTATTTTATTTTATTTCATTAATAATCAATAATATATTTATGATTTTAATATAATAGTAAATCAAGTATTTCATTAAATTTTTAGTTATTATTTAACAATATTATAAAATAAAATAATCAATTTCTTATTTATATTTGTAATTAACTTCATTAAATTTTGAATTAATCAATGAAATAATAAAACTTATTTATTATTATATATAATATTAACTTATTTTATTAATATTTATAATCATTAAATGCTTTTATAATTTATATATATACAATAATTTTATAAATAAGATGATCATTTTTATGTTATTTATAATTTATTGTTACATAAGTAATTAATAACAATATGATTTGTAATAAAATATAAGAAATTAATCATCTTAGTATTATTATATAATAAATAAATATGTAATTTATTATGTAAAACTAACAATTTTATTATTTCATTAATAATATAGTAGGAGTTTATATAATTGTAAAATGAATATTAATAAAGTTTTTTACAAAAGCGAACCATAAGTAAAAATAATAAATTATCATATTTTTATTGATATTTTCATAAACATAAAAATTCAATGAACACTATTATTTATTATTATGTTAAAATTGATTAATATATGTTAAATTATTAATATTTTATTAATTATTAATAAACGAATTTACACATATCATAAATTGTTTCCACTACTTTTTATGAATAACGAGATGTAAATATAATAAATCAATTGAATTAATAAAAAATTTACAATGGTATTCATTAAAACCATCGGAGTCAAATTCACAATTTATTTCTATTATTACAATAATAAATATAATAACATATTTATTTATTTAGTTAACATATATTATCTTTGTTGTTTATCTTCCCAATTATCCTTTTGATGTTACCAAATTAAAGTACATAAAGTTTTAGTAGATGTATCTTATCTAAGACAAACGCGGTGGTGGGCAATTGCAGCCTTCTGCTCAGGCCACGTGCGGTGGCAGATGTCAGATGATGGCCCGCGGACGTATTTGCACAAATTGGTCCAATCAAATTCCAGGGAAGCCATTATTATTATCTCCTTCGGATGCTCCACCTCCCTCAATTGCCAGTAGTCAGCGGCTTTCCAATGCTCTTTGTGGTGGCCACACGGTCAATCTTTGTGGGTACAGTTTTAGTTAGGAAAAGGACCACAAACATTGTTGCTTGCAATAAGTTTCAGATTTCTGGTTGATGGACGACGTGACCAAATGCTATTGGCTACATATTCGCCAATTTTCACTCTTCGCTATATATCTTAAATTCTTTATTTCTTGGTGTTGGGGGGAAGCTAATAGAAATATATAATTCTTTTATTTGTTAAGAAAGATTTAGTTAAGTCTCTTAAAAAGTAATTCTAATAATAAGAGAGTTCATAAAAATTCTTAAGTGATTGAGATTATAAATTTTGTTAAGATTCATATGTATTAAAATTTATGATCAATTATTAAAGATGAAATTATCGATTAAAAAATTCAACCAATTCAACCGATACAATTGTAAAAATTTTACACCGTCTAATTTTCTAGTTCAATTTTTAACGTTATGAATCGATTTACTTTAATAACTCTTGTCATTAAAAATCAATCAATTTATTGATTGATTGGTCAATTTTTATTAATTAATAAGTTCTTACAAATTAAAATAAATATATTAATTTTGATTTAACAATTTTTAATTAA
>JANITW010000006.1:63761446-63774206 GCA_027564335.1 Erythroxylum williamsii
TCATGAATTAGGAGTCAACAAGTGCATAATTACTTAAGAAAATAGGGCCAATTTATAGTATAAATTTGGTTCAATCAGTATCCTCTTTAACTCCAATTTTATTTAGAAGTTCATTCTTGAAAACCACTAGAACAAAATTTGATGTTTATAATGGATCACTGACTATAGAATTTGATGGTGAATTAATTAAATTAAATATATACAATGCCATGAAATTTTCGGATGATGAACAACCTATTGTTTCTGTGGATTTTATTGACACTTGGGTACATAAAAAAATTCTTCCTTAAATGGAAGAGATGAACTTAAGACAATTCTTGAAATTGGAGATGTGTTATAGTGGCAGTTACTTATAAAGATGTTAGTGCTTAATAACGAACTTGAAGCCATGTTTTGCAATTTGGAGAAAACCAAGAAAATGGTGAAGCAATTACCTTATATGGAGTTGTCCTAAAACAATTCCAAATTATTGCCTTCGTTGATTCAATTGCCTGCATTGGAGCTGAAAATTTTGCCTAACCATCTAAAATACATATTTTTGGGTGAGCAAGCTACATTACCTATTATTATCTCAAATAAACTCACTCCTTTGCAAGAAGAACAATTGATTCAGGTGTTAAGACAACACAAACAAGCCATTAGGTAGATGGTAGCTGATTTAAAAGGCATTAGTCCCACCATTTATGTACACCAAATTTTGATTGAAGATGAAACCAAGGAGGTAAGGCAACCCTAAAGTCGTTTAAATCGACCCATGATGGAGGTGGTGAAAAAGGAAATCTTAAAGCCTTTTGATGCTAGAATTATCCATCCCATTTTGAATAGCAATTAGGTAAGTCCGATCTAGGTAGTTCCAAAGAAAACTGAGGTAACTGTAATAAAAAATAGTGATGGTGAGTTGATACCCACTCATGTTCAAAACGGGTGGAGAGTTTGCATAGATTATATGAAGCTAAATTCAATTACTAAAAAAGATCATTTTTTGTTTCCATTTATTAATCAAATTTTTGAAAGACTTGTAAGCAAATTTCACTATTGTTGTCTATATGGTTATTCAGGTTATCATCAGATTTTGGTTGCACCAAAGGACCAAAAGAAAACAATTTTCACATGTCCATTTGGCACCTTTGCCTATCGAAGAATGCCTTTTAGTTTGTGTAATGTACTAGTGACATTTCAAAGGCGTATGGTAAGTATGTTCGCTAATCTTATGAAAGATTGCATGGAAGTTTTCATGGATGACTTTACGGTTTATGGAGAATCTTCTTAAACATGTATTATCAACCTTGAGAAAGTATTTAAATGTTGTATTGAGACTAATTTGTTTTTAAATTATGAAAAAGTCATTTTATGGTTGATCAAGGCATAATTTTGGGTTATACAGTCTCTTTTAAGGGAATTGTGGTTGATAAGGCTAAGATATATGTTATAAGATCTTTACCTTACCCTACGACTATGCAAAAAGTTTGCTCTTTTCTTGGTCATGCAAGATTCTATCGGCAATTTATTAAAGATTTTTTGAAGATTGCTCAACCTATGTGTAGACTACTCCAAAAAGATGTGAAATGATTTCGATGAGTCATATAAAATTGCATTTTATGAACTAAAGGAACGAGTCACTACAGCCTCAATAATTCAGCCACTGTAGTGGGGCATTCCCTTCAAATTAATGTGCGTTGCATCAGATTATACAGTTGGAGTAGTTTTGGGTCAAAAAGTGGACAAATTACCTTATGTCATTTACTATGCCTCCATGACACTTAACGATGCTCAGAAAAATTATTCCACGACAAAGAACGAATTCTTGGTTATAGTTTTTAGGTAGGAAAAATTTTGGTCTTACTTATGGGTTACATGAGTGATCGTTTATTTAGACTATATAGCTCTGAAATATTTGGTGACTAAGAAAAAAGCAAAACCGAAGTTGATTCGGTGGATCTTACTCCTACAAGAATTTAAGTTGAAAATACGTGACAAAAAGAGAGCTAAAATTTTGGTGGCCAATCATCTCAGCCGGATCACTCCAACCAATACATCTGATGTTTCCCAAGATGAATTTCCAGATAAAAGTCTCTTTGCAATCCAACAGGTAATTCTATGGTATGCCAACATAGTAAATTTTTTGGCAACTAAGTCCTCACCTAGTGATTTATCTTGAGCTAAAAAGGATAAAATTAGATGAGAGACCAAATATTACATATGGGATGAACCTCATATTTGGAAAATTTGTGTTGATCATATTATTAAAAGGTGTGTTATAGATGATGAAATTCCTTCCATATTAATTTGTTGCCATTCATTTGTGTGTGGGGGACAATTTGTCCCCAAAAGAACAATTCCTGAAATTCTTAAATGTGGTTTATTTTGGCCCAAATTATTTTATGATACTTACATGTTTTGTAAGTCTTGTGATCATTGCCAAAAAATTGGTAGTCCAGGAAGAAGAGATCAAATGCCACTTACAAATATCCTGGTTTGTGAAAATTTTGATATATGGAGAATTGATTTTATAGGTCCTTTTCCTTCATCTTTTGGTAAGACTTACATCATTTTAACCATGGATTATATGTAGAAATGTATAGAAGAAAAAGCTACTTATACAAATGATGCTAAAGTTGTAATCAATTTTTTCAAATCTTACATTTTTGTCAGGTATGGAATACCTCAAGCTATGATTAGCGACGGAGTAACCCATTTCTGTAATAAAATTGTTGGAACATTGATGAAGAAATATGGTGTTTCACATCGTATTTCGACTGCATATCATTCGTAAACTAGTGGCAACTAAAGTCTCCAACCAGGAAATTAAATCAATTTTGAAAAAAAAAAAAGGTGAATCTGAAAAGAAAAGATTGGAGCTTACATTTGGATGATGCCTTACAAGCATATCAAACTGCTTACAAAACTCCAATAGACATGTTGTCGTACGAGTTAGTCTTCGATAAACCATGTCATTTGCTTGTAGAAATAGAACATAAAGCCTACTGAGCTATGAAGCAGTTAAAGATGAGTTTAGTAAAGGCTTGTAATAATAGGAAGTTGCAATTGCAAGAGGTAGAAGAGATCCGTAATAAGGCTTATGAAAATGCAAAAATTTATAAGGACAAAACAAAAGCTTTTCATTATAGAATGATTTTAAGGAAGCAATTTTCAATAGGACAAAATTTTTTCTTTATCATTCAAAGCTTAAGTTATTTCCAGGAAAATTATGATCTCAATGATTTAGACCATTTATTGTTACTAATGTATTTTTTTCATGGTGCGGTAGAAATTCAAAGTTCAGACACTTTCAAGGTGTTTAAGGTTAATAGACATGGCCTGAAACTATACTATAAGAATTCTCCAATCAAGAATATGGAAGAGATAGAGCTAGTAGCCCCAATCTATCTCTAATAAGGTAAGTCGATAAACACGTCCAACTAACAAATTAACAGAAGCGCATTTGGGGGCAACCCAAAAATTTCATATTCCATTTTATTTCTATTTTCATTATTTCTCTTTTTTTTAATTTTTTAATTCTTTTAGATGTCAATTTCATTCCATTCCCTTTAGTATTTTCACATGTCAATATTTTCAATTTTAGTTTAATTTAAAAAATTAAAAATTCAAAAAAACTTTTCTTGCCCACCCACTACAATTTCAGCCTTACACTTTCATTCACCCATTCCAATTTCATTCATACCACCATAAATTTATCCAACACCCATACCATTCCAACGAAAACCCTTAAAACTTTTACCCTACTTACCACCATAACCAACGTCACCCACTAGTCTAAATTTTCGTTGGCTTTGTGTTCTTATTTTAGTGATTTCAGGTCTACAGTTCTACAGCTTGGGACCATGCCACGCAAGAAGAACGACTCACGCCAGTTAGGTTCATCAATCCCTATATCGGTTAACACTCACCCTTCATCAGATACAACAGCTGTGACGTCGATTCCCTCCATTCCTCCAATTTCTGAACTGACCCAAGTTCCTACAACTAGAAATTGAACCCAGAAAGGTAAGCAAATCAAAAGGAGAAGCCAATGGAACTCACGAAGTGGGGATTTCACTACTTTTCAATTGCTAGAGGACTTGAGCCAACAAAAAAAATTACCCATGTAAGCATGTTCTAACTGACACTCCTGATGCTTTACAAATTCATAATTCCTTTAAACAATTAGTTAGGCAAATTTGTTGGAATGCATTTGTTAAAGTTGGCTATCCTACTTATGTTGAATTGACACGAGACTTTTACAGCACCTTTCAATTTAATTCCCATGAAGAATTCGACATTTCTACAAAGGGATTAATGAATTTAGAATTATGGGGCAGAAATTTTCATTATCTATTGCTGAATTTAATGTTGCTATGGGTTTTATATCAACTGATGACATCAAGAACGAACCATTTGTAAGTTCCCACTGTGATTATCAAACTAATTTTCATGCCTCTGAAATATGGACTCAATGGTTTGTTGATCCCCAACCATATAATGCCAATGCATTTAAGAGTTCAGATTTCTCTGGTTTTCAAAATCATACATTGTCTCTTAACGTACAATTTTTTGGGACGATGAGATTCTGCTGGTACACTTTTTAAGGCTTAATTTTATTTTTTGTGGTGTATGGACAAACAAATTCCTATTAATTTAAGTTTTTATTTTCTGACACAATTTCAATATGTGTTAAACAAGAAATCCAAACCATTAATATTAATGTCCTATATCACTCAATTGGCCATTAATTTGAAATTATTGGATCTTCAAAAAAATAATATGTTTGTAGCTTGTGCCATAAACCTTTTGGATTTGGAATGTTTGTGTAGGATGGGCATAATTGAAATGAATCATGGGTGGTTATAATTTACTTATTTGGGTCCAGCTGTCACTTCCAACCCACGTCCAACCATAAAAAGTTGGGTTTTCTCACCTATATTGAATAGTAGCCAACCTCCTTAGGCCAACTTAGATGCTCATTTGGCTCTACCTAAACGTCAAATGCACTGAATGGAGCAAAATTTTACAGCATATTAGGCACACCAAAGATTTCAACCTCTTTACTCACCAACCCCATGACTTGGGCGATCAAATTATAGAGAAGCTTTCATTCCTCTTCTCCTTTCTATTTTAGCTTATTTCATTTTATATAATTACATTAGGGACAATGTATGGATTAGGTGTGGGGGTAGGGTATGTTCCATATAACTTCTATTTAGGAATCTTTATTGAAAAAATTTTAATGCTTATTGACTTGTTTGCAATTGATTAGCCAATTTTGACACTTTCTATACTTCCATTTTTAACGACTTAATTAGTGCACATAACATGAGTTAATTTTATTTTTAGGAAATATATGCCACTTGATTAAGAAATACAAGTGTACACACTTAGTCAAGGTTTGGCAATCATATGATTAAACATGGTGTATAATTGTGGTGAACTGCATTAACTTGTGAGTTTTTGGGCCTAAAAGATTGAAACATTTATATCAATTTGTATTTCTTTGATGTGTGATTATCTTCTAAGGTGAATTTTTCTCTAGAACTTACTTGGAACTGACTTGAGATCACATCTATGCATTCGTGCATAAAAATGATGAAGGCCCTCTTTGTTTTAAACATTTAACTTCAAAAGCTTGAGTTGAACTTTTTTTTTCTTGATAAACCCATAATAAACAACTAAAACCTTTAATATCTTCATACATCATAAATGTAAGCAAGCATTCTATCCACAATTTATGTCAAACTTGTGTGGAAAAATATGGAAGGCAAGGAAAAGAAAAAGATGAAAGAAAATTGAAGAGATTGATAATTGAATTATGTGTTATACTGCTATCTCCTAATCCTAAATATCAATATATTTCAAAAAAAAAGAGAAAAAATAGCAGTGAAAAACAAATTATGGAGTTTAATCTATCTCTATACGAAATGACTTTGTTGACTCCTTTGTGATTAAAATTGGGTCTCCACAAATGGTTATGTAACATCTCTTTACCCATGTTAAGGCTAGAATAGTGAGTTATGAGAAATCACTGAAAAAGTAGAAAAATTTACGTCATGTATAAGTTAAGTGTGACTTGAACATTTTTGCACATTCATATGACTGTACATACATTCATTGACATTTTTCAGGTATAATTAGACTGAGTTATGATTTATGGGAAATTTGTGAATTTTGAATTTATTTACTTTGAAAATTTTATTGATTAGTGGATTTGAAATATTTGTGAATTTTGGATTTATTTTTAAAATTTATACAGAATTATGAAATTTTATGAAAAATAGGAAAAAAGAATCAAAAGAAAACTGGAAGTAGTTGTATTATAAAGATAGAATTAATGGACTTAGTTTCAAAAAAAAACTAAGATAAAATTTAGACCATAGGGAAGTGATAAGTGCCGTTAACTTAGTGAGTTTTGTATTTTGTTGAAATAAATTATAATTATCTGAGAGTCTATAAAAGTTTAAATATAATAGAAAGAAGATTTTGTCGCTTTACGTGAATTGAACAAGCGGCCATGCACATCATGGACACAATAATCAGACAAAAAGTTGAATTCATACCCAGTAGCTTCATAGCAAGGAACATGTTTTTTCAGTATTACAGCAAGGCGATTGCAATCGTTGCAACAGGCCAATGGATGTCTTTTCTTGGCTAACTAATCACATTCCTTTTGTCCTCACATAATGTGAACTCCAAGAACACAAGCTACAGGTGTTGCAAGCAACCACAGAAGCTGTTGCTACCAAGCATCAAACTTTCTTGATTTTTTTAGCGTTAAATTTGTCAATTTGTAGGGACACAAATCGTGTGTGCTAGAGACACGTAATTAACAAGTTGATGATGATCAAACTTCACTACATCAAACATCAACGTTCACGATAAATATATATATTATTTAGTAATGGGAATTACATCAATCAACCACTTAACGTGCTGTGATGCTGAGTTAGTAAGCGCGTACTAGCTGTCACGAAACTACTGGTCCACGTACGTTCCAGGGTCTTGTCCTGCAATGGTTTGGAAGAAACTGGGGGTCTATTCGGACCTGGGAGTGTTTGTGGCTACAAATATGATTTGGTGAGTGAAATATCTTATAGCATGACAGACCCAAGCCATGTACAGAAACCTGACTTGCCTCCGTCAATCCATCCATGATCCATCCATCCATCATGTAGTACTCGTTTTCCCTTCATGTCATCGTCTTGTGAGAAAATTCTAGATACTCCTTTTTGGTTTCAGATTGTAGGCTTTAGAGTTTATTCAATTATATTTGAGGGTAGGCATTGATGTTGACTAGAAAGAACAAAAAAATGGTTCAGTTCTGAATTGAGAAGGGACCACTATTTAAACAAAATATCAAATTAGTCGTTTGGTATGGTCGTACGTCGAAATTGATAAATATATAAGTCTAAAATTATTGATAAGAAAATATAAGATTTTTTTCCTTGTATATATATATCAGTATACATTATTCCTTTACTATCTATATTTATATTCTTTTATAACTAAAATTTATATTCATTTATTTAAATTATTAAAAACAATTTTTATAAAATTAAATTATTTAAAGATTAAAAAAAAGCTATTAACTTCAAAACAATTTTACAAAAATATAAACAAAAACAAAGTCTAACATTTTAAGGAAAGCAAAGACTGGGAACTAAAGATGGAGCCTTAGTGTGAAGAAGTGGTGATTACAAAACTCTCAAATCTTGAAACTCCCCTTAACCAAGGATTATATATTCTATATCTAGAAAATAGTTTAGGATTCATCTTTTAAGTAAATATTATTTAAATAATATGTTAGAAGGGGACATAAGTTTCACCCTATCTAAAATGTTTAATCTTTATTTAATGACTAACTAGAGATTAAAAGAAGTTTTGAGGGAGTTATCTTTGAACCAAATAAGCTTTCACTATGACACCAATTGAGTGGATTGTTTACGCAGGTATAGCGAGGATTTTTTAGTAGAAGTTTTTAAGTTCTGGTATCTATAAGTTGTTCCATCTTTACCTTTTTATGTTTTATTTGTAATTTGACTCATAGCTCAGTATAGTATTAAGGGGATTAAGAGTTTAAGGTTATTTAGACCTTGTATTTAGTGAAAGGGATCAAGATCATTCCATTTATCATCCCAAAGCCATGTTTTGCCTCCATTCCCAACCACAACTTTCATCTTCTAATTCATAATATTTCTGAGTTTGAGCATTTAGTTAACAATAAAGGAGTTGCTTTAATTAGGTTTAACACTTCAAAACTTCAGTCCCTTAAGATGTAAAAGTGCATTTATTAATCCAAATGGAGTCAGTACTTTTAAAGAGCTTTAGATACATTTAGTAAAGAACAATTTGCTAATTTTCCTAATTGAGTTCATTCATAAACACTAAAGGTGGCATTTAGGCCTGACCCGAGTTAACCGAGCCTCGGGCTAGGCCTTGGGTCCAAAAGCTATGAGGATGTTGAGTTAACCCAAATTTGAGTCTGACTCGAGGCCTGATAACATATTAGAACAAAATGACGTCGTTTTGCTGCAAAAGTAACTAATGTCATTTTTATTTATGATTTTTGTTTATGAGATGAAGTAAATAAAAGCAAAATTATATCATTTATACTTTTTTTTTCATAAAATAAAACAACATCATTTGACACTTAGTTAACCTTTCTTCCTCAATCCCAATACTTCAATCTCTTTCTCTCTTTGTCTCTCTATCTCCACCATCAGCCCTCACTCACCCCTTCTCTGCCCCAGTGGCCACTCGCCACCCCTTTACCCTCTATCTGCGGTTATCCCTCTTCCCCACTACCCTACCAACCCGCCACAGTGTTTTTTTGCTTCTTCGCCACCCACCTATTAAGGTAAAGTTCCTTTATCGTATTTTGGTTTTAATTAAAAATTGAATTTGTGAGATTGTTGCTATTAGGGAGGTATTTTTGTAGACTTATATGGTCATATACATGCCTGTGTATGGGGACGTGTAAGTCATTATGAAATTGTAAGTTTTACGAACTTACACGGCCCTATACCTGATCTACAAAAGCACATACACATCTCTATGTATTGTATTACACGATCTCAACAACTTATATAAGCACATACATGCCCTTGTTTGTGATCATGTGAGTCACTGATAATTGATAGACTTTAAATCTATGATTATGATTTATATTCTCCTATTTTCTCCATGTTTATGAATTAACAATTATGATTATGAATAACATATATGTTTGATTTTTTCACGATGGATGAGCATATTCCTTCAAAAGAGAGTTGTAATCCAGTACCAAAGATAGAAGTAGAAATTTCTAATCTTGTACCAAGTGAAGATTAAAGTTCAAATTCAAGTCAATTGAAAAGTATAGTTTAGAGTCACTTCAATAAGACTATATCAATAGACAGAGTAGAAAAAATTGAGTGTAAATAATGTCAGAAGATGTTGGCTTGGAGTTCAAAAGGTGAAATCCCTCACTTAAAAAAACATGTGGATTTATGTAATAAAAAAGATGGTATTATGAGGTCAAACATTTTTAACCCCTAATTAACTTTATGATGGGGAAGAATAAAATTACTATAATATCTTATGACAACAATAAATCAAGATTTTTTATTAGTTCTATGGTAACTGGTGATGAACATTAACTATCTAAAGTTGATACAAAAAAATTTAGGATGTTTTACAATTTATGAACAATGGAAAACTCAAAATACGTTGAAGAAAGACATTATGAAGATATACAAAGATAAGAAGAAAGAAATTTTAAGAACATTGTCAAGTGTTGAAGATGGATTAGCATTATAATAAACATGTAGACAACTGATAACCTAAAGAAGGGTTTATGGCAGTGATGACACATTATCTTGACAATGATTAAACTCTACTCGATAAATTTTTGAGGTAATTAATATTCTTTAATATTGATTTTATTTACTTTTTCATTATACTATGATTTGGTCATATTTTTTACATGATAAATTCATTTTTATGTTGGCACCACATACAAGCAAAGGTTGGCAACCATATTGGGAGGCTATTTGATAGATTGTAATATTCCACGATAACCGAAGACAATTATAGCACAAATAATGTTATGATTGAAAAGTTGAAGAATAAGATACAGATTAGAAGCTTGTTGGTTAGTGGAAAGTTATTTCATATGTGTTACTTTGTGTTTATTCTAAATTTGAATATGAAGGATAAGTTGGATATAATAAAGGAAGCAATAGATTTGATTCAAAATAGTACAGTATATTGGAATGTAATACTTAAAAGAGTTGAGAAGTTTGAAAATTTTGCACAAAAACTATGCATTTTGAGTACAAAGAAGTTAGTTTTGGATTGTCCAACTAAATGGAACTCAACGTTCAAGATGTTAAAGTCGGCAATCCAATATGTTGATGTATTCAGCAGACAAAGATAAAGAAATTCTTAGTACATTTGCATGCCTACGAAAGACCAATAGAATTTGGCTAGAGAACTTTGTGCACGGTTGGAATTATTTTATATTGCAACTAAATTGTTCTCGGGAACAAAATATCCAATTTTGCATTATTCATTTAACACTATGTATGGGATAAAGAAAGCTTTATCTAATTGGATGTTTGATTCCAATAATGTTATTTGGGTTATGGTAGAGCAGATGATGGAGAAGCTAAATTCTTATTGGTATATAGTTAGACATATAGTTGTAGTAGTATATTTGTTGGATCTGAGATAAAAGATGAAGGGGTTAATTTTATATGTAATGTGTTGTATCATGATCAAGCTCAAAAGCTTATCTATGTCATTAAACAATTCCAGTATAATTTGTTTAATGATTATCAACTCAGAATGAAAAAAATTCAAGATTGAGACCACATTAGTTTAAGTTGTTTAGCTCTGACTTTAGTTTCAGGTTCAAGCTCATCTTTTAAAAGCAACTTGTTAGTTTCATCTACAAAATTCAAGAAAGAAAAAAAGATAAGGACTTCGTACAATATGATGGAATTGGATAAATATCATTATAGCTTAGATGGATCCATGCATAATACATAAAAGATTCTAGTGTGTAATGCCAAAGGCTAGCTCTTCATGGTCCATGGTTCATCTACTCAAGCTAAAAGAAAATGTAAGGATGAAATTCTTTCATCAATTGGGTGATTGGTATGCAACTTGATTCTGGCATGATAATTAATCTATCTTTAATTTTCCGAGTGAGGTAAATACCCTTAATCCTCTTAGGATTTTGATCCTTGATAAAGCTCAGTCAAGGATGTATTTAGTGCCAAAATATCTAGCTATTCTAGTTCCCTTCTTACTAATTGTTGGTTGATATCAAGACAAAGGGACTCTATCCAATGGTGATATGATCATTCTAAAGAGTTCATTAAACACTTTTATAGAAAGTTATTCAGAGAACAACTCCCCAAAGTAACATGGTTTAGGATGATTTATTAGTCCAACGAATCTTGTCCTAGATCCTTATTAACTATGGTTAGCTACTAAAGAAAAACTAAATACTCTGCAGATAATGAAGAAATTTAAATTGATGCAGGGATCTTATATTATGTGTCAAATTTCTTAGGAGACCATATAGCACTTATATTTTGACTTTAGTATTTTCTTCAGCATTTAGGAAACAAGTGTAATTGTGGGGTTAGCTTCCCCTACTTCGTAGCATTATTAAGGTGCAAAGCCTTGAAGCAATCAGTCATTATGATGCTATGTAACCAAGCTATACCAAGGCAGTGGAATGGTTTACTATAGTGGCGTTGTCAGAATTAAAAGAGTAACTAGGGGGATTAGGTTACTACAATCGATGTAGGCTTCCGCCTGGCGTGGACTATAGGCTACAGGCGAGTCATTCTAGAAGTGGATTCTCTCGAGATAATCAACCTTCTGTCTTCCTCCACTACTGTTTTATCTAACGATTTTTCTTTGATGACAGGCGTTCATGCTTTACTTCTCCAAAACTGGGAAGTTCAGATTCAGCACATCCACCGAGAAGGAAATTAAAGTGCGGATTAAGTGGAAATTTTTTTTCGAAATATACACTTCTATAAAAACTACATTAATATAATTACAATTTATCTCTATGACTTCTAATATTTTAAAGTCGATATTATTAAATATATTTTTGAACTTAATTAATTAAATAATTATTCATCGAAGATTTTCTTATCCAATTTTGCAACTTATTCTTCACAAATTGGAAATAACCTCTTTGAATTATGTCCTGATCATTTTGATGATAATTTAATTTTTCATGTAATTTAAGATTTGAAAGATCATCTAAATTAACTTTCAAGCGAATTATTTTAGTAATATTGCGTATCATTTTTTTGTATTTTTAACATAATATTATGTTCAACAAGAATTCGTTCCATATATAATAAAAAGTATATTTATAATTAAGTAATACAATATAAATTATTATACTAAAAAAAGTTATTAGATACTTTCATATTAAAAAAATAAAATTGTACAAAAGCTATAATTTCTTTTAATTTTTAGCTAAATTAAAAGTTATGGTTCTATTCGTTTCCTTATGAAAAAGAAATAAATACTAAAATAAATATGAATCTAAAAGTTATAATTAATACAGTAGCATTTGAGAAAAATAAATAAAGAATAAAAATGGTTCTGCAGGATTCTGGCGGAACTGTACGTTGCCGTTTGGGTCTATGGGGTTGGCTGCTTTCGGTAAAAACTTCGACGTAAAGATCCCTGCAAAACAAAGAAGGCACGTCGGGGGTTGTGTCCCGATTAGCCCCTCCGACGCTCAAGTCAGTCTTTT
>JANITW010000006.1:63828953-63840065 GCA_027564335.1 Erythroxylum williamsii
TTCCCACTTTTACACTTTCTAACTACTGCATCCATTGCATAAACCAACTTTCCTATCCTCTTTTCAACTCAACAACTCATAACAAATCAAAAATCTAAGGTTCACACTTAGCCATCAAAATCATAATTCTCACTTTCACATCCTGCATATTTTTGTTTTGCCTCTACAACAATAACCACTCTTGTATTGATCTACAATCATGAAAACATACATCATTCATACATGCATCTATTAAAACATTAAAACATCAATGTAACTTACTTGTTTTTACTTAAGCAAAATTCCAGAAATGGGGAGAGCAAATAGGAAGGAAAATGAAAGTAGATGGTTTCAGCGAAACCAAGCAAAACAGTTGCAAAAACCTTTTTTTCTTTTTTTTTTTGCCTAGGTATTTCATTAGTGTTTTAACAGATGTCTCTAATGTATGTCTTCCACTTGTCCTCTAGATAACCTACCATTTGTCTCATAGCTATAGGTCCACGTGTCATATATGATTTTTTATCTATTTGTCACTCCATAATTTGTCCATTTATCAATTAATTTCTAATACAATTGTCACACTTCTATTTATCCCTTATTTCAATATTTTTCCTAGCCTAAAATACCTCAATTTTTTTGATAAATTTCCAAAATATCCAAAATGTCTCAAAAAACGCGGAATAAATTCTAATACACACCAAATTTAATTTGCAAAATAATTTATCCATAATTCACCAAAAATTCTGAAATAATAACTATTTTCACCAAATCAATTTTCAGTTCAAATAATTCACCAAAAATTTCAAAATAACCAAAATATACTAAAATTGCCAAATCACAATTAATACACTCCAATTTAATCCACAATTTTCATTTATAAATTAAATTTACCCGAAAATGCCAATAAATGCATGTGCAATCATATGAATGTGCAAAATAAATGTGTATGTCACAATTAACTTATGCATGATGTGCATTTTCTTAATTTCACAATATTTTCTCATAAATTACTATTCTAGCCTTAACATGGGTATCAGGATATTACAATTCTTCCCTCCTAACAAAAATTTTGTCCTCGAAATTCTTACCTGAATGATAAAATAAGTAGAGTTACTAATTCCTCATGTGCTCCTCCATTTCCCATGTGGCTTCTTCACTAGAATGATTCTTCCAAAGGACTTTCACCATTGGAATCACCCGGTTCCTCAATTGCTCAGATTACTAAAGACTTCAATCTCCTGAGTCAATATCACATGAGTTGGATCTGACCAATATCGCCTAAGCATGCTTACATGAAACATATTATGTATCTGTGCCATTTTCGAAGTTAAGGCTAACTTATAAGCCAATGGTCCAATTCTTTCAATTATCTCATATGGACCAATATACCTCGAACTTAACTTATCCTTCCTCCCAAATCTCAGTATACCTCACCAAGGTGATACTCTCAGAAATACCCTGTCACTAACTTGATACTCCATATCTCTCCTGTGATGATTCATATAGCTTTTCTGTCTATCTTGTGCCATTTTAATTCTGCTACGGATCAATTTTACCTGAACAACAGTGTCCTGAATCAACTCTGGGCCTTCAATAATTCTTAAACCCTCTTCATCCCAGTATAAAGGTGAACGACACTTCCTGCCATACAAGGCCTTATATAGAGCCATACCAATACTGCTATGGTATTGATTATTGTAAACAAATTCAATCAAAGCTATATATTTATCCCATGCTCCTTGAAACTCCAAAACACAAGCTCTAAGCATATCCTCGATAGTCTTGATCGTTCTCTTACTCTGACCATCTGTTTGAAGATGAAAGGCCGTACTGAAATTCAGCTTGGTACCTAAAACTGTCTGTAAACTACCCCAAAATCTCGAGGTAAATCTAGGATTTCTGTCTGAAACTATGGAAACTAGAACCCCATGTAATCTCATAACCTTATTCGCATATCGTTGAGCTAACTGATCTAGTGAAAGATTTTCTCTCACTGGCAAGAAATGAGCCGATTTGGTCAGTCTATCCACAATGACCCAAATGGCATCATATTACCTCGGAGTCCTCGGTAAACTCATAATAAAATCCATCGTGATTGGTTCCCATTTCCACTTTAGAATAGGTAACGAATGCAATTTTCCAGTTGGAACTTAATGCTCAGCCTTAACTTGTTGGCAAGTTATACACTTAGAAATAAACTCTGCTACTTGCTTTTTCATTCCAGGCCACCAGTAATGTTGTTTCAGCATGTTATACATCTTGGTAGTACCAGGATGCATAGCATAAGCTGCTAAATATGCTTCATATAAAATCTCTTTCCTCAAATTATTAACGTTAGGCACACATAATCTCTGCTTTAACCTCAAAGTATCATCTCTTACTTCAAACTCAGAATCCTGATTCACTTTCAACTTCTTAATTAACTTCACTAAATCTGGATCTCTGCTTTGAGCCTCTTTGATTCTTTCTACCAAAACAGGTCTCAACTTCAAGGTAGCTATCAATGTATCATTTTTCTCCAAATTTAATTCAACATTCAATACTCTCAACTGAACTAGGTTCGATAACCTCGATAATTGTACTTGTGCCATACTGTTGTATGATTTCTTACTCAATGCATCAGCTATAACATTAGCTTTGCCAGGATGATACTCAATGGTAAAATCATAATCTTTTAAAAATTCAATCTATCTTCTCTGTCTCATATTCAACTCTTTCCGGGTCAACAGATATTTCAAACAACAGTGAACACTTGAAAAGTTTCTCCGTATAGATAATGTCTCCAAATTTTCAAAGCAAATACTACTGCAGCAAGTTCCAAATCATGAACTAGATAATTAAATTCATGGAGCCTCAATTGTCTCGATGCATATGCTATTACTTTACCATTCTGCATTAATACACATCCTAAACCTTGATGTGATGCATCACTGTACACAACATAACCTCCAGAACCCGATGGGATAGCTAACATAGGTGCTGAAGTTAACCGATGCTTTAGCTCCTCAAAATACCTCTAACAATCATCACTCCATCTGAAAGGCACATTCTTTCTCAGAAGTTTTGTCAAAGGGGCCGAAATCAGTGAAAACCCCGCAACAAACCTTTTGTAATACTCAGCTAATCCAAGGAAACTTTGAATCTCAGACACATTCTTCGGAGCCTCCCACTTCATTACTGCTTCTATTTTCTTTGGGTCCACCTGAATGCCCTGTCCAAACATGATGTGACCCAGAAATACTACTTGATCAAGCCAATATTCACATTTTCTGAACTTGGCATATATTGTCTGAAGAACTAATCTCAGATGTGTCAGATGATTTTCTCTACACCTCGAGTAAACCAAAATATCATCAATAAAAACAATTACTAATTGATCTAAATAAGGTTGAATTACCTTATTCATCAATACCATAAAAGCTGCTGGAGCATTAGTCAATCCAAATGGCATTATCAAAAACTCAAAATGCCCATATCTAGTTGTAAATGCACTCTTGGGAACATCTATCTCAACTATCTTCAGCTGGTAATATCCCGATTTCAAGTCTAACTTTGTGAACACCTAAGCTCCCTGTAACTAGTCTAACAAATCATCGATCATCGGCAGTGGATATTTATTCTTAAGTGTTATCCGATTCAACTACTGGTAATCAATGCACAATCTCAGAGTGTCATCCTTCTTCTTTATAAACAATACCAGAGCTCCCCAAGGTGACACACTAGGTCTGATAAAACCCTTATCTAACAACTCTTGTAACTGAGTTTTCGGTTCTTTCAGTTCAACAGGCACCATCCTATATGGAGGAATTGATATAGGAGTTCCTCTATATAAGAGCGACACCTGGGACAATATCAATAGTGAACTCTGTCTCCCTATCTGGGGGTAATCCCGGTAGTTCATCCGAAAACACATCTAGAAATTTCCTAACAATTGGAATATCCTGAATGGTTTGTTCATTCCGAGTATCCACCACGTGGGCCAGATAAGCCTCACATCCACCTTGGATCAACCTTAAAGCACTCAAAAATGAAATTAGTCAGGCTGGCACTACCTAACTAACTCCTCAAAATACGAATCTCGGTTGATTTGGGGATTCAAACACTATCTCCTTAGTATAACAATTCATCACTGCCCTATGAGCAATGAGTCAGTCCATGCCTAAGACGAGGTCTATCTCTCTCGGTTCCAAAATGATCAACTTAGTTTCTAGTTTCGCCTAATCAATTCGAACTATACATTTTTTACATACCTTATCGATCACTATTGTACTATCCACTGGAGTGCTCACTACTAACCCACATTTTAGTACCTCTCGCTCACAATGCAATCTAGATACCAGATGTGGGGTGATGAATGAATGGATAGGTCCTGGATCTACCAGTGCATATGCCTCAAAATTAAAAACATTCAACACACCTGCTACCACATCTAGGGAGTCCTGTGTCTCCTGTCTGGTAATGGCGTAGACCCTGACCTGAGATTGTGGTTGGTTGCTCCACACCTCAGTCCTGACATTGCGCCCTACTGACTGAGTCCTACCTCTACCTCTGCCTCTCTGTACAGGTGTGCCAGCTCTACTCTGCTGTACTGTAATCTCAGTCATAGTTCCTCCTCTAGCTCCAGACTGTGTTTCCAACATCTCAGGGCAATCTTTGATCTGATGCTCATATGAGCCACATCAAAAACATGCTCCTGTTATCCGCCAACACTCATCACCATGTTTTTTACCACAGCGCTCACATTCAGGCAATTGGTGTGACTGACTGGTAGGCATCTGACCTCTACCTACCCCAGACTTAATAAATCTACCTCTTCCTCGAGAACCAGATTGTCTCGATCTAGACTGGAATTGGGATGATATGTTCTGACGCTTTCTGAAGCTTATGCCAGAATCAGCCTGAGACTCATCCTGCCTCTTACCTCTAACCTCCTGTTTGTTCTCTTCCTGACCATCTTTCAACAATTGTTCAATTCTGATTGATGCCGCTCGGAGTTCTGTAAAACTGTTCAAGTTAGAAATGTTTATTCTTGTTTTAATCTCTATGTTCAAACCATCCTCAAATCGTCGACATTTTTCTTCTTTAGTTGAGATCAATGCAGCTGCATATCTCATTAACTCATTGAATTTTACCTCATACTCTACCACTATGAGTCTTCCTTGTTTCAATTCTAAAAATTCTTTCATTTTTTGATTCATGTAAATCTTCGATATGTAGTTCTCTCGGAACACTCTCAGGAAATCCTCCCAGATCAAATTACAAGGTCTGGTGGTACTGACCGGAATAGTTTTCCACCACTAATATGCGGGACCTTGCAAGAATGAGACAGCATAGTTGAATTTCTCATCTGCCTCACAGTCTATCTGGTTGAACACTCTTTTAGTTCGCTCAAGCCACCCTTCTGCTTCAGCTGGGTCTGTACTTCCATAGAAGTCCATAACCCCTGCTCAGCTTATCATATCTTCTTTCTTGCCTTATGGGAATTCTTAAAGGCATCTAAGCAAAACTCAGGTACAGGAGACTCTAAATTGACTCCTACAGACTCCATGTTAGCTGACTCTCCAATATGATCTCTTATGGAAGGTGACCTATAACAAACAAAGTTGTCATCACTATCGGAATATCTCACTAATTATCATATCTCAACTCATAATTGTCCCTAAAGATGTCAAACTTGGCTCTGATATCAAAAATGGAACATCCCACTACCACAAGGTACATACCCAAACATTTAAGCATATTCAAGTACATATCCTATGATAATGGCATGTTAGAGCAAAAGCAAAACCAACTTACACATGACATCATCTAACATAATTGGAAGTCACTAAATTTTAAAACCATTCATTGCATTAATCCAAAAATTTTCACTATTTCCTTTAGACAAATATTTACATAACCTCATACAGGTTCTAACAAAAACACCAAAATACAAGACACAACACTCCTGGAGCCAGCTGACAAACCTCTAAGCCATAACAAAATCCAAAGGTCCTTTAGTCCTGTCTAAAAACTAGGTCTCCTATCTCATACCTGAAAAATGACGTTGCAATTTTTATGAGTTTTGCAAACTTAATGAGTGAACCATCATTGATGATTTCATTAGATCACTTACACATAATACATATTTTACAGACACCTATTCAAATCATAAACACATTCTAGATGTTTACATAACATGGTATATCATAAGATCACACAGTTCACATTACTAAGTATATCAAATAAATCACATCAATTTATCACTCATTCAGCTTTGCAAATCATTTAGTAAATTTCAATCTTATAATGTTATATGTATGAGACTCACATTCTTTCTTATTGTTGTGATCGAGTGCCTATCACTTATACAAATACCGATCCATAGGGCTCAATCAAACAGAATCGCGAAGTATAGCTCTACGTGCAAAATCAGAAATCACGGAGCAAAGCTCTACGTGGAAGTGTTTCATACAGGCAACTCAAGTCACAACGCCTTTATCTGAGCATGCATTTTATGAAATGCAATAATTTCAAAAAATCTCATATCACAATCTTATACAAATGCTCAGACAAGATTTCACAGTCATCGGACCTAAGTTCAGCATTCATCTTTCGTTATCAAATCAAAACAGTCCCAATACATGCCCAACAATTAAACTCCTCGGACCTCAGGTCCGAAATCCATAAACAACTCACAAACAGTTCAATAATATTCAAAGTTTAACAAATCAAATTAAATTCATCAACAATCAAAACACTCCTAATACATGCCCAACTACTAAACTCCTGGGACCTCAGGTCCGGAATCCAGAAACAACTCACAAACAGTTCAATAATATTGGAAGTGTGATAAATTAAATTAAATTCAAATAAAATCAATCCTAGGAAATCATCTACGTTGACTCACAGTACGCTTCAAGAAGCCATTGCCTAGATGGTCCAATAATGTCCAACTAGCGTTCAATGTGCTCCTCTAAAATATACACAACACATTCACAAATATCACATTTTTGCACAAGTGTACAAGTATTCTTTTAAGCACATCAATGTATAGAAAGTATGCACAATGCATATTCAATGACAATTCCGGGTATCTCATCGTAATTCTCATCATCAAATTGATCAGATATCAAAGCCGTCATTAACATCATTTTTATTTATAATTTGGACCATAATAAAGCATATGTGAAATCCATTACATAACTTAATTGACCATTACAGATTTTCTACCCACATGATTTCGGGTTAACTTTGCATAATTAATCTGATAAGGTAAATGACAAAATTAGATAAAACTTTCTTCTGGGAAGTTGTTCTACAGTGTCTTAAGTTTCTAATGACTCCAATATCATCCAATTTGATTCAGTATTCAATGAGTTATGCACAAAATACCATAGACTGTGCACATTTGAACTTTTAGCTAATACATGATCATACCCTATAATTGTACAACTCATATCTTTCAGCTAAGACATCCAAAAATTACAAACTTTATACCAATTTAATATAAGAGAATAATCTACAACTTTGGTGAAGACATCTCAGCCTAATTCGACCCACATCAATACAGTTTATTCAATAATCACAGGACATGATTTCTATCCCTGATAATGCTACAACCTAAGTTAAAACTCAGTTCCATGTTTTGAACATCATAAAGATATAATTAAAATTGTATTCTTCACAAAATTTGTATAAATATGTCTCTAGTTTAATATGAATCAAAAATTAACTCATTCAGAAATCTAGAGCTCACGTTATAATTAGAAAACCGAAGCATGATCATGAAAATTTTCAATTCATAACATTCCAACAGACTTCCACACTGTCATCCTATCAATCACTTTCAAATCAATTCAGATAACTCTAAATTTTTATGGAGAGAAAGAAAAATGTCTCAGGAATCCATTGGTCTAAGTTTCAAGTTATTTGGAGTTCGAATGAAAAAAGTTATAAGCAAAAGACTTAGGTTGTATAATGAAATACTCTAGTTTTTAAACCACACATATAAACTATCACATTTTCTCTCTCTAGAACGCAAACTTTATCTTCTCTACCGAAAGCTCCTTATTTTTCTTTGCACTTTTATAGTTCATATCTACTACATCCATTACATAAACCAACTTTCCTACTCTTCCTTCAGCTCAACAACTCATAACAAGGAATAAAACTCTTAAGTCTTCAATTATAGGTTCATACCAAACATCAATTTTTATTTCACACCTATACTCCTTTTCTCATGTCCCAAAACAAGCACCCCCTCAATCTGCCATTACAAACATCTGAATCTTCACTTACAAAACACTCAATAAATAGTATGTTTTACTCTAGATAGAAAGTAGAGGTAAATCAAGAAATTCTACAAAAAAGTTTAGATAGCACAACCAACAATGGACTGACGTGTTTTCAACAGAATGCAATAGTTGATAACAAAGACAGATACTGTGGTGTATTAAGTGTTAGATAATACCTGTATTTCATATGTTTGCCAAGAACCAGCTTGAACCAACAAGTAAAACATGCTCTCCAACACTCTGCTCTCAAACGCTATTTTCTCCAACCAACCTGCACACAATTCAACAGAACTCAACTCCATTGCTAGCACTTCAACTACTTATGCTCGCCAGGCAACAAAAAAAGTCCGCATCCGAGAGAGGGATAAAGATCCCCCTCCCCCTGAACCACCTACATAGAATAACTTGCTAAACTAGAGTGCGTTATTTACTGGACCTTGAGATACAGGCAACACCAATAATTCCATGGATTGGCTTGAAGAGGAGCCCATCGAAGTCACCGAGGGCGACATTACTGTAGTTCCAGGAAAATTTGGCACAGGGTTAGAGCTATCCAATACCTTCTGAGGACAATTAGACAACATCTGTGTAAAAGCAGTTATCATCAAACTCCTCAGTTGCACTATCAGTTTCAATATGCTAAAATCCCGATTGCTTGCACTGTGGAAACCAAAGGGACCAATCAAAATTGTGGATATTGAAAACGATTTTTACCTGGTTAACTTCAGGGAGGAAGCTGACTATATGCAAACCCTTACCTAGGGGCCCTGGATCATAGCGGGCAATGCACTCTCAGTTCAACTGTGGTTCCCTGAATTCCAGCCATCCTTTGGAAAAATAACGCATTTTGTGGCTTGGGTGAGGTTCCCCAATCTTCCAATGGCCAGATATCATCCTTCGATCCACAATGTGTTGGGCAATCTAGTGGGTCGAACCGTGAAGATTGATAACCATACTCAACTCACCCAAAGGGGAAAGTTTGCTCGGGTAGCTGTCGATGTTGATCTCAGCACACCGCTCTGCCCCTGTGTTGAATTGGATGGTGAGATTATCCGGGTAGCATACGAGGGGCTCCCGCAAATTTGCTCCGCATGTGGACAGGTCGGGCATGGAGCACCCACTTGCCCCATTAAACCAACTAGACCACCGGTGTCTGCGCAACCCTACAACAACCCGACTGTACCCACTCAACTTGACAATAATAGTGCGTCTTCATCGGAGAGCCTCCATCAAGAGGAGTATAGCCCTTGGATGCAGGTGGCTTGCCGTCCTCGTCGTCCACAAGCTCCCCCGATGGCCCAACGTCTCACATCCACTAACAGCTACCCCCATGTCGGACTGCGAGGATCGTAATTCATAGTGCTAACAAATAATGAACCATTAGAGACAGGATTAGATGTTACTACTTTAGTTGAGGCGACCCATACCCCTCCAACATTCCAACCGACGCGTCTTCCCCACGCTGCCTCCAAATCCCTAACTCCACCCTCGATTATAGACGTATGCATGAAATGTTTGTCGTCTCAAGGACGATGCAGTAACACCAATCACGCCCGCAAAATGACCACGTCCGCTCCCCTTCAACTCTAGACAACATCATGCAATCCCATCTAGGCCCAAGGAGTGGGCTCAGCTGTATAGCCCACCCAGTTGGACTCCCCTCGCCCATAGTAGACCCAATACCTTCTGAGTGCAACAGGGTTAGAGCTATCCAATACCTTCTGAGGACAATTAGACAACATCTGTGTAAAAGCAGTTATCATCAAACTCCTCAGTTGCACTATCAGTTTCAATATGCTAAAATCCCGATTGCTTGCACTGTGGAAACCAAAGGGACCAATCAAAATTGTGGATATTGAAAACGATTTTTACCTGGTTAACTTCAGGGAGGAAGCTGACTATATGCAAACCCTTACCCAGGGGCCCTGGATCATAGCAGGCAATGCACTCTTAGTTCAACCGTGGTTCCCTGAATTCCAGCCGTCCTTTGGAAAAATAACGCATTTTGTGGCTTGGGTGAGGTTCCCCAATCTTCCAATGGTCAGATATCATCCTTCAATCCACAATGCATTGGCCAATCTAGTGGGTCGAACCGTGAAGATTGACAACCCTACTCAGCTCTCCCAAAGGGGAAAGTTCGCTCGGGTAGCTGTCGATGTTGATCTCAGCACACCGTTCTGCCCCTGTGTTCAATTGGATGGTGAGATTATCTGGGTAGCATACGAGGGGCTCCTGCAAATTTGCTTCGCATGTGGACGAGTCAGGCATGGAGCACCCACTTGCCCCATTAAACCAACTAGACCACCGGAGTCTGCGCAACCCTACGACAACCCGACTGTACCCACTCAACTTGACAATAATAGTGCGTCTTCATCGAAGAGCCTCCATCAAGAGGAGTATAGCCCTTGGATGCAGGTGGCTTGCCGTCCTCATCGTCCACCAGCTCCCCCGATGGCCCAACATCTCGCATCCACTAACAGCTACCCCCATGTCGGACTGCGAGGATCGCAATTCATAGTGCTAACAAATAATGAACCGTTAGAGACAGGATTAGACATTACTACTTCAACTGAGGCGACCCATACCCCTCCAACATTCCAACCGACGCGTCTTCCCCACGCTGCCTGTAACATCCCGTTACCGATGTGAGGGCATATCGGTAATTTGGATGGCTTGAGAAGTGAGTGCATTCATAATTAGTTTGCACATATAGTGATCTTGCATCAGTGATAAATGAGATTAATTGCACATGCACTATAGTGACATGCATTCATGATTACTCCAGCATTTAATTGTGATATCTGAGTTGAGTTGTGAATTGTGTGATTGAGAATTTAAAGAGTATTGAGTTGAATTA
>JANITW010000006.1:63857681-63874892 GCA_027564335.1 Erythroxylum williamsii
TTAAATAGTATATTTAAAAATTATCTTATATATATAATATATATATAATAAAAATTTATATATTTATTAGTCACCGGTTCAACCACGGTTAAATTCCGGTTGAACCATTAACTCTTAAATCAGTTGCTTCTCCGGTTCAATCACCGGTCCGATTTTTAAAACATTGCTTGAATCCCAAGCTTATACCCCATGCATTAAAAGCCCCCAGATATATTACTATGCAGATTTGATTACTCCGTGGCGGCTTGTAATTTAACTTTTTGTTATTTTACTCTTTACTTTTTTAACTATTATTTATCTTCCTTTTATTTGTTTTAGTTATCACTCGTATCTTTAAAGATTAATTTTCAATGATAGGTAATTAATAAATTTAATAAAAAAACGATGTAATGAATCTTTAGAGATTGATAAAGTGTCATCCCCTTTTCCTCGCTCATCTATTAATGATGATTAATCTTAAAGGCACAAGCGATAGTTGAAACGTTTTTTTAATGATAGCCAATCTTATCAGGTGTTCAAGTTTTTAAATTTTTTAATTGGGTTATCAATTTTTAAAAACTTTAATAATTCAGTTCAAAACGTTAATTTTTATTAATGTGGCTAATAGATGGACATCTATGTGACATTTAATAGATATATCACATCATTAAAAATAATATTTTAAACTAAAATTTTAAGATTTTAAAAGAAAGTTTTAAAAGTTTGAACACTTAATTGTAAAAATCTTAATAGTTAGACACTTGTAAATACATCATCCCTAATATACAATCTATTTTTTTTAATCTATATAACCAATTCATTCATTTTTACAACTAGTTAAAATCAATAAAGATATAAATCTATTTAAAAAGAGAGAGGGAGATTTTTGAACCTCCATAATTCCTTATAAACTATATTGATTTCAAAGTTATCAATGACTCGATTATCACTTTGAAGGATAATTTATGACATCTCACATAATAAGTGAGTGTTAAATCTTATTTTAAAATAGAAAAATATAAATAACCTTGTAAATTTATGAAAAAAGATTATTAATTAATTATTACTTATTTTTGGAAGTTGATTTGTTGTTTCTAAAACAGTACTTATCATTTTAAATTAAAAATTAATTTTTCATTGACATGTTATAATCTTGTATTATTGTGACACATCAAGTATAAAGTCAACTAATACTCTGATCAATCATTGTGAATTAAAAAAATCAGGTGATAATATGGATCAAAATTAGAAAAAAATATTTTAAAGCGGTTTTTAGGTGGAACACAAATTTAAGAAACAAAACCAATAGTTTCCAAACTTCTTGTATTTGAACACGTAATTTTTGTTTATGTCTTGGTTTTTTGTAATTAAAAAAATGCATTCCAACATACAAAACTTTAATTTTAAAGAATTTTAATTACAGCTACTTCCCGGCATTGCGTGTGCACTTACAAATTTATGAGACCTTTTAATTCGATATAATTACAATAGACATACTAATAATTAAATTTAATCTGAATATGCATATTAATAATAAGATGCTTCCCTAACAGCAGTAATTATGAGGTACAAGAAAACAACTAACGAAAAATGAAGACAACAGAAGAAAATTGTAGAAAACTTGTGGAGAGCAGAGGGATTTATGTTGATGGTTAGTCCAACCCCATATGATTATCGAGAATTTAGTGGTCAACGAACAAACATGAGAAAATCGTTCTACCGTAAATTGCGGTTACATTACATTGTTAGTTTTGTTTTTGGAGAAAAGCATGCACGCAACGACATGCAATAGAGAGTGAAGGCAGAAGCTAGAACTAATACACATCAGCCATTGAACTGTATATATGCATCTTAACAAATAAACTTGATGATTCCTTCTTCTTCTTCTTCTTCTTCTTCTTCTTCTTCTTCTTCTTTCCTTTGCACTCCAGGCTTTCTATTGTACTAGCCGCCGGTTAGCTTCTTGTAGCTACTAGTTTCCAGGTCTCTAATTAGTCCACATCCAAGAGGCTTCAGGACAGTCGTTGATTCAGGATTTCGTTTCAAAACTGAAAAGATGACTGAAAAAGAGACTGCAAGAACTGTAATAGGCATCATTGGTTAGTCCTGCAAGCTGCAATATCACCCTCTTCGATTTTTCTTTTTTTTTTAAATTTTCGAGTCTCGTACGGAAACTCATGCCATTTTATTCATGTTGTTGGTGCTTTTAGTTTTGATATATTCATGGAAAAATTCTTTTAAGTTGCACTATTAATCCTTACTTGGAGAAACTAACATATGATATGACATAACATATCTTTAGTTAGAGTAAAATGACAAAGATAATGAGATGAGGAACTAAACGAGTTGTAATATAAGAACAAAGAATCACCATCTTGGATGCTAATCAATACATTTTATACATTAATTGATTTCTAAGAAATTTCTGTTTCATTACGTTCTGGTCAATTTGCCTGTACCAAATCTTGCAGCCATTTTGATAGCCATTACGATTCCAACTTCATTCGTTTGCTTCTTTCTTCTACAGGAAATGTTATCTCTTTCTTCCTATTTCTCTCCCCACTGTAAGCCCTTTTCCTTGTCCAACCTTCAATTTTTTTATTTTCTGGTTTTGTTCCTGAAGTGTATTAATTCATCGCTGATAATGTTCTTGATATGAATAATCATTACAGACCAACTATGATAAAGATAATCAAGCAAAAGGCAGTGGAAGAATTCAAGCCAGACCCTTACATAGCTACTGTCCTGAATTGTGCAATGTGGAGTTTGTATGGCTTGCCCTTCGTGAAACCACACAGCATTCTCGTCACTACAATAAACGCAGTTGGGTTGGTCATAGAGCTCATATACTGCGTCATTTTCTTCATTTACTCGCCCTGGAAAAGACGAGTACGCATGTTTTCATTGTATCACCCTAACATGCAAAGGTTTCCTTTGTCTAATTGGTTTGATTTCCATTAATGTATAGAGAAGGATCGTCTTATTCCTATCTGTTGAGGCTGTTATAATGGCTGGGGTGGTCTTGATTACCATGCTCGTCTTCCATACCACAAGAAAAAGGTCCTTGTTCGTGGGAATATTGGCCATCATCCTCAACGTTATCATGTATGCTTCACCATTGACAGTCATGGTACACACATCTGTTTTGATCATCGGGTTTTTGATATTTACTTAAGAAACCATTCAGTTTAAATTTTAAACTGGGCGGTAGGACTCAATATTAAATCGGGTTTATGATTGTAACACGGTACTTTTACTTTCGCTGCAGAGACTAGTGATCAAAACAAAGAGTGTCAAGTACATGCCGTTTTATCTTTCGCTTGCCAACTTCTGTAATGGGTTGATTTGGTTGGTTTATGCACTACTTAAAATCGACATTAATGTTGCGGTAAGTAAGAACATTAGGCACGTTAGTTGATTATTATTTTTTTTCCAGCAAACTTACAGGTTCTGGTTAAAGATTGTGGCTATTGTCTATTGTTCTTATATTTCCAACATTGTGTTCCTTCCACAGCTACCGAATGGTTTGGGAGCTCTGTCTGGACTGCTTCAGCTCATCCTGTATGCAGTCTATTATAGGACCACTCAGTGGGATGATGACCAGAGGAGGGACACGGACCACAACAGATCTGACCAACCAGAAGTTGAAGTCGCCGCTAGACCCTAGCTAGACTCCAGTCTGGTGCAGATTTTGTTCACGTTCCGCTTTGTGTGTTGTCCTTGATGGTAGCTTTCTGGTTTTCCCTTTTTCCTTTCAGAGACAAAGTCTTGCAATGCTCTTTCCCCATTCAATCCCTGAAAAGGATGTAAGCATTTTTGTTTGTTCAGGATTAGTCCACTAATATCATTATTAAGCCTTGAGCAAACCAAACCAATGAAAATAGCAGTATTACGAGAACTAAAATATGATAAATCGTATTCATCAATGAGATATACTAACCAGCCCGTTAACACACTGATGATTGACATAAATACAGATATCTAAGGAACTCAGAAAAAAATTATTCCAACAGGAAAAAAGAAAAGCTTTACATCACTCAATAAAGCAGGAATGTAAAAATGAAACAAGCTCCTATATCCACCTCTTTCCACTTTCCCACTTTGACATCCAAAATTTCCTTTACATTCAGTTCATGGGTGCAAATTAGCCCAATTACGTCTCAATGCAATATATCCCACGTCTTCAAAGAGTAGCAAATCAAGGCCCTCGGCTTCTGCGGAAGCAAAGGCAACCACCTTGTTGATCGGGAGGGATCATGCCACCTCCCTTTGATGTGTCGATGGCCTCCAACATAGAGACAACCTCATCCATTTCAGGGCGCTTGTCAGGGTTAGCATCCCAGCAGCGCTTCATTACATTAGCCAAAGAGTTTGGGCAACACCTTGGTATCTCTGGTCTCAAGTTCTGCAGTTGCAGTACCAGAATGATGATGTTATGAACACTATGGAGTTCGTTATTTTCACAGTTCGAAACAATAACAGAAGAAAAGATAATGACAGCAGCATGTGCTATACCTGACGGACAACAGCCGAAGTCACTTCTGAGAAACTAAGATCAGGATATGGCATGTCACAACAATATATCTCCCATAAGCAGATTCCAAAACTGTACACATCGCACTTCCTGTTGTATGGATTACCATTAAGAACCTGTAACCCACAAATATTCGTAAAAGTCCAACTGCCACTCCTTTCGGGAGATAGAAAGGAGAACTATGTTCATCATTTGATACAACACCAATATTGGGGTCTTCAAATGAAGATGATGCCTTTAAAAGTGATAGGCACGCAATAAAAGTTAAGTTCCTTTTCATGCACTGAAGAATTTTCTACTGAGAAATTTCAATATATTGCAAAGGGATAGCAAAGACCAGTGGCGGGAAAACATAATAATCCAAAGCAAAACAAACTCCATACCTCAGGAGCCATATAGCCAAGAGTTCCTGTCTCCCCAGTCATGTCATTGGGATTTGATGCTTCAACACGAGCAACTCCAAAGTCAGCTATTTTCATAGTACGAGTCTTGTCCAACAACATGTTTTCGGTTTTTACATCTCTGTGTACAATCTTCTGGGAGTGAAGGTAACTCAGCCTGCACAATATGGTCACATCTCAATTTCTTACATATCCTAATTAACAACACATCAACCTCACTGAGATTAACAAACATTAGCATCTCTAAATACATCTAGCAAGATATTTTAAGAAATACCCTCTAGCAAGATCAAGTGCCAGTTGCACAACAACTTTGAAAGCTAGCTTTCTTCTGCTGTTCTTTATGAGATAAGACTTTAGGGCCCCTCCAGGAAGATATTCCACGACAACACAGCACACATTACTTGGCATGCAAATTTGGCCATTTTCAGTTTGTATCTGTAGCTCTGATGAGCCCATTGTTGCCCCTATAAACTGAATGAAATAGGCTAAAATGAGTATAAATGCACACATTGAAGAAGCATTACCATTATCCTAAGTAAATGAAAATAACCACTTATCTATTTGTAAAAATGAAAATAACTGCTTATACTTGTAAACTACACTGAAAATCTAAGAGGACTGTACATGATATAGCCTCTTAAATCAAAAAGTAACAGGTGCGGTGCTTTTAGGCATTTGCAAAAGATAATTGCCAAGATATCACCAAAGAACAAAAATTTTAGACCTCTTCATATTCACATGGATAATGAGTAGTAGCAAAGTTTTTCATGGAGTCAGATGCATTGGAATTTGATAGGACACTATCAAAGTTTACTGAATATTTATTCAACTATATTATCAAAACACCCAGTACAACCACTGCTCTCTAAGAAAATAACGGAGAACTCTTAGATACTAGACCAGAAAAAAACTAGAAGAATATAGTAGTAATGCAAGGATAGCAAGAACAAACTCTCAGCCCTCTCCTCAAAAGAACCTCTAGAAACATACAGCACCTCCACTCCAGGTTAGCTTTCGAGAGGCTAACCACTCTCCCCCAAACTCTGTCTATCCTCCTCTCTCTCTTGCTTCTTTTCACAGAAATACCCCACTCACTCCTACACAGTGGGCCCTACTGTTGCCAAGTTAGTTAGGATTGTCCCCTTTCCCCCCATGCAACCCATCTCTCTGCCTTCTAGAATATACCTTCAAACCCACGTGTCCCTTCTTTCTTTTATAAAATTTCGTAATTAAGGGTCCCCCTTCGACAAGTTTCACCTTGTCGTCAAGGTAAAAATCCGGGAAGAGCTCATCAATAGTTTCGTAATCTTTCCAAGGGCTGTCATGATCTAGTAAATCCTTCCATTTCACCATTACCTCTTCCCTGCCATCAATCAGTTTCCGTATTTTCCTTACCAACTCTGGCTGTAATAGCAGCTCATTGTCCTCAGTTAATGACTGTGGTAAGGGTTGCGGTGTAGTAAGGGGCTGCACTGACTTCTTTAGCTGAGAAACATGGAAAGTAGATTGTATTTTAGCATTTAGGGGTAATTCCAGGCGGTAGGCAACTTTGCTAATTTTCTCTGTTATCTTGAAAGGACCATAGAACCTAGGACTCAACTTCTCATTCACCCTCTTTGCCAAAGACCTCATTTGATAAGGTCGTATCTTTATGTATACCAGTTCTCCCACTTCAAACTCCACATCCCTTTGATGTTTATCTGTTGTATTCTTCACGCATTGTTGGGCCTTGTCTAAATGTTCCCTCAACTCCTTGATTACTACATTCCTCTCCTTCGGTAATTCATTTACATCTTCCACAGCCGAACTGAGGTCTTCCAACTTGAATAAGGTAGAAGGGTCCCTTCCATATAGGGCCTTGAAAGGAGACATCCCTGCGAACTGATTAAAATTGGTATTGTACCAATATTCCGCCTAAGACAACCAATTCACCCATCTTCTTGGCTAACTCCCAACAAAACATCTTAGGTAGGTTTCCAATTCTCGATTTACCACTTCAGTTTGTCCATCCATCTTTGAATGATAGGAAGAACTAAATCGGAGGGTTGTTCCAGAAAGCTTCAACATTTTCTGCCAAAATAAACTCATGAACAGCTTATCCCTATCGGAAATAATGAATTTAGGGAATCCATGTAGTTTTACTATCTCCCTTACAAAAACAACAGCCACTTCCTTGGCAATATAAGGGTGAGAAAGGGATATGAAATGTCCATATTTCGTCAACCGATCCAGCACCACCATAATAGTATCAAACCTGTTGCATTTTGGCAATCTCGTGATGAAGTCCATGCTAATATCCTCCCAAACTCTTTTGGGAATGCGTAGCGATTGTAGAAGTCTTGCCGGGCTCAAGGCTTCATATTTGCACTGCTTGCATATCTCACGGTGTGCAACATATTGCTAAACATCCTTCTTCCTTCCTTCCCAATGTACAAAAGTAGGTAACCTCTTGTATGTTTGTAAATACCCAAAATGCCTGCCAAGAGGTGTGCAGTGGAATTCTCTCATAAATAGGGGAATTCTTGAGGATCCCTTGGGAATCACCATTCGGCCCTTGTATAAAAGGTTGCCTTCCTTGACTGCAAATCCTTCCGGAAGGTGTTCTCCTTTAATCCCCTTTTGCCAAATTGCATAAAACTTCTTGTCCTTCTTGACTTCTTCCCACCCTCCAAAATCTTCATACTGCCATATTGTGACAGCCTTTAGCTCTAGGTTATCCTCTCTCCTATACAAAGCATCCACCACCCTATTTTCTTTGCCAGCCTTATAATGGATTTCAAACTTGTATCTCATTAATTTTGATACCCATTTCTGTTGATCCTCACTGAGATTGCACTATTCCAATAAAAACCTAATAGCTTTTTGGTCAGTTTTAATGATGAAAGGGTGTCCCAACAGATAGTGATGCCACTTTTTGACTGCTAAACAACAGCCATTAATTCCCTCTCATAGACTGAACTATTCTTCTTAGTTGAGGAAAAAGATTGGTTGAAATATGCAATGGGGCGTCCATTTTGCATCACTACCGCCCCCACTCCCCACCCTGAAGCATCAATCTCCAACTCAAAGGTCGGGAAAAATCTGGTAATGCTAAGACCGGCACGGTAGTCATTGCCTTCTTGAGTTCTTCAAAAGCTTGTTGGGTTTCTCTACTCCAAAGGAAGGCATCTTTCTTGAGAAGAGCCGTTAGTGGTGCAGCCATTTTCCCATAATTTCTTACAAATTTCCTGTAGTATCCTGTTAAGTCAAGGAATCCCCTCAATGGTCGCAGATTCTTAGGTGTTGGCCGTCTATCCATGGCGGCTAGCTTTTCGGGATCCGCTAGCACACCTTCGGTAGATATGATATGACCAAGATACTCTAATTGAGATCTAGCAAACACGCAATTCTTGAGGTTTAACACCAATTTACTTTCTTGGAGTATCATTAAGGTCTCCTTCAAGCGCTTCCAATGTGAATCCTCATTGGGGCTATACACTAGTATGTCGTCAAAGAACACCAACACGAACTTCCTTAAATGCTCTTGAAAAATGTCATTCATAAGCGATTGGAATATAGATGGGGCATTGGTGAGGCTGAAGGGCATCACTAAGAATTCATAGTGCCCTTGGCGAGTTCTAAAAGCTGTCTTCTCCTCATCTTCGGCCTTGATTCGGATTTGATGGTACCCCGATCTCAAATCCAACTTGGAAAATAGTTTAGAGCCTCCCAACCCATCGATTAGTTCATCAAAAGCTGATATAGAAAACTTGTCAGGTAGTGTTATTTTATTCAGCGTCCGATAATCAACGCAAAATTGCCAACTTCCATCCTTCTTTTTAACCAGTAATACCAGACTTGAAAAAGGTCCCTTGCTTGGTCGAATGACACCAGCCAGCAACATTTCTCTAACCAACCTCTCAATTTCTGCCTTCTGTGAATGGGGTTACCTATATGGGCATATGTTTGGTGGAGCAACCCTTGGGTTTAAGGTAATGACATGGTCTTGCTCCCTGTGAGGTGGTAACTTTGCTGTTGGTATGCGCACTACTGTAAATTCTTTCAATAGCTGCTGGACAGCTACGAGTAAGGGTTCTTCCTCCACTTCATCTGTAATTCCTGGAATTCAATCAAATATCCTTTATGCCCACTCTCAAGAGTTCTTATAGCAGCCTTTAGTGACACCATAGTTTTAGCTAAGCTCAAATCCCCTTTCAAATAGTATTCCTCCTTGCCCCTGTTCACCTTCATTGTTAGTTGGCTCCAATTGACTCTCACTTCTCCCAAAGATTTCAGCCACTCAATACCAAGGACCATATTTGCTCCCCTCATTTCAAACACATAGAACGGTTGTTTAATCTTCATCTCTTGTAAATTCACCTCCACGGTGGGACACTGCTTGAGGAAAAAACTGGTGGTCCTCCTCGGGTGATTAAGACCTGTGACCCGGCTCCAATTTCCTTTGGGTCCAAACCATTTCTGATTTGCCCGGCCCCTCAAATGCTTACTCAGGTGTTCCTCTTCTGCTTGTTCCATGATCTGGTTCCTTTCCTCCACTCTTTAGGCCAAGTCCATAAGCCTCTTTAAAGTGTCAACCCTCATTAATCGGAGCTCCGCACGTACACCCGCCTTCAACCCAGTTTTGAAAGCTCCCATCAAGCACTCATTCGAAGCTTCCCTTACTGTGGCTGAAAGGGCTTCAAACCTTTCCTTGTACTCTATCACGGTTCCCTCCTGCCTCAATGCCATGAGCATTTCGTATGAATCCTCTTGTTGAGAGTGTTGAAATCTCTACAGGAATTCCTTCTTGAACTCCCTCCAAGTACTTACCGGGCTCCTCACCTCCATCCATTGGAACCAATTCAGAGCTTTCCCTTCTAAACACACTGCTACCGCCTCCATCTTCTCTACCTCTGTCACTCCAACTATATCAAAGTATCTCTCCACCTTGAACAACCACCCAATTAGATCATCTCCTTCAAAAATGGGTAGTGCTAGTTTCCTAAATCTTTCATGGTTGCACGTCTCCTCAGCCACCTCTTGCCGTTCGCCTTCAGCTCCAGATTCCTATGGTTCTACCATGGTTTTCTTCCCCAGCCTTCTACCTACTTCTTCCATTCTAGCCATCGAGTTTCTTAGTTTAATCAACCACCCCTTAATTTCGGTCATGTCCCCCTTCATTATACCTTGCTCTTTCTGCACCTGATCCATTCTAGCTTCCATTCTAGTATTCACCATGCCCCAGCGTCAATGCTTTGATACCAGTTGATAGGACACTAGCAAAGTTTACTAAATATTTATTCAACTATATTATCAAAACACGCAGTACAACCACTGCTCTCTAAGAAAATAACGAAGAACCCTTAGATAATAGACCAGAAAAAAACTAGAAGAATATAGTAGTAATGGAAGGATAGCAAGAACACACTCTCAACCCTCTCCTCAAATGATCCTCTAGAAACATACAACACCTCCACCACTTCAGGTTAGCTTTCGAGACGCTAACCACTCTCCCCCAAACTCTCTCTGTCCTCCTCTCTCTCTTGCTTCTTTTCACAGATATACCCCACTCACTCCTACACGGTGGGCAATACTGCTGCCAAGTTAGTTAGGATTGTCCCCTTTCTCCCCATGCAGGCCATCTCTCTACCTTCTAGAATATACCTTCAAACCTACGTGTCCCTTCTTTCTTTTATAAAATTTCGTAATTAAGGGTCTATCAGACTTGAAAATTCTTCTTATGGATCTCCCGCTGATGGCTTTATGAGAAGAACACATGTGCATTACCTCCTAATGCCACGACTGGTGAGATGCATTTTCACTGGAAGCAAACAGAGCAAAACTGCCGTCTAATTCTGAATATGCAAGATATTTGCTGCGCCTATCATCTGAGAGAGACAACGTTGTGATAGCTTTAAGGGGTCTTGAATTCCACTCAAATCATTTATAATGTTCAGAAGGTTCATAGTTTTGGTTTCAAGAATTTAGTTTACTGTCTCAGAGTATCCTAAAATGGATCTTGCGGTATCCTATAAGCTCACGTGTATCCGTTTCTAGCAAAGGTTAAAAATTTGCTTTCTTAAAACCTTTCTGAATAAGACTCCACCCTAAACGCAATCTTATGGATGGAAGAGGGAAATTGGAAGCAGTATTCTTGCAGTTGTTGAATCACTACATAGGTCATAAACACTGATCAGGTACCAAAGATTCAAAATCCTTATGTAATTCCAAAAGCCACAACAACAATTAACATTCAGTATTGACCACTCTCAGACCAAGTTAGAGGATGCAAATGCTTTTGAAAAATTACCAAAGCATATATGGGCATCATCATCTAACTAATGCATACCAAATTAGCCTCTTAGATTATAAATTTGAATATCCTCGAATAGAAACCTCTTAAGCTCAAGTCTAACTAAGCACTCAAGACATGAAACAATGGAAAATATTTGCATGAACCCTCCTGAGATAGAAGATAAGAAAATGAGTAGCATAAACATGGCAAAGTTGAGAAGAAAAAGAATCTATGCTTCTGCACAACTGAAAATTCTTTATCCCAAATCTATATAAACTAAAAGAAAAAATAACAGAACTTATATAAATGATAAATTCCAAAGCAGAGCATCCAGTGGTTGCTAAATTAAGAAACACAAAGCATCCAATGGCTGCAAAGTACTAAAAGAGTAGATCTGAACAGCGAACAGTACAAGCACATGGTTATCAGCACTAAGAAACAATTTTTGATAATGAAAAATTGAGTAAAATATCAACAGTAGAAATGTGATAAGGCCTCAATTCCACTGTAAGCACCAGCCCTGTAAAGGCTATGTGTGAAACTATGAAATGGAGAACCAGCTTGACTCCAGCGAGAACAATATTACCGGTGTCCAACACAAAATCTCCCTAAGATGCTGCCCTCATACAAACATTGACCCTTCAAAATAGGCTCAGACCCAAGTAAACTTGCCAATAACCAAAAAGCAAGGGATTCCTTGTGTACTACGAATGACTTTCAAACTTGTATATCCTTCATTACATACTACATGAGCAAAATACAAGTCTAGACATACACTATCAAGGATTCTGCAGGTTCAACGCTCTAAGGAGAAGAAATTGCAATTGCACAAATTTACCTTAGTAACATTGGGGTGATCAAGCTTATGCCAAACAGCAACCTCTTGGGTAAAAGCCGCTCTCAATGATGCAATCTCAGCTTCTGTCCTGTGGCCCTCTTCACCCCAGTCAAGCAGCTTAACTGAAGATCATAAAGACTTAATTGAGGATCAGTAAAAGACAATCAGAGTAAATAGAATCACAGCGTAACTGCCCAACTGGTGATAAAACCAACCTATATTACTAAAATGTTGAAGAGACAAGTAAAACAGCATATAAGAAGAAAAATGAAAATATAGAACTAAACACAGTAATATTCATAATTATTATCCTAAATAAAGATATAATAAATTTAATAAATTCCAGCTACCAGACCCAATGTTCAGTATTCTTCTTTATCAAGATGGCATTTACTACAGCGGGATCACATGTAAGTTTGGAAATACCACACTATCTGTTAAGTAGCAACATCAATCCAAACCCATTTTTCCATAAAATAAAATAAAAACATCAATCCAAACCCGTGCAGAGGACACGGTATTATAAAACTACTTGGGATGGCCCAATTACCAACAACTCAATAATTGTTTAAACATAGGACATCAAAGAAAAAACATTTCACCTTCAAAATGAACCCTCAACATTGCCCAAGTAAGATACTATCGCCCAGTAAGAATCAATCAACACGTCTTAATTATCTGACAAACTACATGACTTCCAATTTGTATGCCCTTCATAATCGTACTACACAATGCCAAAAAGTGAAAGAATATGAAAGAGAGAGTAAGAGTCAAGAATTTGATTTACCAAGATCATACAACATATACTCAAAATCAATGAGCAAAGAGATTAATGGGTACGCAACGAGTCTAACAATTAGACCTGTACAGATACAACTCTTTCATTACACTGTTAAATAGACAATACCCAACAAGAAGATACTCCAAACTGTCTCGATAACATAGCACGGTAATCAATAAAACTCAGCATAGGAAATTAAATCACAAAGACAAAACCAGAAGGTGACTAACACAAGTACGTAACTGACCGGCAACATCCTGACCGTCGTAAACGCCACGGTGCACGGTGCCAAAAGTGCCACGCGCAATGACACTCTTGATAACAAGCTTAACAGGGTCGACCTCCCAATCCTGCCTCACCTTCTTGCAAGCAGCAGCACCAACCTTAGTTGCTGGGGCGACGGCGGCTGCGAGATTCCCACCATCATCCCTCTTGTTCCTGTCCAAAGTCAATACTTTGTTGAGATGCCTCTCAAGTTGCTCATCAAGACTTTTGAGATCAATCTGATCTGCTCTCACAAACCCATCACTAGTTTCCTTCATTTTACCCAAAAGTCGAAGCTTTTTCTGGAGCAAACTTCTCTTCTATCTTTTCCACAAAGCTGAGTGCTGTATTTTAGTACGGCTTGTGTACTTCAGCATTCAGTTGTTCTTGCTGGGCTGGGTAAATAATAACAGGAACGGCTAATATCAAGGGGAAAAAGAAGGAAATGAATGAGTTGGAAAATGAGTTTTTTTGGTATTTTTCGACAATGTATTTGTTTTGTGGTATGTGGAATTTGGAGTTTCTGGTAAGAGTATTTAACTATTTATATGGTTATAATAAGTGCACATCTATAAATGGAAATTTAACGGTGGAAGTGGTGGTGACGGCGGTAGTTACGGTGGTGGTGGGGAGTGGTACTATTCTCTCCACCTGCAGTCAACCACTGGGCACATGGAATTGCCTCCTCTTATCAACGTGACGTTGCTTCTTAGTTTCTGTTTTCTGACGCACCTTTGTCGGTCAATCTCAGTTTCGTGTTGCCTTTCTTCACCTTTTCTTTTAACCACGTTTAGTGGTATTATTATTCACAAAGTTTCTCCTTTTTTTGTAATCTGATTTGATTAAAGTATTTTTTGAACACTTTCTACTCAAAAGTCAAAACTTTTTTATTGGCCAACGTCATGCTTATTCGGTGGACTCGTTTGTGTGGTTTTGATAAATTACAATTTATCAATGCTGCGACATGTCGTTGATAATCGATGGCAACGTCGATTACTTAATTGCAGCCAGTAAATTATTTTCTTACAACTTGTGTATGATTATTAATATTTTAATAAAATATATTTCTTTTCATATTTTTTTAAATTATACTAAATACCTAGTTCTGCCGGATTCTGGCTGAACGGTGCGTTGTCGTTTGGATCCATGAGTTGGCAACCTTCTGTGATGTCTACGACGTGGATATACCTGCAAAACAAGGAAGGTTCGTCGGGGGTGGTGTCCCAATTAGCCCATCCGACGCTCAAGTAAGTCTTTTTGTAAAGGTGAGGTTGATCAAATCAGAGAAAACAACCAGGTTATGATTGTGCGCGTACCTCTGTTATGGAAGAATAATACCTTTTATATGGTTTTTCAGCTAGGCTTAGGTCTTTACGTACCTGCGTGGGAGACGTTCCTCTACTGTTGGGCCATGGATGTGTGGGTCAGGCCCAAATTAATTAATGGACGTGAGACCGACCGATCGGCCTGTGGGATTGGGCTCGGACCCAATGTAGCCGACCCAACCAATACCCAATACTAATAATAAAATCTCTAAAATAATTATTATTCATTTGAAATACGCTAGCGAGAGAGCAAATTACTAGTAAGCTAAAGAGGAGTGAGCGAAACACGCCAGAGTGACTGACAAAGGCAAGACAGAAGCTACGCGAGCATGGCATGAAAGAAAAGTTCCCTGTAGATTAACATGAACAGTAGTGGACCAACATAGAAGCCTTTCATTAGGGGCACCACTTCCTTAGAAGCAATCCAGGCCCACTTTCCCACCATTTGGGAAGCATTGAAAAGTAAAAGTGCTAGGGATTTGTCCCTACCAATGAAGTTTTGGAGTAAGATAGTTGCTTTAGAATCTTCCGTAGCAAAGCCTAAGTTTTTCTCTTCCACCTTGATTAATGGTGTGGTTTCTCCACCTCTCAAGCTATTGCAAGAAGGTTTTTTTTTAAGAGAATAACAATATTAATAAAAAAGGAGAGTTCAATAAGAAAAAAGAAGGCCCAGAAAAGGCACTCAAAAACTATAAATAAAGAAAACAAATTATCCACAGACGGCCCTCAAAATAAAACAAATAAGTCACTGGCAGCTCTCAATAATGTTGTGAGGCGATCAATGTCGTCTACTAAAGATGCGGTTATTTCTCTCATACCAAAGAAAGTAAACAGTGGCAGAAAGAACTAATCGTGAAAGCATGCGTCGGAAATCCTTCCATCGACAAAGATGAATGCAAGCCCACTGAAGAAGGGAAACCTAAGAAGTCGAAGGTCAGTCAGTGTGGGTTTTCGAAGGTTGTCGACGAGAGCGAACCCTAAACTAAAACAGAGAACCTGCACTGAAAAATAGATGATCATGTGTCTCCGTGTGGGAGCTGTATAGCTCATAAATTGAAGAAGCCAGGACACCGAAAAACTGGAGTCTATCCATAGTCTGGAGACACCCCTGTTATGCTAACCAGAGGATAAAAGAATGTCGTGGAATATGTCCTAGGAACCACAGTAAATGATGGATCAGATCCACAGGTCGTCGAGCTTGAATAACGTTCCAGGTGGAGTCGACAGAAAAGACTCCTGATGAGTGACCTTTCCAAACTAAACTATCAGTTTAATGAACTTGTGGTCTAAAGCGGACTGAGTTCCAAACCTACTGTAACGCATTGCTCATCTCTAGAAAAGCCCACTCCCCAGACTAAATAATTTCTGAGACCCTAGCATCTCAAGAGAGCTCAGTAGAAGAGAGATCACGGAAAGAGAATCGATCACACAAAAGGCCCTGATCTGGCAACCAATAATCCTGCCAAATGGAAGTATCTCCCCTATCACCAATACAAGCTACTTTAAGGCCTCTGCATCACTCTCGGTTCAATAGAATCTTCTGCCAAATCTAAGAAGAGCTCGACAGGACCCGGATATGCCAAAACGATCTACCCCTCAACAACATTGCATGTATCCACATAATCCATGTAGAAGATCTATCTGTGAATAGTCTCCAGACATACTTAAAAATGTTTGTTGTTGTTGTTGTTATTGTTGTTGCTGTTGTTGTTATTGTTATTATTTTTGTTGTTGTTGTTGTTGTTGTTGTTGTTATTATTATTATTATTATTATGATCATCATCATCATTATTATTATTATTAGTTTTACATTTTTATTAGATTTATAAACTTAATTTTGTAAAATTAAATATCTAAAAATTTAAATTCTTATGAGAATAATTAAAGAAATACTAAGGTGTAATACTCATATCCTTATAAATCTTTTTTTAAGTCATGTCTTCATAAGTAATTTTAAACATAAAACAACTAATACTAAACAACTAATTTTATCAAACAGTTTTAATAAACAATTAATGTTATCCACTGGTCAAATCAGTTGATATAATTCGTTGTCAGCTAACCTTTGATATAATTAGCTAATAGTTAATCCAATATGCTAATTTCCATATAGAGCCTATATCTAAAATCTTGGAAGTTGACACTTGACATGTTTGTGGATAACCCATGTTCATCCACAAATGGGTTCCTATACTTGAATTTGACAAGAATAAGCCATCCATTTGTGGATTAATTTCCACAACATACCTCTTGAGTATTAGTCCTTAGATGGATCAGGTTATTTGGTAAGTGCATAATAGTTTTTGACTTAACCACTGCTAAACTTGAAAAAGTATGTTATGCTCGAGTTTGCGTAGAAATCAATCCCAAGAAACCTCTGCCTTAAGTCTTGCCAATTACAAAACTTAACACTGTTAATGAGCTAGTGAAAGTTGAAATTCAGTTATCCTATAATTGGAAGCCTTAGATGGTACAACAAGTCTGGAAACCAATCGGGAAAATGTTCACCAAAGGGGATTATAATGAGTTAATGAGGATTGTAGAAGGACCAGAGACTCCAAGTATAGATAATGAATCTAATATAACAACAACAACAGCAACAATACAGTAAAAATTCCATTGATATGTAGAGTTTAGGGAGGTCTAGTAGTATACCGTACATCTAACTAGTAGAGAGGTTGTTTTCGAATAACTCACACGAAGAAAAATATAAAATAATAAAATAATAGAATAACTACTAGAATTTGTGAATTTACACAGCCTCGGATAAGTACACGGGCTAATGCATAGTCGTGTATCCCTTCTATGCTTC
>JANITW010000006.1:63892771-63906971 GCA_027564335.1 Erythroxylum williamsii
AATAATAATAATAATAAATATTAATATTAATATTAATAATAAAGACTTAGTAAGAAAAAGCTTAAGCCAGATCCCTAAGAGATGAGTACTACATATATAAAAGTTTAGGCTAAATATAAAAGGAAATTGCTAAAAGATCTAAGAGAACAACAAAGATCTCTTTACGAGAGATCTTTAGTTGTATTCTAGTTCGCTAAAGTTTTCTATTGTGGATCATGCCTTTGGTAAGTTTCAACAGTGTTATACCATTCTTGATCAGCTCCTCACAATTTTTCTTAGACCTTTTTTTTTCTTACAATCTCTAAATACAATCTTCTCACATTTTCTTATTGAAGTATCTGGATGTCTCCTCTTAACATGTCCAAACTACCTAAACCTTATACCTCTGAATTTTTTATTAATATTAGCCATTTTTAATTTGTCCCTTATCGCTACATTTTTTACCTTATCTCTTCTAATCAGGATGCCTATTCAACCTGGCATTCTCATCTCCGTCATCATTAGCTTATGACCATACACCTAGTTGATGGGCTAACACTCTGCCCACAGAGCATAGTCGACCTAATCACTAAATAATAGAATTTACCTTTAAGCTTGAAGGGTATCTTTTTCTCACATAAAACTCCTAATGCATTTCTCGATTTAAGCCACCCTGATTTGATCCGCTGAACTATGTCTTCATCAACCTGTTCATTACTTTGGATAATAGATCCTAAATACTTAAAACACTCTTTTTGAGGTTTAACTTCAAAACCAATCCTCACCTCCACATTGGTAGCACCCTATGCCCCAAAAAGTTACACTTTACATACTCAGTCTTAGTCCTACTCAATCTAAAGTACTTTAACTCTAACATATCCCTTCATCGTTCAGGTTTTCAATTGACATTCTTTTTTGTCTCATCTATTAAAACAATGTTATCAGCAAACAATATACACTAAGCCACATTCCGTTAGATATTTTTTGTGAGCTCATCAATCACTATTGCGAACAAAAAGAGGCTGAAAGAGGAAACTTGGTGAAACCCAATATCGATAGAAAAATGTTATGTATCTTCTCCTATTGTCTTTACTTTAGCTTTTACACCTTCGTACATATCCTTAATAACTCTTATATAAGTCATAGGAACTCTCTTAACTTCTAAACACTTCCATATGATTTCCCTAGGTACCCAATCATACTCCTTCTCTAAAGCAATAAAAACTATATATAGGTTACATTATCTTTCCTTGTAATATTATATTAATCTTCTCAAAAGATATAAAGCTTCTGTCATGGCCCTTTCTGTCATGAATCTAAACTGTTTTGTAAGATAGTAGCATCATTTCCCACTCTTTTCTCAATCATCTTCTTCCATAACTTGATGGTGTGACTAAGTAATTTGATACCCTTATACGTGTTACAGCTTTAGATGTCGCCTTTGTTTTATATAAAGGAATTAACATACTAAATCTCAACTCATCCGACATTTTGACAAACTTAAGGATCACATTTAAAAGCTTGGCTAGCTAAGTAAGACCCTATTCACCTAGGCTCTTTCACACCTTTATGAGTATCTCATTAGGCCCTATTGCCCTTCCACTCTTCATCTTCCTCAATGCTTTTTTTAAATACAATACTCCAAAATGTAGATGCGGAAACAAGTGAGGAACAATATGAAAATCTTGTGAATGCCTCAGCCAGGGATAAAGGTAAAGATAGCATTAAACATACTGAAGATTAGTGAAACATCCTCTCTTTTGTTTAATTACTTATGATCTTTTTGGAATATTATAAGCTTTAATGAGCCTCATAAAGGTTAAGCAATTACGAATCTATTAAGGGAAAAGAAACCAATTTTGTTGGGGCTTCTAGGAATAAGAATAAAAACTCACAATCTTTATAATGTTATGAAATTTTTGGGGAAAAGATGGAAATATGAATCAAACGAAGAGCATCATTATAATGGTAGAATTTTGATTGCAGATAACACTCAAAAATTGAAGTTTCAGTGGGCAGAACTTCATTTTAGTTTATTAATCTCAGGTGCAATCTCTAGGAGATAAGGAATGAGATGGAAATCACAACCATTTATGCAACTAAGTTTGAATTTCAAAGAGCAACTTATGGGAGGAGCTCCTCTCAATTCATTTCTTTTACTTTTTCTAATTTTTCTAGTTTTGTCTCTATTTGGTCTACTGTTTTTATCTATTTGGTCTAGTTTTTTAAATAATTTTTATAACATTTACATTCATTGTTTATTATTCTATTAATAATTCTAGTAATTAAAGATTCTAGTATTTTGTGAATTTTTAACTTCATTAATTCTTTATGATTGATAATTTTGATTTTTATTAAGTAATGGTTGTATTACGATGATTAATTCTTCTAATTGACCTTCAATATTAATTTGTTTATCTAGTAATTCAGATAATTGCCTAGTAACACTCGTAATGTATCTTTAAGATGACTTGATAATTCTTGAAGTTGTCATTTAGTATTAACTAATTCATTAACTAAATGTTCTATATTCTTGTCTACTTTTTCATTTAATATTCCAAGTTCAGTAAACCTAATAAGTTTTTCTAATCTTACAGATTGTGATAATAAAAGACTAGGTTTTTGTTTAAGTATTTTATTTTCACATAAAGATAAGTGAGGCATATCATTAAAACTTGTTATGTTTTGTAATTTTATAGGATAATTGATATTTGGTAATTCTTTTAAACTAGTTCTTAAATTTATTCCCACTTTTGCTACATCGTTAAATAATTGGTTGATATAAATTCGAACTGTACTTTTAAATTCAATGCTATGATGAGAATTAATTAAAGCATAACTTATTTAATAAGTAAAAAGGATATTGTCCCATTGTCACTAAATTTTCTCGATAAAACTTATAGGCTATAGTAATTGTTTCATCTAGATTTTATGATTGTAAAGGAATTCTTAATTTAAAGTGAGTATTAAATTTGATTTTTTTCATAAGCTAAATTTTCATTCATGATTCCAATTACTTGGTCTTTTAAATCAATCATTCTTTCATCATTTATAGCCATTCTTATAGGAAAATCTATTCCTTTTTGAAAAGTGGATTTTAACAAAATTTGGATTGTAGAAAGATGTATATATCCAATTTTATGTCTCTTGTCTTAAGGGATTTTTTGTAACTATTTATAAATTTGTTCGTGGTCTATTAAACTTATGCGACTATGACCATTACATTGATCTATTATTCTAATAGGTGTTTCATGTATAATTTTTCCATAATAAATGATATTTTGTCTATTAATTAGATTTTAAATGGATGGTGTGTGATATCTTGTCCATCTTTTAGATTTAATTTTGTTTTTCCTATTTGTTTTTTTCTTGTGATAATAATGTATTAATATGAAAAGTTCTAGTAGATTCGATCAATTCTAAGGTATTTACATCTATATTATTATTATTATTATTATTAGATTCGTGAATTATTTTAGTCATATTAATGAGGAATTCTTTGATGTTCTAGGATTTCGTTGTGTTTATGAATTAAAGTTCGATTATATAAATTATAAAGATTAGTTTAAATATATAGTCTTTCTTTAATAGGAATTAGGCCATTATTTTTAATACAAACTTTAGTTGAAATATATAGTCTTTCTTTAATAGGAATTAATCCTTTATTATTAATACAAACTTGTAAATAGTTATATATTTGTTCATGATAATCTTTTTCTAATCTATATTTAGTGACTAAGTTTTCTAAATGAATAAATTCTATTAATAATTTATTGCAGACTGTACAGTTATTCATTAGGAAAAATTGTAACATAAATTGACGAATAGGACAATTATTCAAGAATTTTATAGTATTCTTGAAATTATTTATATAGTTGTTTTAATTATGATCTTTCTTGATTGTACATTTTTGTATCTCTCTTTAGAATTTTTTTAATTTTATTAAGAGAAATTTTAGAAGCATTTATCTGTTCTAGATGGTTATAAGTATTGCTAAAAGTTTTAATAAGTTTATTACTAAGTGTAAGTTTTCATTCAGTATGTATTATTAATAGATGAATATTTCTACAATTTGGACAAATAGGTATTTTGTTAAGCAATAAATAAAACAATTAACTAAAGAGGGCTAGAAATATAGCAGGATAAGATAAATTAATAAACTGAAATAAAATGTATAATAATGATGAAAAGATAAAAACACAAATAATCATACCTATTTTGTTATTTCTCTTCTCTGACACCAATTCTTAGGCTTAAACGTGATTTTGAAGAATTTAGATAGAATTATGATAATTGAGTTTTTATTTCTTCACCCTGAGCCGAAGGCTCTTAGTTTACATTATATAAAAAAGGGCTCTTAGAAGCATCCAAAACAAAGAAAGAAAAAGCTAAAGCTAAAAGAAACAATAAAGTAGATTCCTTTGTCTGGGAATTTTGAATTTATTGTTTAAATGGCCGACAGATGACCTTCATAATTGCAACAGGTGGCTACATAATTGAAAACACTTAGGTCAATCTTCAATAATTACATCAATTGATGAGTTGTCATCTTTTTCTTTAAGGTGGAGGGACAATTGGGACATTGATGTGATTGATATTAATGGAGTTGTTAACAAAGAGCTTGCTTCCACTGTTCAAATAATTCACTGAACACTCTAAATAAAGTTGAACACTTTTTTCTAATTTGTTTGATTAGTTAGAATGAGTCTTTGGGCCTCTATAGTTGAGTTTAATCAATGATTCTGAAGTAATTTTAGCCATTACTGATAGACACCTTCAATGCAATGTAGTTTAATAGACACCTTCAATGCAATGTAGTTTAAACTAATTGATAAGGTCCCAATCAAAGTCATAGTTTGGTGGTTCGTCGATGGGTGGATACATACTATTACTGATTCCAATTTGTACATAGGCTATATGAGATAGTTGGATATCTGAGTCCTTGAAACTATATGCTTTTTTAAAGATCGAATAGCTACTGAAGACTTTGATAAAGATTTCTCTTTCTTTTGCAAAACGTTCTTTGTAATTTTTTACTATAAGGGTGAAACCTACTGGTAACTCAGCAAGACTATTTAAATTGGTTAGATAAATGGTGTTGACTAATCCACTTTAAAAAAAGAGATAAGTTATAAGTGCGTCTATCTCTGGAAATAAGATAGATTTGGGTCTATATCGTCCTCAGTTTTGGGGATAATACTAAAAAAAAATTTCTTCTTCCTTCCATTCATTGAGTGCTTGAAAACAATCATAGAAAATCTCATAAGTAATCCTTTTCATTTCATCCTTAAGTGCTCTTATAGGTACTACATTGAATTTTTCCATATTGATAGTTTTTCCTAAGGTTTTCATCTTTGAATCTAATGGCTATTTTTCGAGGGCTTGTTTATAGTGAGATTTTAGTGAAGGTTTTTTTAATTTGGCTAAGGCCTTTTCTACTTTTTTTAATATTTTTACCATTATTGTGTCTTCCTCTGTCCATATCCATTAATTTTTTGTACTACATTTAAGTTGTAACCTTTTGCTTTCTCTGGCTAAATTTTTAAGAGATCCTTGATCAGATATATAATTTAATAATCCAAGAAATTTCTGAACTTTAGTGATATTTTTTAATGTCTCTAGAAATTGTTGTAGTTTTTAAGAATATTTGGTTGTAATTTTAAAATTCCATTATTAAATTCTATGCCTAAATATTCAATGTTTTGTTGAGTTAATTTTATTTTCTTTTTGCTTAAAATTAATCTTTTATGTTGACATCTAGTGAGAACTGTTTTTACTTTTCTCAAATGATCGTCTTTATCTTTATTCGAAAATATAATAATATCATCAATATAGGCTAGTGTAAATTCTTCTAATCCTTCTAAATTGTTATCCATAAAGCATTGGTAAATACCAGGAGCTTGTTTTAATCCGAAAAGTAATACATTCCATTGGTAATGTTTTTTAGGAGGACATGTAAAGGTTGTTAATGGTTTTGTTTTTTGGTGTAATCTTAATTGCCAATAACCAGATTTGGCCTCTAATGTAATAAACCAATGAGTCCTTTTAATCTATTAATAATATAATCTTTTCTAAGTAAAGTGTATGCATCACCTATAGTAGCTTTATTTAATTCTTTATAATTAATTATCATTCTCCTTTTACCACGTTTTTTATCTGAATGGTTATTTATATAGAAGGCTAGAGCTTAATGTTTACTTGTACTTGGTGCTATTAATTGTTTGCATAATAATTATGAACATTTAGTGATAAATTCTTAAACATCGTGTATTCTTAAACATCTTGTTGTGTGTATGGGATAATATTTTCAATATTGATTTCCTGTATAGGATCTTTTAATTTATTTCAATTAATTGATTATTAGTATTCTTTTGAGGATCTAAAGGATTGTCGCTGCAAACTTGTTTTATTAAATTTTGAATTTCATTTTGTAAGCTAAGATTATTAAGAAGATAAAATTGTAATTGAATTAACTTTTCTATTATAAGTTGTAGATTTTTGTAATAAGTTGTATGGTATATAGGAAGTTTAAGAATTATTGATTTATGATTTAAAGATTTTATTATTGGTGTTCTTAAGGTTATATAATATAGATATTGACAAAAGGGGTTGTATAATTTAAGAAAATTATTTCCAAAAATTAATGATAATCCTGATTCTTGTTGATAAATCAAAGGTATAATAAAAATATGGTTTTCAATAATAATATTATTATAATAGCTCACATACCATATAGACTTTATACTTCCATATCCTATTTTAATTTTTAAGGGTTTATTTAATTTTTTCCAATTTTGTAAAATGGTTTTTTATGCTATAAAAATAATGGCGCTAGTATCTATATAGGCATTGAATTTTTTATTCTAAATAATCAGTTGAATAAATGTTGTATTCATATTCAATTGTTGATTTTGAATTTTGGTTGTCATATTGATATAATGAAGAGATTGTAGAGTTTGTTTCATAATCTAATTCAATAGATTCTAAATTGTACTTAATTGATGAATTTAAAATATTAAGTTTTTATTTATATTTATTTTGATTTCATTTTAGACATTTATTTGCATAATAACCTTCTTCTTTGCATAACCAACATTTACATGTTTCTTTTATTTTGAGGACAATATTTTTCTTTGTTTAAATTGTCGATAATTTTTTCTTCTAAAAATTATTATATAAGGTTTAAATGGGGATTTTTTTATAATTGGATTTAGGATATTTTCATCATTTATATTTATTTTTAGATTTTCTATGTTTTGGATAAAAAGAATCACATCCATATCGTTGAGGTTCTTCTGAATATTTTAAACAACATAATTGAATATCTGTATGTCTTAATTTTTGCTTAAGTTTAGCTTCTAGACATTTTTGTGATAATACTTTTTTTACTATGGAAACAACCCCTCCTAGATTATAAGCTACTAAATTATCTTATTGTTTTATTAGAAATAATTCTTCTACTGTTTTATTTATAAGATAAGGTAATTTTTGTATATAAATTTCTTATTTGGGACGTGTTAATTTATAATAATATTTTTTATATTCATAAATATATTCTTCTAAATAACATATATCACAGATTGTTATATTATTTAGATGCCATAATGCATTTTTTCTTTCATCGTTTTCAATTTCTTGTTTATCATCATTATCATCATCATCATCACACTTAGTTCGAAGTCCCGCAATAAAGCAAGATCTGGAGAGGTTTGATAGTATGCACCATTACTCCTACATAATAAAGAGGCTATTTCCGATAGACCCACATGTGATATGACAATAAAAGAGTGATGCAGGTTAAAGAATAAATAAGTAAAGTTGGCATGCTAAATCGTTATGTAAATAAAATCACAATAAATACATAACTAAATAAAAATAAAAAAATATATTGATTTCAAAAATATTTTAAAACTAAAATATAACGAAATATATCATCTATTTATCTTTAGCAAAACACCAAAACCTAAATGAAAAGAGATCAATAAAGCATCAAAGAACAAGACTTTGACTCATACAAAACATGAAAACCCAAAAAAAACATGTAAAAGCATAAAACGTCTGAAACCATAAGATCATTAAGTATATAAATTCAATCTTGACATAAACCCAACAATATCAGATGCAAAGAGATCAACATAATAAAAACTGGAAAGCATTAAACCCTAAATCAAACAAAGAAGCTAAAAAAAAGACATAAAGGATAAAAATTTCAAAAAACCTAACAAAACCCAGAAAATACCAAAGCAGAAAAGACTAATTAATCAAAAACCATTCTTGAAATGAGGAGGCTGCGGAGAAGGAAGAGAGAGTGAGAGAGTCAAGAAAGAGGGAGAGTAATACAGAGAAACTTACGTGTTAAATACTAATATTAATATCAAAGCAATAAAAACTACAACCAGTCGTCACTTTGCGATCTACCATTTTATAATCAACGACCACAAAAAAGTTTCCTTTTTTCAGCAAAAAAAGGAAAATAAAAACTAACTTCTTTGTTATAGATACTGAAAAGGTACCAGAGCTAAACAACAATCTAAGCACCGAAGTCCTTCCAAAGCTCGTTATGAAAAACTAACCTTTGTGTGACCCGTATCTATTTTCATTATAAGTAGCAAAACATGAAAACCAATGCCTTACTCACATCTTTACCCAAAACCTTAACATAATACGTTGTCCGTCCCTACTAGTATATGCGTTCAGATGTCCACCCATGTTCTCGATCTCCTCCTTTAGCTCTCTCGCAAATCTCGTTTCAGCATTGCTTCGTCATAGGATTTAAAGACCCCAAGAAAAAACATCAAATTCTAAAACCCAAATACGACTAGAAACAAAAACATAAAGAACGCACCTTGGATTGTTTAGAGGAGTTTGGAGGAGAGGAGTCCAGGGATGAGGGAAAGGTAAGATGGGTTACACACAAACATTTCTTGGAGGTTAAGGCAGAACCCAAAATAGACAACTACGATACTTTCATCACCATAAAAACACAGATAAAAAGCTCACAAAAACCCTGTGAATCTTCAAAGACAACCTCAAATCCTTCGAAAGCACCAAGGTAAGAGAGCAAAAACAACAACAACCAACAAAATCGATATTTTCTACCTACTTTTGATAGTAAAGTAAAGCAATTAATAAAAGAAAGACAACAAGTAATGCTTCCCAATTAATACTCTCTTAAGATTCACATTTGATCATGCCCCAAAATTTTATTATCAGTGAATAAACTCTTAGATTTGACTCAACGTAAGCTTTTTTTTCTTTCCCTTTTTTATGACTTTGAGACCCATCATCCCCTAAAATGAGCATTGCAAGGTCTCCACAACTTGAAAAATAATGGAGGAGATACCCATATAAGATGTTGGGTCCCGGTTCCTCTTTCCTATTAAATAAGCATGTTTAATTTATTTTGAGGTTTAGTTTGCCAAATTCCTTTTAGTTAGAATAATTTGAGGTTTTTAGTACTTAAGTTAATGAAAATTAAATGGAGGGGTTAAGTTAAAATTAGAGTTTGTATGGAGTTAGAAATTAAAGGAATAAGAAGGTTTGGGGGCAATTTGGGTAGATCACTTAGGTTCTTAAAGTTTAAGGCTAAGAAGGAGGGGTAATTTAGTCTTTGTAGAGTCATTAAAGCAAGAAGGAAGGAAACAAATGAGGTGTGGTCATTTGGATAAAGGAAGCTACGAAAATTGCATGTATAAAGAGAGGATAAGTAAAACTACGTAGTTTTAGGCTTAGGCTTTAAAGTTAAGAAACAAAATTTGCTAAGTCATTGGTGAGAAGACTTACGACACTTACAAAGAAAAGAAAGGGAGAGTTTCGGTTGAGTGGAGAGCAGAAGAAGAAGAAGAAGAAGAAGAGGAGATTAGGGCTTTGTCAATTCTTGCTTTAGAAAAGAGAATTTGAGAGTTCTTTAAGAAGGAAAAAGGAAGAGGAAGGTTTAATCCTCCATTAGAAGCAAGAAGCAATTTTCGTGGGAGTCATTTTTAAGGTAAGAGTATGAAAATTCTTTGGAAATCTTTGATGGGTTTTGGTTCTAATAGCTTAGGAAAAGTATGGGTAAGGTTATATAGGATCAATTTCATGCTTTCATTTCCTAAGAATTGCCAATTTTGACATCTCATGTTAATATGGGATTTTTGTGCTTTGGATGAAGGACAAAAGGGGCAAGTGGAGATAGAGGAAAGGCAAATTGATCAAGCCTAAAGCTAAAGGATATAAGGTGGGTGACTTTTTAATAATTGAGTAAATAAGCTACTTAATTTTCCTTTAATAAATACCATTTAATGCTTTCCTTTAACTTTCACATTTTGCATGAATTACTTTTTGGGATAATTGGAAATTGTATTATGTGTCTTTTGTATGTTAATAAATTGTGGAAAATTTTGCAAAATTGTTTGACGATTGAAAAAGAATGAAAAATGGAATTTCGGAAGAATGTGAAAGTGAGATTTTGTAAGAGCCATTAGTGGCTAATATGTGTGAATTACGTGAATTATATGATATGCATAATTCTTTGGGTTTGTGGTGGTCCCTTAAGAGTCAATTGCATTGATTTTTGCATCCTTCTTGAAAGATGTAGATTGTCTTATATTCTTTCCATTTATGTAAAATATGCTATTTTTGGGATTAGGAATAAAAAGTTATGAGGTTTAGAAAGATTCAGTTACTGTTTGAATGGTCATTTTATAGGTAGTAGCTTTGAAAGAGTTTTTGCCTCCTTTAGAGACTAAATTGATTTTTACTTCCTTCATGAAAGTTGTAAATAGTCTTTTTATCTTTCTATTGATGCAAAATGTGACATTTTTGGGCTTTTGTATTAAAAGATATGATTTTTCGAATTTCTGTCTTTGTGTGGAATAATTTTAATTTAAACAGTAACTTTGAAGTAGCTTTTGACTTCCTTAAAGGCCAAATTAGTTTTTGAATCTTTCATGGAAGTTGTAGAGCTTCCTTTTATATTTTTATTGATATTAAATTTGAGAGATTTGGAATTCGGTGTGAAGAGTTATGAATTTTCAATATTTTAGGTATATTGTTTGGTTTAAAAAAAAGAAAAAATATTTTCGGAACTCGCAGGTGCCGTCGCGAGGGCGCATCGCCCTTGCGAGCGCTCACGGGCGAGGCGACGCCGTTTCCAAGTTTCTGGTTTTATTTTTATTTTCTTATTTTTCTTTTTCCAAATTTAACCTCCACCCACTATTTTGATTGTAACTTTTTCGTTTGATCTCCGATTTAATTGTTTCTCGAAGCATTGGTTTTCTAAGAAAATTTTCTACCCTCTCATCAAAAATTTAGAATTTTCAGGATTGAGTTAATATTTATAGATTAAATTGAAGGGAGACAATTGAATAGAGATATCGAATATGATTCCGTATTTGAGCGATTTCTCGATTTATAGAGATCCGATTGAGATGATTTTTAGTTCTTATTATTACAGAGACATGAAGTTTTCATTTTAGCTTAAGAATGAGATTTAATTTTGGGCCCAAGAAGATCAATTTTTTAGGAGGAAAAATTAGGATGAATCTTTTGAGATCCATTCAGATGTAATTGAAATGTGTTCAGGTTTATAGTTTGACGTGGTGGGGAATTCCTCTCTCGTGGGATAAGCATCCAGATGTCACGTAAGATGTTAGACACATGACTCTCTAGGGTAGGGTTCCAACACTTATGGTATCAGAGCCAGGTTTCTATCCTGGGACCTGTTGGTTATGGGCCCACCACGCTTTTGCTGCGCCATACTGATGTCATGAGGGGATGGATCATAGGTTCAAGCTCCGAGGAGAGCAGAGATAGTGGGGACCAGGCCAGCTGCTGGGGTGGGCAGTTCTGGGTCAGTCAAGAAACCTATTCCTCCAGGAAGACCAAGATGGCAAGCACAGGCTAGGGTGTTTACTATGACACGGGAGGAAGCTGCAGCCGCACTGGAGGTTGTTACTGGTATGACTCAGCTATTTTATTCTGATGTGTATGTCTTATTTGACTATGGTTCCACTCATTCCTTTGTTTCTGCAAGCATGATCTTACCTGGTATGCATTCAGTTCTTTTGGATAGCTTTCTGCTTGTTAGCACTCCGTTAGGGAGAAATGTAATTGTATGCCGAATCTTTAGAGACTGTGAGCTCATTATCGAGGGATCTAGTTTGGTAGTGGATCTACTACCTCTAGATCTGAAGGGGTTGGATGTCATTGTGGGAATGGATATAATGGAGAAATATCGGGCGAAGCTTGATTGTGGCTTAAAGGAAGTGGAGTTTGATCTAGGCCATGGTCAGAAGGTAATTTTCAGAGGGGACAGAAGGATATCACCGCCAAGGCTTGTTTCAGCTTTGTTAGCTGATAAATTGATGGGAAGAGGGTGTGAAGCTTTCTTGACGTGTGTCATTGATACAAGTGTGAAGGAAAGCAGGGTAGAGGATATTCCTATTGTGAGGGAATTTCCTGATGTGTTCTCGGAGCAGTTACCCGGTTTGCCACCGGAGAGGGAGATCGAGTTTGCTATTGACTTGACTCCCGAAACGGCCCCTATTTCTATTCCGCCGTACAGGATGGCTCCAGCTGAGCTGAAGAAGCTTAAGGAGCAGTTAAAAGGGTTGTTAGAGAAAGGGTTTATTAGACCGAGTTCCTCACCTTGGCGAGCACCGGTCTTATTTGTTAAAAGGAAAGATGGGACCTGGAGGATGTGCATTGACTACAGGAGGATCAATAAGGTGACAGTTAAAAACAAGTACCCTTTGCCTCGGATCGATGAATTGTTTGATTAGCTACAGGGAGCAACGGTCTTTTCTATGATTGATCTCAGGTCTGGCTACCATCAGCTTAGGATTAAGGAGTCTGATGTGAGCAAGACAGCCTTCAGAACACGGTATAGGCATTATGAAATTTTGGTTATGCCTTTTGGACTGACCAATGCTCCAGCTACTTTCATGGATCTTATGAACAGGGTCTGTAAGGAGTTCTTGGATTAGTTTGTGATAGTGTTCATCGACGACATTTTGGTGTATTCGAAGAATGTAAGAGAGCAAGAGGAGCACTTAAGGATTGTATTGTAGAGATTGAGGGAGAGGGAGCCAAATTCTCCAAATGTGGTTTTAGCACTGCTTTCCATCCTCAGACAGATGGACAATCTGAGAGTACTATTCGAACCCTTGAGGGGATGCTTAGGGCTTATGTGATGAATTTTAGAGGAGCATGGGATGAACACTTGCCTTTGATCGAATTTGCTTACAATAATTCATATCATTCGAGCATTCAGATGGCTCCTTATGAAGCTTTGTATGGGAGGAGATGTAGGACTCTGGTGTGTTGGGATAAAGAAGGAAAAAGGAAACCTTTGGGTCTAGAGTTGATTCAGATGACAGTTGATAAGGTCAACTTGATTAAGCACAGGCTAAAAGCAGCTCAGGACAGGATGAAAAGTTATGAAGATGCTCACCGGAAGGAGATGGAGTATGAGGTCGGTGAGAAAGTTTTTATCAAGACTTCTCCTTGGAAAGGGATTCTGAGATTTGAAAAGAAGGGTAAGCTGAGTCCGAGGTTTGTAGGGCCTTATGAGATTTTGGAGAGGCTTGGTCCATTGGCGTACAAGTTAGCATTGCCTCCTGAGCTATCACAGATTCATGATGTCTTTCATGTTTCTATATTGAGGAGATACCAATCCGATCCTTCTCATATCATTCAAGCCGATGAAGTTCAGTTGAGTGATGATTTGAGCTATGAGAAACTTCCAATGCAGATTTTGGATACAAAAGAAAAGGTTTTGAGGAATAAGACAGTGCATCTAGTAAAAGTCTTATGGAGGAACCATTCGGTGGAAGAAGCCATGTGGGAGCCATTGGAAGCTATGAATGAGAAGTATCCTTATCTTTTTAGTGAATTAGGTGATCTAATAATTCTGCAAGCGCACAGAATCGTCCTAGTATTCAGACAGCGAATATTCCAAAGTCGTCTCCCTCAAGGACCAATTCCTTTACCATTCAAATTAAATCTAAGTAATTGCATGTTATCAATAACAAAAAACTACTAAAATTGGATAGAGTGATTGACCAATTACGAGTAAGTAATAACAAAACAAACAAGAAAAGGATCTAATTTCTGATTTGGAAATAGGGGGAGGGGTTCACCAATTGAAAGACGTACTCGATCAGTATGAATTCGATTGAATGCAGGCTAAGAAAACTGTAGCACTATTATACCCATATCCTTTCTCAAGGTACAAGGGAGT
>JANITW010000006.1:63907071-63921386 GCA_027564335.1 Erythroxylum williamsii
AGGAGTAAAAAGTTATGAGGTTTAGAAAGATTCAGTTACTGTTTGAATGGTCATTTTATAGGCAGTAGCTTTGAAAGAGTTTTTACCTCCTTTAGAGACTAAATTGATTTTTACTTCCTTCATGAAAGTTGTAAACCGTCTTTTTATCTTTCCATTGATGCAAAATGTGACATTTTTGGGCTTTTGTGTTAAAAGATATGATTTTTCCAATTTCTGTCTTTGTGTAGAATAATTTTAATTTGGGCAGTAACTTTGAAGTAGCTTTTGACTTCCTTAGAGGCCAAATTAGCTTTTGAATCCTTCATGAAAGTTGTAGAGCTTCCTTTTATCTTTTTATTGATACCAAAATTGCGAGATTTGGAATTCGGTGTGAAGAGGTATAAATTTTCAAAATTTCAAGTGTATTGTTTGGTTAAAAAAAAAGAAAAAATGTTTTCGAAACTCGCAGGTGCCCTCGCGAGGGCGAGCGCCTCGCCTTGCGAGCATCCTCGTGAGGGCGAGCACGCGAGGACGAGGGCGAGGGCGAGCGTGAGAGACTCTCAATCGCAAGCGCTCGCGCGCGAGGCGACGTCATTTCCAAGTTTCTGGTTTTATTTTTATTTTCTGATTTTTCTTTTTCCAAATTTAACCTCCTCCCACTATTTTGCTTGTAACTTTTTCGTTTAATCTCCGATTTAATTGTTTCTCAAAGCATTGGTTTTCTAAGAAAATTTTCTACCCTCTCATTGAAAATTTAGAATTTTTGGGATTGAGTTATTATTTATAGATTAAATCGAAGGGAGACAATTGAATAGAGATATTGAATATGATTCTGTATTTGAGCGATTTCTCGATTTATAGAAATCCGATTGAGGTGATTTTTAGTTATTGTTATTATAGAGACATGAAGTTTTCATTTTAGCTTAAGAATGGGATTTAATTTTGGGCCCAAGAAGATCAATTTTTCAGGAGGAAAAATTAGGATAAATCTTTTGAGATCCGTTCGGAAGTAATTGAAATGGGTTCGGGTTTATGGTTTGACGTGGTGGGGAATTCCTCCCTCGTGAGATGCGCGTCCAGATGTTACGTAGGATGTCGGACACGTGACTCTCCAGGGTGGGGTTCCAACATAAGATTTAACCAAAACCTTGTATCAAGAATTTATTCATTCCCTAGATCTGCTTCTATTATCAATCCTGTATGATCAGTAAAAGAAGATAAATAGACAATAACCCATAAATAACAGTTGGGAACAAGTAATTAAATTAAACACAAACTTATGCAAATCAAAGAAGAAGCGAGATGACATCTGGGCAAATTTAGGTAGAAAAAGTGATAAGAATAGAGGGAACGTAGCCGCCGTTGAACTAATTATCAAGCCTTCTTCTTGACACGAATTATCAAGCATCATAGTAAAAAAAAATTCACCAAAGAACCAGATCTTAACAAAATTTCCAATGACTCTGATCATTCTATAGTTCTAGCATATGCAACAAGTTAACAGAAAACGAAAAATAGAAACAGAAGCAGAGAGACAGATATTAAATTAATATGCTCCTTATGCATTTGGCTTACTCAAAGCATTAAACAAATAATAGCTCAATAAGAGATTGAATTCTTAAAAACAAAAATTTATAAGACTTCCATTCTTTGAAAAGGGAAACTTTTCTTTATACATATGGAGTTGTATGTATATATAAATAATTAATCAACGTGACCCCTTTAAGCCTCTCTTTTTTTAAGTGAACTCCATATGATAAGTCAATGAAGAAGGCAAATAACTTCTCTAGAAAGCTAAAAAATTGAACTTTTTCCTTGCTTGGAAATAGGTTACCACCTTATTTCACTATTTCTACCTAAAAGACATCTTTTTTTTATCAATGAAAAAAAACTCTGTTTATTACAAACTGCTCGTCCTATATAATTTATACACAACTATAAATCCAAACCCTTAAACAAACTTCAATCTTTTGCATTATATATATATATATAATAAACACAAATTAAAACCATAAAATTCCAACTACCCAAAACCAAATCCAAGAAACTAACTACAAATTCAGACAAGAAAATAGAGAGAAAACGTGATTACCAGTGCTGCATTCTTATTCTAAAACGAGAAATTTTCAAAACAATCAACAACAATAGTACCAATAGCGGAAGAATCCGAGCTCGAAGCAGTCAACTCATTCTGACACTTATCCACCATCACCATATCCGAATTCACTATAACATTCTGCGACGATCGCCCCTTCCTCCTGTTAGTTTCCATAAACAACGTCCATAAACAAATTTCAATTTCTTGTTTATATGAAGTTATATCTTTTTTGAAAAATTCTTTATAAATTTCATTAGTGACTACTTGAAAAGCTTTTATAGGTCCAATAGCATTAAGAAATTCAGTGGTATTCTTTATTCATATTCATTGTCTAATAAAACATTTAATAATATACCTATCTTTTTATATATGATAAAATTCCATAAATTACTTATACTAGTCAATCATTCAAAAGGTTTTCCGAGTTGAATAACTAGTGCTAATCTATTCGACCATTCAGGTAAAAGTTTTTATAGAGATATAATACAATCTAAATTAAGAATGCCATCAGATCTTAATGTGACATGCTTTGGTGTATATTATGTAGGAAAGTTTTATATCTTATTATCTTTTCTATAGTATCCAATTCGATTTAATTCTTCTTGTTCAACTGGTCTATAATTCCAATCATATTTTGATTGATTTTCTCTATTTCGTTTTTCTCTATTGTGGCTAGTTTTGGGTTCTTTAACGAGTTTTGATTGTTCCATATATACTTCTTGATCTGATTCATATTTATAAATTACTTCATCTTGATCAGTAATGGGTTTTTTAAGTTCATATTTTAAAGAACTGTTGTCTTTATCTAATGTTAATTTATTAACTAATTGGATAATTTATTCTAATTGAATTTTTATATCTTTTTATATATCTTCCATGGTTTTACTAGAGTTACATTTGATTTAGACGAATGGGATGGCTCTGATATCACTTTTTCTTTTTCTAATTTTTCCAATTAAAAGATCCTACACAGGAAATCGATATTAAAATAATATCTCATACACACAATAAGATGTTCAAGAATTTATCACTGAATGTTTAGAATTATTGTGCAAACAATTAATAGCATATTCTGAATGGTTATTTACTTAGAAGGTTGGAGCTGAATGTTTTCTTGTACTCGATGCTATTAATTGTTTGCACAATAATTCTGAACATTCAGTGATAAATTCTTGAACATCTTGTTGTGTGTATAAGATATTATTTTTAATATTGATTTCCTTTATAGGATCTTTTAATTTTATTTTAATTAATTGATTATTAGTATTCTTTTTACGATCTAAAGGATTTTTGCTGTAGACTTATTCTATTAAATTTTCAATTTCATTTTGTAAGGTAAGATTATTAATAAGATAAAATTGTAACTGATTTAACTTTTTTGTTATAAGTTGTATATTTTTATAATAAGTTGTATAAATTTTCCGTAGCTTATTAAAAGAGACATGAACTATATACAATATCCTTCTGAAGCTCAGGGAGACAGAATCAACACTTCAAATCTTAGCAAAAAAACGGATGGTGCTGTTATCAAATTACAAATGACTGAACTCATATTTTCTAGTTGTTTCTTCACCTGAAGTAATAAGTAGCATGGAAGTTGTCTTATCAGGAAAAAAACTGTATAGAATATTGGAGAACAAGTTATGGATGAGCCAATTTCCCAATTCATATACTCACTTTAAAGCCCTTATATGCTTTGATCACTCTACTATGGAGGTACTTAATCTCAATTCCATCACTTCTTACAAATCTCCTTTTAAAATTTTAAACTTTTTAGTAAGTAGTGATGGAATCTCAATTCCCTCGCTTCTTACAAATCTCCTTTTAAAATTTTAAACTTTCTAGTAAGTAGAGATGGTTTTATGGAGTTAGTATAAGAGGTCTGAAATGTCAGAACTATATGATGTAAAAACTTTCAACTGAAGAGGAAGCTTTACTTACTTAGACGCAAACTGAAAATTTTCTACAAGCATATCAGTCCACCACCTTTATCAAGCTATAAGAAGCTAAGAGAGAGTTGACAAGTATTTAAGAGGCTTTTTCCCCTCACTCGGATAACCATACTTACAAAAATACTGAGGCTGCCTAGAGATGTAGAAAATTACTCTTTGATAGTATGATTAACTACTTATGCAAAAGGCTAGAATTACTTGGATAAGAGAGGGGGGAATTCAACACTAAATTTTGTCACAATACTATCTTGGTAAGGAGAAACATAAACAAGACAACTTATTTGTAGGATTCAAATGGCCAGATGTTTTTAGCCAATAGTTATTTAAAGAATTTGATAGTCAGATACTTTAAATCATTGCTTAGTGCTCCAAACTCTCTTGGTCTTACTAATGTTCAGGAGTTGGCAAATCTTATTGGCCCTCCCTTTTCAAAATCTCAGGAGACACTAATGAAGATTCAAAAGTCTTTTACTATATAGGAGATCAAAGATGTTCTATTCAATCTTAATCCATCAAAAGCACTAGGCCCTGATGTTTTCAATGCCTACTTTTAAAAAAAACATGGCTTATCACTAACAAGCTACTTGGGGAAACAGTGATGGAATTTATGAATTTAAGGAAGATTTTGAGGGAAATCAATGCTACTCACATTTGTTTGATTCTTAAACTTCCCGATATAAGTTGCCTTAAGGATTTTTGTCCAATCTCTAACTATAGTACCATTTACAAGGTGATCTTAAATCTTCTTGCTAATAGGCTTAAGGAAAAATTGAATTGGATCATTCATGATGCACAAGGAGCCTTTATCTATGGAAAATATATTTTTGACAATATTCTTTTGGTGCAAGAGTTAATGATATATTATACCTTAAGAAAATCCAATAAAAGTTACTCTATCAAAATTGATCACTCCAAAGCCTTTGATATATTGCAATAGAGCTTTATCCTTACTTATCTAGAATGGTTCAGATTTCAAATCTTCTTCATTAAATGGACACGTGCTTGCATTTCAACCCCTTCTTATAGCATCCTCATTAATGGTGCTCCAACCAACCAATTTAGAGGTTCTAATGGCATTAGACAAAGGGATCCACTTCCTCCTTATCTCTTTGTCATTGCTATGGAAATCTTGAACATAATCATTTGCTTCAAATTAGCTCGTAAACTTGATTTTAAATTTCATCATAAATGCAAGGAATTATCTATTTCTCATCTTTGTTTTGCAAATGATCTAATCTTGCTTTTTGCAGCTCGTCAGGTATCCATTTCTATCTTACGTCAATTATCATGAACTTATGTAAAACCTCAAGATTAAAAATCAATCATTGTAAGAGTGGAATATATTTATGATCAGATGTTACCAACACTAAAAGACTTTAGCATATTTTTTATCTCAACATCCACGGAATGCAATTCACTTATTTGGGAGTCCCTATTTTTAAAAAAAAAACTAAGATATGGAGAAATACAAGAAAACTATCAATTGTTGGCAAAATAAAGCTTTGTCTCAAGCAGGCAGAATTCAGCTAATCATTTCTGTTTTGAACAATCTCCATACACATTGGAGTACTCATCTTCTTCTTCCTATGAGTGTTCTTAAGGAGATAGAGAAATGCATTAGAAACTTCCTCTTCTCTAGCAAAATTGACAATGTTAAGAGTGCTAAAATTAAATAGGAATAGCTTTGTTGGAAGAAGCATGAAAGGGGCGCTTGGCCTTACACCAATTCACACTTTTCAAATTATGCTAGTAGCTAAAAGAATTTGGAGATTATTCAAGGATAAAGAATCTCTTTGGAGTAAATGAATCAATGAGTATTATCTTAGGAAAACCAATTTATGGAAAAATTTTGAAAGAAAATAGTTTTCTTGGCCTTTTATTCAATTCCTAAGAAATAGGCCCATTGTCTACCCTTTCATCAAAATGTGGATAGGGAATGGAGAAGGAGCATGGTTCTGGTTTGACAATTAGACTTCATAAAGTCCTTTTAACCTCAAGGAAAATGTCCTTCCTCTTCTTTCAAAAATCACACTTCAGGTAAGAGTTAACAATGTAATTAATCACTATTCTTGGAACTTTCAAAGTAGGGGTGCTGACATACTCCAATGTTATTTTCCTAGCTATCATCCTAATCCACACACTCTAGAAATGTCTGTTTGATCTTTAAGCAATAGTGGAGACTATTCAAACTCCTCATGCATCAAAACTCTTAAGCCTTACAATCCTCTCATTCCTCGGTACAATATTGTGTAGAAAGGGTCCTTAAAGCCTAAATCCTCTTTTGCTACTTAGCTTGTCACTAAAGGTAGAATGAAGACTAAAGATAGGATAATGGGTTCAAATGACAAGCTACATGAATTATATGTGACTAAACTTGAAAGTATAGGCCATTTATACTTAAAATGTAGTTTCACCTCCTTTATTCAGGCAAACATTTAACACACTATGAATTTATACTATCAAGAATTATATTAGACCATAATTTTGTTATGGGTTAATCATAAAGTCAACTCAATGGGTAAAGATAAAGTCTGCCTTAGTCTAAGCCTCAATTTTGTAGTGTATGTCATTTAGAGAGAAAGAAACTAGAGATTGTTTAAAAAGGTTATAATAGATAAGTTGTCCTAATTCACAAGCTTCATTGTTGAATAAGGGAAACACTGGTAGCCCATCATATTAAAGAACATCTGAGCTCTTTCTCAAGAAGACAATGAAATCTTTAACTTCCTAACTTTTCCCTAGGTTGTGTATATGAGCATTGTAGTTCTTTTGTTTGATTAAACTTGTAAAGACACAAATTGCCTTTTATGGCTTAATGGATTCTTTTACCTTTAAAAAATTTATATTCGAAATATAATTAGTTATTATTTTGGGAAAAGGTGTTATTTACTCCCTCACATTTTGCATAGAGTTTAAGATAATATTTTCCTTTATTACTAGTTTCAATTTATACTCTAACATTTACGAAATAACACAATTTACATCCTCAAACTTAATTTTATTAATTGTTTGTTAGATTTTTACTGCTAATTGTATAATTTTAGACACCTGAATGCTGACATGGCTATTATGAACTTTTCTAGTTTGGCTTATACAGTTTTGCATAAAGTCTAAATAGCTCATTTCATTATCTCTATTATCAATTTATACCCCTGTGTTTACAAAATAACACATTTTGCAAAATTATACCTAACTTTATTAGGTTTCCATTAGATCTATGTCACGACATTGTTAACTTGTGACTAGTGGCATACTAGTTATGCAAAAAGTAAATTAATTATAAAATTATTTAATATTAAAACTTCTATTATATAATAATTAAAACATAATGTAAAAACAAAAATTTATATTTATTTATAATAAGTTTGAATAGTATCTTATTCCAAAAGTTGTCATGATTACTTTCTACTATACAAAGTGTATTACATTTTTTAAACATAGAACTTTTAAACTATTAATACAAAACTTTTAAATTTAACATGTCTGTCTAAATTATCCACTATAGCTAATAATTATACATGCAACTTTTTAGTGATTTTTATATTTCTTTCCTTATTTCTATAAATAAAATTTACATCTCTATAATTGGAAAAAGTATGATAACTTAAGTTTTCTTATGTAAATTAATTTTTATAATTTTTCTTTGTATCATATTTATTATTAGAACATTATTTTAATTTTTTATTTTTATTAATTACATATTATTAAAAGACAATTGATATAGATTTAGTTTATTATAATTTAACAAAAAAGTGTTACATGAGAAATTGCAAAAGAAGTTAATAAAAACTCCCTATACAAAAAAATAATATAATATATTTTTAATAATTAAATGATTAAAAAAGTAAAACATAGTAAATTTCATAATAGCCATATTAGTGTCCATATGGTCAGAATTACATAGTGTTAAGTGACGATTTTACCATAATAACTTAAGATGTTGTATGAGACCAACTTAATTGGTTTTATATATTCACTAACACACCCCCTCAAGTGAAAGCCCTTTGGACTTGAAACTTGCACAAGCTCACTCTACCTTATGTTGAATAATAGGTGGGTGGTAGGATTTGAACTCACATCCATTTGGTCACAAAGACTTTGATACCATATTAAGTGACCGTTCATCATAATAGCTTAAGTTGTTGTGTGAGGCCAATTTAATTGGTTTTATATATTCACTAACATACTGTTAGTACGCCACTTATAATAAGTTAACAATGACATGACGAAGACTAATACTAATGGTTTGAGGGTGTCAGTTGCGCTATTTAGGAATGTTAAGGTGTAAATCGATACTAGGGGCTATGCTACGCTTTGTGGAAAAAAAAATAGGGAGTAGATAATACCTTTTGCCTTAAGAAACAAAACTTATAATAGCAAGCTAGATTGCATAGTTAGTATGCTACGCCTCATAAAGTAATAGTGTCATGATAGAGAATAGGGATGATAATTGTGTCCAAATTTGGCTCGGTTTGACTTAACTTTGACAGGCTTAGATTGAGTTAATCGAACTTCTATTGTGACTTAGTTTTTTTAATTTTTGAGCTATGGGTCAGACTCAATTTTTTTTAATTTTTAAGTTGTAAGTCATGTTTGGACTTGTATTGCTATGCTTGGCCATGCTCAAAGCCCATATATATCAAGTGTAAATGATGAAGATATAATAGAAACCTAATGGAGTTAGGCTTGGGAGTGCAAATCATAGTTAGGCTTGGGAGTGCAAATCATGTCATTTTGTAAATGTTATGGTGCAAATTGGTACCAATGATAATGGTAGGAGCTATCTTAGAATTTATGCAAAATGTTAGAGGGCAAATAACACCTTCTACCTACTATTTTTAGCTATAGTTATATCCAAATGTGATATTTATAGAATAGTAAAATTAGCAAATACATATTTATTTATATAAAGAAAGTAACTAATTTCATAAATTAAAGTATAAAAATATTTAAATAATCATATGAGTGCTTATTAGATAATAATATCATTAAAATGAGTTAATAGTGAGGATCTAAATGAAACATTACTTGTATGTTTAAAATTTTTCTTGTTATAATGAGTGCACAAATTGATATTTAGATTTGTGATTATCATAGAATCTTATATGAGAATTATTATATTTTAATGCTACTTATGACTTATTCTATCTAGAGTAGCTCAATCACTAACACTTAAATATAGCACACACTATATGGAAATAATTGATTAAATCAACTAAGAACTCATAGTAATTAGGGAGAATATTTTATTTGTTTTTTTTATTATTATTGATTTGAGAAATTTGTAGTCAAAGTTAATTAATATTGAATAGTTGTTTCTAAATATTAACTATAAATCAATTACTAGTTTGTAAGAATTAACATGAATATATTTAATAAAGTATATACTAATTTTATACTCTATATTCAAGTGGAACAATGAATAAAAAAGGATTAAATTATATGTTAGGCAAAAAGTGCATTTTTTATCCTAAAATATGTAGTAAAGTATTGGTCAAACTTAATGTTTTAGAATGTCCAAAAACATTAACTTTTCAAAACTATTCAACTTTAACTTTAAATTGATAGAACCCTTAATGATGCTAACGGTCTTAATAGTTTTTTAATTTTTAATTATTTAAGGGTAAGTTCTACTCACTTAAATTGAGCTTAAATTATAATTAACTCAATTAACCCTAATTAAACATATAATCAAATTAGTTCTAAATAACCTAAACTTCATAAAATCTCTAAATTCGCTCCCCCAATTTAAAATCCCTAAAAATTTTCATGTTTTCATAGCATATCCAATCTGAAATCCCTTCTTTGATAGTCAAATATCTTCTTTTTTAATCGGTGAAGTCTCTTCATTTCTCGGAGCTATAGTCTACTACTTGTTGAATGTCTGGACTTTTGTTATTTTTTAGAAATTATTTAATTCTTATTTATGATATTAAAGTTATCAAGAATAATGTTGAGATCAGAGATGGTAATTTTGATAGAAAATTTGAAATTGAGTTGACTCTGTCTACAGAAAAGGCCCATATCCCTCCGAAAATCGTTTGGTGCAAATTAAACTTTATTTTATATGTCTTGAAGCATTATTCACACTTCCCGCCAAAAATGCCACCTGATGCTTCTCATATCTTTAGAATTATGTGTTGTACTCTTCGTTTTCAGGACACTTGATTTCTTGCTATGATTTGGAAAGCCTAACTCAAATTCTAATCCACACACTTTAGACATGTCTATTTGATCTTTAAGCAACAATGGAGACTACTCAAACTCCTCATGCATCAAAACTTTTAAGCCTTATAATCCTCTCATCCCTTGGTACAATATTGTGTGGGAAGGGTCCTTAAAGCCTAAATCCTCTCTCACTACTTAGCTTGCAACTAAAGGTAGAATGAAGAATAAAGATAGGATAATGGGTTCAAATGACAAGCTACATGAATTATATATGACTAAACTTGAAAATATGGGCCATTTATACTTAAAATGTAGTTTCACCTCCTTTATTCAGGCAAAAATTTAACACACTATGAATTTATGCTATCAATAATCATATTGTACCATAATTTTGGTATGGGTTGATCATAAATTCAACTCAGTGGTAAAGATAAAGTCTACCTTAGTCTAAGCCTCAATTGTGCAGTGTATGTCATTTAGAGAGAAAGAAACTAGAGATTGTTTAAAAAGATTATAGTAGATAAGTAAGTCCTAATTCACAAGCTTCATTGTTGGAAAAGGGAAACAGTGGTAGCCCGTCATATTAAAGAACATCTGAGCTCTTTCTCAAGAAAACAATGAAATCTTTAACTTCCTAGCTTTTCCTTAGGTTGTGTATATAAGCATTGTACTTCTTTTGTTTGATCAAACTTGTAAAGATACAAATTACCTTTATGGCTTAATGGATTCTTTCACCTTTTAAAAAAATTATATTGGAAATATAATTAGTTATTATTTTGGGAAAAGGTGTTATTTACTCCCTAACATTTTGCATAGAGTTTAAGATAATATTTTCCTTTATTACCAGTTTCAATTTATACTTTAACATTTACGAAATAACACAATTTACATCCTCAAACTTAATTTTATTAATTGTTTGTTAGATTTTTATTGCTAATTTTATAATTCTAGACACATGAATCCGGACATGGCTATTATGAACTTTTGTAGTTTGGCTTATAAAGTTTTTCATAAAGTCTAAATAACTCATTTCATTATTCTGTTATCAGTTTATACCCCTCCTGTATTTACAAAATAACTCATTTTGCAAAATCAAACCTGACTCTATTAGGTTTCCATTAGATCTCTGTCACGACATTGTTAACTTGTGACTAGTGGCATGCTAGTTATGCAAAAAGTTAATTTAATTCCAAAAATATATAATATTAAAACTTCTATTATATAATAATTAAAACATAATATAAAAGCAAAATTTTATATTCATTTATAAGAAGTTTAAATAGTACCTTCACTTATTCCAAAAGTTGACATGATTACTTTCTTCTATACAAAGTGTATTACATTTTTTAACATAGAACTTTTAAGCTATCAATACAAAACTTTCAAATTTAACATGTTTGTCAAATTATCCTCTATAGCTAATAATTATATATGCAAACATTTTATTGATTTTTATATTTCTTTCCTTGTTTCTATAAATAAAATTTACATCTCTACAATTGGAAAAAGTATGATAACTTAAGTTTTCTTATGTAAATTAATTTTTATAATTTTTCTTTGTATCATATTTATTATTAGAAAAATATTTTAATTTTATATTTTTATTAATTACATATTATTAAAAGACAATTGATATAGATTTAGTTTATTATATTTTAAAAAAAAGTGTTACATGAGAAATTGCAACAGAATTTAATAAAAAGTCCCTATACGAAAATAATAATGTAATATATTTTTAATATTTTTAATAAGTAAATGAAACATTACATGTATGTTTAAAATTTTTCTTGTTATAATAAGTGTACAAATTGATCTTTAGATTTGAGATTATCATAGAATCTTATATGAGAATTATTATATTTTAATGCTACTTATGACTTATTCTTTTTATAGTAGCTCAATCACTAACACTTAAATATAGCATACACTATATGGATATAATTGATTAAATCAACTAAGAACTCATAGTAATTAAGGAGAATATTCTATTTGTCTTTTATTATTAATGATTTGAGAATTTTATAGTCAAAGTTAATTAATATTGAACGGTTGATTTTAAATATTAACTATAAATCAATTACTAATTTGTAAGAATTAACATGAATATATTTAATAGACTATACACTAATTTTATACTCTATATTCAAGTAGAACAATGAATAAAAAAGGATTAAATTATAAGTTAGGCAAAAGTGCATTTTCAATCCTAAAATCTGTAGTAAAGTATTAGTCAAACTTAATGTTTTAGAATGTCCAAAAACACTTAACTTTTCAAAACTATTCAAATTTAACTTTAAATTGGTAGAACCCTTAATGATGCTAACGATCTAGACAGTTTTTTAATTTTTAATTATTTAAGGGTAAGTTCCACTCACTTAAATTGAGCTTAAATTATAATTAACTCAATTAACCGTAATTAAACATATAATCAAATTAGTTCTAAATAACCTAAACTTCATAAAATCTCTAATTTCGCTCCCCCAATTTAAAATCCCTAAAAATTTTCATGTTTTTATAGCATATCCAATCTGAAATTTCTTCTTTGATGGTCAAATCTCTTCTTTTTCAGCCGGTGAAGTCTCTTCATTTCTTGGAGCAATAGTCTACTACTTAGTTCTGGACTTCTATTATTTTTTAGAAATTATTTAATTCTTATTTATGATATTAAACTTATCAAGAATAATGTTGAGATCGGAGATGGTAATTTTGATAAACAGAGTTGAGTGTGTCTAGAGGAAAAGCCCATATCCCTCCAGAAATCTTTGTTGCAAATTAAACTTTATTCTATATAAAGTTTTCATGTCTATAGAATTTTGTTTTGTACTCTTAGTTTTCAGGACACTTGATTTCTTACTATGATTTGGAAAGCCTAACTCAAATTCTAATATTTAACTATACTTTTTATACCATTTATCCTAACTCAAATGCACTCTCTTTCACACGCACATGCACTCTCATATGCCACAATTTCAGTCAATGGTCCAAGAAATGTCTTCTTTTGTTATATATGTGCACATACATGGTTGTATGTTTTTAATAAGCATATTCAGGATCTCTATGTACAGTGCTACTTACCTATGTTTTCTTGCTTTTGAAAAATTCACTCCACTTATTTTTTATGGCTCTTCTTTCTCAGTTTTCACCCATAGATGCAGATTTTCACATCCTAGTAATGGTCCTCGGTGTAATAACCAGTTTTCAAGCGATTGGTCTTTACATCAGATGCTCTTTCCTTTTCATTGATAGCTGCCTGTTCTTGGTTACGCTCGACAGAATCTTTCATGAAAGAATACAATTAGAGTTTATGATTGATTTCCTTGATATTTGATATTTGTGGTGTGCACTAGAAGATACTAAGTTTAAAAGAGAAGTCGAGTGTTATATGAACTATAGTAAATAAAGTTCGTAATTGGATAATCTTATCGAGTATAGGACACATTGGTAGACCTCACTCGTTATGAGGGCATGTAGGTACCAAGTTCGCTTAGGTGGATGTCGTTCTTGCCAATTATGCAGTTAAGATTCACATGTTACATATGCAGAAGTTAAAAAGGTTCTGTGATGAAAATATATATACTGATGTTAAATTTAGGCTCTTATATAAGTTAAAAATAAAATACTGATGTTTAGAATTAGGCTTTTACACGAAGTTGAAATATCGTTCGATTTGAAAAAGTATTAACCAGTATCTGTTAGTGTTGTTTGAACAACTTTTAGAATCTGATGGGAAACCTTATAATCTCATGCCTGGTTGTTGCAACTTTAAAATTAATTTTTAATACTAATAGATTGTTAGCATTGATTGGTACCGCTATCAGTAACCTATTATGACTCCTAAGCATATCTTAGGAATTTAGTTTTTTAGATATGAATTGGTTGCCCCTTGTACTGCTCTCCAACATAGCTATTATTTGCCAAAGTGTATGCTTGTAGCTCACGTTTCCTAATCCATTTTTGTGGCACCATCAGCGTGTGCATGAGCTTAACGATTTTTAGGTCAGTCTCGTTGCATTTGGATGATTGATGCATTTATATCTATATTGTTGGTTTATGCCCTACAGCCAATCGCTTTGGTTGTAGTTTAGTGACAAATTATTTAAAAGGCATTCTTTATCTTG
>JANITW010000006.1:63921486-63938568 GCA_027564335.1 Erythroxylum williamsii
CCGAATATGTTTAGTCTTATAATAGTGGGTTTTACTTAACTAAATTTGTGTGATTTGGATGAGCAAACTCATGATCATATGAATTTAGAGGCAAGGTTAGGAATGACATATAAGATATGTTGTGGCAAGAGTTGTCACCTAACGGATCAACTGTTTTGTACAAAGGTACAACTTATTTGTAAACCAGACTATATATAAGATATAAATGAGTATGCATGAGATATACAAGAATCAAAATTTCTTGTTATGATTTCAGCTAATTTTAACATTCGTCTCAAACTCAATACAGAATACTAGATGTCAACTTTAATTTGCTTAACAAATCTTGAAAACAAGTTGGAAGATGCATTTTCATAAATATATCAACTGTTTGGTTGATTGAGGAGACAAGAATCAAATATAGTGTTTTTTGTGACATGACAACCAATTTCAATGTGTTTGGTAAGTTCACGAACAATATCATTGTGAGAAATTTGTATAGCTAGCACTTATACTCTACTAATGAAGCATAAAGGGAGAAGCATATGTGATATCTATATCGGTTAATAACCACCACAATAAAAGTAATTTGAATGTAGCATTAATAAAAGCAAGATATTTTAGAAATAGTCTCTTCATTAGTTAGGATTAAAGCTGTATACTATTGGATCTCCCCAAATCTCACTGATCTACGGGATTCATACTGGGTGTTGTTGTTGTTGAATACTAGATTAAGCAATAACATTTTACTTTTTTTTCTACACCAAGAGATAAGAGAATCGCCTTAGAAGAGATAATTTGTGGTAGAATGATGATCTATTAGATCACCAACCGAAACAACATTAGAATAGTCAGATAGTACCAATGAAGAATTAGTAGAGTAGTGTAATCCATTAAAAAAAGTTTCTTCATTATAACAAAGTTTTCAAATCCCATAAAAAAAAAGAGATAAGCTAAGCATATATATAAATTGGCTAACAAGATGAATATTATATGAGGTGTGAGGTCTAGTCATAGTGAGATCGATAAGACCACCAACAAGTTGTTGATAAAAATTGGTATCATCAAGAGGAGTGTCATCTAAAGGAGTAAGCTTACAGTTATATGTTCCAAGGGAGTTGATACAGTTTTATTATTAGTGATGTCAGCTCAAGAAAGTTCAAATATATACTTAGCATGAGAAAGATCATAACCTTTAGAAGTATAAAAAACTTTTGAAACTCAAAAGTGGTTGAGAAAACTTAGATTTGTTATTTCAAAATGCTAACTAAAGTAATGTTGTAATTATAAAATAACAGATGCAACATCACATGTTATTTTCATATCATTAACATACGTTAATAGAAAAATAATGCCATAGGAATTTCTACAATTGAATAATGAAAAATCATATGGACTAGAAGTAAAGTCAGATTAAGTAAGGGTGAATTTAAATTTTAAAAACTAAGCCTTGAGTACTTGTCTCAATACATAAAAAGCTCATCAAATCCTACACATCTTATAAGAAAAATGATAACATAAACGAGGATGTATGTAAACCTATTGAAAGAAATCAACATGGAGAAAAGTATTTTTGACATCCATCTGAAAGGGCTGAAATTTTCATATTGTAGCAATATCTAGCAGACTACTAACAGAGATTAACTGAGTCACTAGTGTGACATTTTTATTATAGACTATATCATACTCTTAAGTGTATCCTTTGGTTACTAAATGAGCTTTAGAACATTAAATAGAGCCATAAATAAGTTTTGATTTTGTAAATTCATTAGCAACCGATAAATATCTTATTAGGTGAAAGTTCGATTAAGTTCCAAATATGATTTTCTCTAAGACTTAAAGTTCTTCAGTTATATCAAGATGCTAAAGAGGGTCAATACTTGCCTCATAATAAGAGAGGTTTTTAAAGAGTTGCAACAATATAATAATAATATAAATCAATAAAATGATGAAGATTTTATCTTAATTAATTTGAATGACGAAGATAAGTGACAAAACCATATAAAAGTATAGGGGTTAGGATTAATAATTGATGCATATTTAGGGATGGCAATGGTCGAGTCGGGTTTAAGCCGTGCCTAGCCTGACTCAAGTGCTAGGTGCCTAGCCTAACTCAAGTGCTGGGTGGCCGTCGACTCGATAAGTCAATGACTGACCGATTTGTGGCCTAATCAGTGACCCGAAGGGCCACAAGGGGGGCCAACCCAACCCGACTTGTTTACATTTAAAAAAAAAATTTGACAGTATGATGTTGTTTTACATCTTCCCTTCAGGCCATAGGCCGAGCTGGGCCCGAGCCTGGCCTTTGGCTCGTGGCCCAACCAACCCAAACCTAAGTCTAGCTACGCTGGCAGGCCAAGCCAAGACTGTCATCCCTATGTATATTAAATAGGCAAAAGTGGGTTAGGCATAATATCGAGTGTGTCAGAGTTAGTTGTTTTAAAACATAAAAATAACTCAATTGAAGAGTCTATAAAAACCAAAGATTCAGAGGTGGTAAAGTGATAAAATTTAGAAAAAGAAGAGTGATAGTTTATGCCCTTGCAGCCATTCAATTGGATGCAAATTAATGTATGACATTATTTTAATTAATGAAAAGGCATTATTTATATTTGTATATTAATTTCATTAATATTTTATGTTTTAATACTAAAGATAAAATCCTTGGAATAATTACTATGTAATCGAAATTATGATGAGATCATAATTATGAGATTCAATTTACATCTATATATTATTCCTAAATGTTCTTAGTTGTAGTTTCATCAAGACTGGATAGTGTTGAAATGGTAAAACTAACACACATTATATTTCTTTCTTATAAAGAAAGTAATTGATCTCATAAATTAAAGTATAGAGATACTTAAACTAATATGTGAGTGATTATTAGAGAATAAGTCACTGAACTGACTCGATTATGAGAATTCTGAATAGAATATTACTTATGTGTCTATGGATTATCTCATAATGATGGTTGTATAACTGATCCTCAGGGTTGAGATTACCAAGGTATTTAGTGTGAGAATTACTGTGTTTTGATGCTACTTATGAATTGCCCTAGGATAATTCAGTCTGTAGTAATTAGATATAGTATGAATCATATGTAGATAGTTGAGTAAGTTAATATATGATTCGTCACTCTAAAGTAATTAGAGAGAATATTATATTGTTCTTGATTAGTAATGATTTATGGAATTCTCTAGCCAGAGTAAATTGATATTTGAAAAGGAGTTTTCAAATTTCGATTATAAATCAATTATTAATTAGCAAGAACAAACATGATTAGATGATAAGAGTACACATTGTATCTATACTCTGTCCAATTAGAATATTGAATGATGAAAGAATTAAATTATTCACCATATCCATGCATGGACAAGTTAAGTCAATCACTTTGACATTCCTAGTATTTGGTTAATCATGAAATGTTGCTAGACGTCAATCATAATTTATAATTTTGAATTATTTAATTAGAGAGTTAAAGATATATTAAAAGGAATTTTAATTTATGTAATTCTAATTGTGAATTATAATTATAATTTATAATCATTGCCAATTTATTAGGAACCTAATGAGTCACACATTAAAGAGCAATTTATGAAAGAAAAATCAATTTAATCAAGTTGGATTTAATTATAAAGTTTGAGATACTTTGGGAATCAGATATGAGATATTTGATTTTATTAAAATTAAATTAATTTGAATTTGAATTTGAATTTGAATTTGATTCTAATTATAATTAAAGAGATTTAATTTTAATAAAAGAATGTTATGATTTTTCTATTTAAAGGGAAGAGCTTTTTAGAAGCTAGCACTTTTTGTCTTCTTCCACTTAAAATAGTTTGGTAATTACTCTGTAGATACCATCAAAGGCTGAACAATTGGATAGCTAGTGATTGATTAATTAGAAAAGATTTCATAGATTTTTCTTCAAAAAGTGAACAAATTTACCCTAGTAATGTTTAGTAGATATTAAGCTCTACTACTTCTCAAAGCAATCACAATGACCCTCATTTTCTAATGCCTCCTCACATGCCACTAAAACATCGATGTTGAGTTCTAAAATTCCAATGTCTAGAGGTTGAAGATGACTTGAAATGATATATTTTTGGCTGTCTAAAAGCTAGAAAGATGTCATTCCACTTAAGAGACATTGAGACTCAATCAACAACAACATTAGTTGTTGGCAGATAATTGGTTCATATGCCATAAAGTAATCAACCATGTTATCTAGCACGTCAAATTAGGTGTTCCCGCTTTTACTATATCATTCTACACATCAACAAACATATTAACATTAGGATTTACTTTTTCCATGTCATCTCCTATATCAGTACCTATGCAACACTAGTTTAAATGATTCGGTTCAGATCAATTGAATTCAAACTCCATGACCAACCTTTGAATAATTAGCTTATTTATTATTTTTTCAAATTTTTTCATATATCTTTAGGCTTTTAAACCCATTGTTTGGCTCAAATTGGTCAAATTCCAACTTTATAGACATGATTCTTCATTTTTGTGTGTTTTCAAGCCTTATTTTGATGAATTTTCTCTTGTGTGTATTACAAATTCTTTTACACTTCATCAATGCATTTTTCAATCAATTAATGTGATCTTTAATGGATATAATTATGATTTATAGGCTAGAAAAATGTGTAATTTTTTCAAAGTTAGACTTCTTTGGGTATTGCTATTAGAGAAACACCTAAACCTAGTAGAACATCTTGTATCATGGGATGTTATGAATCATCATATTTTAAAATGGTTTTGTAAAATGTGTGCCAAAGTAATCAAACTTGATTTTTAACAATTTGATACTATCAACAAGGTATGGAATTGGTACTATATATTTTGGAAACTAACATTCTCTCTCTTCTTTGAATGCTCTGCCCTCTCTCTTCTTTCACCTTTCCGCCTCTTTTGGCAATTATCTTTCTACCCTGACTAATCAACCGAGTCTCCCTGTTCCTGCCCATCGACCAGAGGCGGTTTAGTCTTTTCTAGGGGCCTTTTTCGGATAGAAAACGACCACCCTCGTGATGGGTGTATCGTCTCTATCGCTAGGACCTTTTCCTCCACTGACGAAGGCAATCGTTATCGGCAATTAAAAGGAAACTTTGGAGCTGGAGATTGGCAAGACTCAGGCGACGTCGATGACTGGCGGTGGAGCCTGGCGTGATAAAGTGGGTGCTCAGAAACCTTTAGGTAAGCTTCACTACTACTCGAATGTCCTATAGGATGGAATAGTGTCCCCTCCGATGGAGTTGTTGCAATCTGGAGCTAGAGCATGGTCCAACACTTTAGTGGGTTTTTTTCAATCCGAGCGACTGGCATTCACTGTGGTGAATGCGTGGGCTAAAGCCAAATGGAATAAGAAAGGTTTTGAAAAAGCCATGCTCATAGAGGATGGGTCGATCTTGTTCAAGTTTTCTCCAAACTCCAACATCGGGGAGATACTGGAATTAGGGCTATGGCACATTGGAGATCAACCAATGTTTTTAAGGCAATGGAGGCCAGGATTGGGTTTGGATAGGGTATCCATTGAAGTCATCCCAATTTGGGTTCAGTTTCATGGACTTCCAATGGAATATTGGATGGTGGAGGGGCTGAGTCACTTGGCTAGTGGTTTAGGAAAACCTATTGTATGGATACTCAAACAGTTGCAATAAATAGAATCGGATATGCCAAGATATGTATCGAGGTATCAAAGGATGTAGTGTTGCCTAATATTTTGTCAATTAAAAGACTTGGAGAGACAGGGGAGTTAATCAGTGATCGAATTTATGTGACTTATCCGTGGAAGCCAAATGTGGTAGGAAAGCAGTGGGTAACTACAATGCAAGTGTTTCATTCAGGATGGCATGAAGATTTGGTGAATGAAGCAAGTAACAAGGAGGAGCAAGGTAGGCAAAGAGTTTAGGGGCTACACCGAAAGGATAAGGACATTGTGGATGTGATGAATGAGGAGTCGGATGATAATAGAAATGGGCAGATTCAGAGGTGTGAGCTTGCAGGAGGTAGTGATCTAGAAGCAGGACTCCAATTAGGAATCTACAAATTGAGACAGATACAGAGACACATAAGGTAGGGGTAGATTTGAGGCAAGAAGGAATAGTGAATCAGGGTGATCAAGAGGCACCTGGGATGTCCATTAGATCTCATAGTCCTAGAATTTCTTACATACAAACCACAGGAGAGGAGACAGAAAATGGGGCAATTGGGGAAAGTGTGGTGGTTGTAATGCAAAAACTGGGAGGGATAGCTCCTGAAGATGCAAAACCAAGCATAAGTAATGGGCATGAGGCAAGCTTGGAAACTGATTAATGAGATCGCACAGACTTCGATTGGGCAGGTTAAAAGAACAATGGGTAGGAAAAAAGGAAAAAAAAAAGAAAAAACACAAAGGGGTGATGTCCCCAAAGTGTCTTTTTTAACATGACGTTTTTAGTTTGGAACACGAGGGGGTTAAATGACCCCCTGAAGAAGCTGATGGTTAAGTAGCTAGTGGCAGACACTCATCCTATTTTGGTAGGACTTCCTAAAACTAAAATAAAAGCCACTATAGATCGGAAAGGATTAGTTTTTTTTAGGACTCAATGGAGTTACATATCTCATTATGCTCATCATTATAAAGGAAGGATTTCATGCTGGTATAATGTGGATAAAGTGGAAGTTCAAGTGCTCAAGATGGAAAATCAGTATATGCACCTACAGTGTAATATTCTTGGGAAGGGCCAAATTATGGTCACCTTATTATATGCCTCCAATTTTGCATTTCAAAGAGCTGCATTATGTAGTGAGTTGAAGGAGATCCAGGATGGGATGCAAGGCCCGTGGTTGGTCGTAGAGGATTTCAATTGCTGTTACAATTCGAATGAGGTTGGGGGAGGTGTGAGCTTTCATGGTGGAGTAGGAGGAGAGCTTCAGCAATTATTTCTTCAAACTGATCTTGTAGATCTCAGAGGTAGTGGAAGATGGTACATATGGGAGAATAAACAAAAAGGGAGTATGTTCATCTGGAAGAAACTTGATCGTGCATTGGTAAATCAACAATGGCTTAACTCTTTTCCACTTGATTCAGCTATGTTTGGCGAACCAAGTTTTTCAAATCATGCACCTATAATAACCCAACATCCGTGTGTTGAAAAGCAGGTTGGGGCTCCTTTCCAGTTTTTTAATGGTTTGCTCCAAGTTAAGGGATTTATGGAAATGCTTAAGCAGGTTTGGCAAACTGAAGTACAGGTTTATAAAGCTTTCCAGTTGATGTAAAAATTGAAACTGGCTAAACGAGTTATTAAAGAGTTTAGTAAACATCAAACACGAAACATTCATGAGTTGGGCAATTAGCTGGCTGAATTACAGCAACAGTGTTATTTGAAGCCCCAGAATGAGCGGTTAAGAGCACTTGTGGTTGATAGAATGCATAAGTACTAGGAGGCACTAAAGTTGAACAAATCTATAATATAACAAAAAGTCCGACAAACTTGGCTCAAGGAGGGTGATTGCAACACAAAGTTTTTTCATGCTGCTATCTTAGGCCGACGCAACCTCAACACCATTACTGAGTTGCTAGATGAGGAAGGAAATGTGTTGAGAGGGCATGAAGAAGTGTCTACACAAGCTAGGGAGTTTTTTGTTTAACTTATGGGCATTAATGTTGATTTGGGGACTGGTTTTAGGGTTTGAAATGTGTTGGAATTTACTCCCAGCCAAGAAAGAATGGAAATGCTACTTGCTCCATTTTCTACACAACAGGTGAAGGAGGCCTTATTTCGACTTCATGGTTCCAAAGTGTCCAACTCTTATGGATATTCGGCTGTATTTTTCCAACAAACTTGGAATATTACGATTCAGCTGCTAACAGAAGCAATACTTGAGTTCTTTTCTTCCGAGAAATTGTTACAAGAGATCAACCACACATATATCTGTCTAATTCGCAAGAAGGAGAGACCTGAGAGGGTTACGGATTATCGCCCGATCTCATGTTACAATACGGTGTATAAGGTGATAGCATCTCTTTTGGCGAAGCGTTTGAAGGGAGTTTTGACTGAAATAGTTAGCAACACTCAAAGGGTTTTTCTTCCTTCGAGAAGCATTGGTGAAAATATTTTGTTGTTGCAAGAATTATTGGGTGATTATCATTCTAGCAAGAAGGTAAACAGATATGCCTTAAAGATAGACCTTTATAAAGCATATGATACAATTGGATGGGATACCTGAGGTTCTCATTGCTTATGGGAAGTATGACGGCATTTGTTTGGAAATGAGAAGGAGATGGAATATTTAGATGATGAGTATGCTTTTGGGTTGATAATAGGCAGTGGCTTAGTAGTGACTGTAATTAATTTTAATTTCCCTGCAATAAGATTGTAAATTGTAGTTTTTGATGATTTGGTAATATATTTTATTAAAATTTCAAAAAACAAGGTATGGAATTTTATTTTTAAAAAAATATTCTATATTTGATGATCTTAATCAATTTTAAGTCTGTAAGTGCCTTTATAATATGCAATAATAACTTAGTTAAACTATCATAGTTATATGTCTAAATTATAAGATCTTTGAGATTAATTGATACTTGGAGACCTTAATCGACATAGTGCTCACATGCCACTATCTATGTTAATCTTTATGATTCAAAGCATATTTGGCATCTATTATTGACTTTCATATATAAGTTTAAGTATATTTATAGCTAGCTTTGATACTATAATCAAATAACTAATTATAGAAAAGACTTAACACCCTTCAAATGGAGAAATTTATTCCATTTACATTTTTTCTTGCTACTCAAACCTCCTCTTATTAGAATTGTACTTGTCAAAACATAGCTAAGTAGAATGTATGTCATAACTACTATAAAAAGAGTGGTCATTACATCTCTGAATGTACAAAACAACTAAAATAAGATAACTCTTCCTAGTCCTCTCATTTTGCTGTCACTACTATTACCACAGAGGATGCAATAGAGAATACATCCATATCTATTAACTTATTTTTGAAAGGTTTTTAGACCCTTCTACATCAACCTCAACTAGATTCTAGTATTGTTTTCTCTCCTTTCCTATTTGTCATGTCAAGTACTTCTTATTCATGGTACTTTAATTATATCTTTTGCAACCACGTTACCTCTAATTTCTCAATATTTGATTTTTTATAAAACTCCTTATATTCCACATATTGTTCACCAAATGATAACTCTACTATGCATGTTTATAGCATAGGCACTGCTCAAACAACTAAATTGCCTTTTTCTTGATTTTTTCTTGTCTTTAAATTTTCTTTAAATCTTATCTCTATTGATCAATTATGTAAACTTGGATTTAAACTATTTTTTAGTCATAATCGTACTATATAGGATCTATAGGTGGATGAGATACTAGGGATAAAACTTAAAGTCAGACAATCATTTGAACTTAACACTTTTCATTTTCTATCAAAGCATATTATTGGTGCTGTTACATCAAATATTTAATACCCTCGTCTTCGTCATCTTTCCAAGTTTAGACTTAATTTTTAGTTTTTAGCGATTTCTTAGTTTTGATTGTATCTTATGCCAACTTTCCAAAACTCATACTTTACCTTTTTATTAATAATAATTATATTATCTCAACACCTTTTGATTTGATTCATTATAACATTTGACTACTTGCTCCTCATAACAACATAGGAAGTTTGCAATATTAAGAGGTCTTTGATGATGATTTATCTAGATATACACGTATTTACTACTTATACTATACGTATGAACTATTTTCTATTTATTCTCACTTTGTAAACATAGTTCAAACTTAATTTTCTTTTTAAAATCAAAGTTTTGCTCATTATCACCATAGAATATAAAGAAAAATCTTCCACTCATTTTCTGACCATTAAGGAACTATTATTCAAAGATCTTATCTAGGCACCTACCATTTAGGGACCTCTCAATTAAATGGTAGGGTTGAACAAAGGATAACTACATACTTGATACTATCCAAAATCTTCTCATCACTTCTCTTGTATATACTATTAATCGTATACTTACTCTTCTTGTAGGTACTATCTCTCCTTATAATATTGTATAATTATGGTCCTTACTACTAAACTCTTAAAATCTTTAATCGTGCTTATTTTTTTCTTCTCTAAATGCACGAATATACCAAACTAGAACCATAAGGACAATTATTTGTTTCTTAGGATATGTGATAGAACACAAAAGGGATAGGTATTACGATCCCTTGATATATGATAGAACACAAAGGGGATAGGTATTAGCACAATTTCTTCTTCCTTATGTTAACGACATAATAATTATTGACAATGACACTTAGGATATTTCCACTCTTAAGTTCTTTGAAAACTAACAATTTGAGAAGAAATACTTGCCTAATCTTATTTAGTTTTTGGGTTTTAAAGTTTTATCTTATAAATCTGACTATTATCTATCATAAGTAAAATATGTCACCAATCTTATTTCTTGTGTTAGTACTACTAACACCAAAACTACTATCACTATCACTCTACTTAAACCCAATGTTTATTTTCCTATTACTGATGAGACTCTCCTCAATGATGTTACTGTTTATTATTAATTAGTTAAAAGTCTTATATGCCCCACTATCTTTTGTCTTAACATTACTACTCATGTTGTTCATATTATCAATCAATTCATTTCAAGACATTGTACTACTTCTTTATTTTTCTTTGTATCCTTCAATATGTCATAGATACTCTTTTCCATGGTGACTTATGTCATTCTTCTTTATTAGAGTTATGAGAACACTCTAATATTGATTGGGTTGAAGACTTAACCGATTAACATTTAGCTACTGGCTATTGTTTCTTTCTTGGCACATTCCTCATTTCATGACATAATAAGAAATAATCATACATAAGCAAAATACCAAACTCTAACAAGCACAAACCTTTAAAACCCTCTACTACGTTGGTTATTTTAAGATATGAGTTTTTCCTTTTCTTTTGCAACTCCTCTCCTTTGTGATGATCATAGTGTTATACAAATTGCTCATAATGATGTCTTTTACGAGCAAAACAAATATATTAAGATTGATTATCACCTTATACAATATCATATTATTTAAGGTACTATTTTACTTGATCCTACTTTATTATATTCTCAAATGACATATACTTTCACCACATTTTGTCCACCTTAAGGATTTTAAGAAGTTGTATTCAAATTTAAGATGTCCATCTCCTTACCACATTAAGTTTAAGATGAAAATAAAATATAAAAATTATAACACTAGGCCTTATTGTATAAAATGGTTGTGACAATAACATATGTTTACGGTGTAACAATTGTAACAATAGCATATATTTTGGACTATGTCTAATTCAACTCATAAATACCTCCTTTCTTTAATAATTTTACACACAAAAAATATAAAACAATTTTTTGCTCAAAATTTCTCTTTTTTTTTCTGCATACATAATTCATTATAATTATTGAAGTATCATTAAATGATTAAAGATGTTATTTATCTTTTAAAATCATAGTATTTTGCAAATCACTTGTACAATACTAAATATTTCAATACATTTTTGTGCGGACGAGTATTCGGCAACATATCCAGAGGCTTACAGGTGCTGGAGAACTGACCACTAATTAACTCCATTAAGAAACTTATTGAAAAGCTGACTACCAAGCACGTAGGAGCTTTCATGGCGAGATAAGCATTTGAGAGCACATGGTTTTGTAGGAAATGTTGAAGGGTTAACATACAAGATGCTTATGCCGTTTAGTGCTTGCTTGAACGATGTGAGGTTGATTGGTGTTGCCATCCGAATCTCTGGTTGATACGGGAATGATTCTTGATGATGTTAGAAGTAGACCACGCACTACCAAAAAATTGTACAGACAAATTCGCATACGTTAAATAGGAGATAGGTAAAGATCTCAATGAGATAGGTATAAAAGTACCCAAATGTTCGATGTGAGCAATGGGATTTTGCGAATATTATGGAAATTGATTTGAAGAGTAGACGATATTAAGTTCTGGAAATTAGAATTTTATGTGGACTCAAAACCTGAAAATATAACCTAGATGCTGATATTTTATAGAAAGTTTCATGACATAGTTACCATGGATTTGTTTTGTCCTTGACATCAAAACACAGTCTTCTTTATCCCAACAAACAAATTTTGATTTTTATGCAAAAATAACACCTAATTGACAAGGAAAATCAATTTTTCATATGATAATAATTTATAGATTGAAATTGAATCTCAAAGAATAATTTTGAGATATACCACCATTAATTTTTGACCATTAGTTGTGACACATGTACGCATGACCAAGTGATAGAGTAGCAAAGTCTGTAATGGCAAGGTCGTTTTCCTAGGTATTGAATTCCGATTTAGACTCTGAAAGAGGCTTACATGGGCAGTGCTGCCCTGGGTAGAGTAGCAAAGTCCGTCACGAGCAAGGTCACTTTCTTAGGTGTTAAATTCCGAAAGAGGATTACATGGGCAGCGCTGCTCTGGACCAGTAGTGGCTAGTGCAGCATGACTTGTCATCTTCTACAAGTTAACTTCAATAGGGACAATAAGCATATGGTTAAAGCCACGATGATATCACCAAACTTTGGTATGTATGGATTCGTTGACTAATTTCACAAATAATGGACAAATGTAAAGCAAGAATTACATTCTTTTTTTAAATAACAGATTTTTCTTTATGCACAACTACAAGTGAAGGCCACAACTTTTTAGGAGATAAAGAAGCTTAGACTCCTCCTGTGATTTCAGTTCTCTTCGTATATTATGTTTCATAATTTAAGAAATTGAAAACGTATAAAGTAGAGAATATCACGATAATACTAAAAATGAAAACTTTTTTAAAAAAATTATTTATTATTTTATATGGGTAATCTGTATTGATTTTATAAATAATATAATCATTCTTCTTTACGTAACTTTTTTTTTTTAAATTAAAGAACGGTGTTTGTACAAATAATCTTCACATTTATTCACGTGACAAACTCTGTTTTACCTCAATTTGTATCCACCATGGGAACAAAACAAAGTGGAGATAAGGGCCTAAAGGCATATGGCCCTATTCTATGTTTAGGTTTGGGCAAGCAAGCCTCTATCAAGACTTGCTCCATTTAACGGGATACCATAAGTCCGGCCCACTCAAATGCTTCTTACTTAGATCATGTCCAATAAATCACGTTGATCTTGGTATCCATTTCCTTTTTTTTTTCCTCAATATTTCTAATGATTTTTTGTTCCACAACTTAGATTTAGCTTCAAAACGTTAGAAATAAATATTCTTCAGCTTTCTCTGATTTAGCTAGTATTTTTATTTTGTTACTTTCCTCTAAATTATTTCATTCGTCTTATGGAATTTTAACCCCCTTATCAAAGATTAATATGTACTATAGAATATTTTGATGATTTAAGTCTCACAATTTTTGTAGTTGGACTTATCGTAGGTCAAAATAGAAAATAAGAGTTTAATTTTAAGAAAATATTTTTTTATCAGGTGAGTGTAACATGTTGATCTTTTCTTATTTATCATAACAATAACAATAATTAGTAAAAATTTCGTTAAAATGTAAAATTTAGAGAGTTAAAAAATTAACTCATATAACATTTAGCCATGTTCGGATCTCCCAAACATCATCGATAGAGTTTCATATTTTATACGTGAAAAAAAATTATGAGTAATTTAATCTCAAATTCACTAAAAGAATACCCGTATCTACTAAACATTTTTAGTAAAAGAATACCAAACTTCGACGTCTTTTGTTGACAAGGAAAAAAAAAGGTCATGTTTATTTGAAAAACAATCACGAACTGCATGATAATAACATGTCTGAAATTGAAACATCAAGCAACCGTGTCTATGAAGAACACCTCTGCTCCTCTCTGTCCTTTAGTTTGAGGTTAATTTCCATTTCTGCTTGGCGGTGAGGTATGTCCATTCTTTCCCCTTTCCGGAGTAAGTATACTTGTGCCTCAAACTCAAAGCACACAAGTCGGTAGAAACAGAAAAGCAAGTACCATGATAAAACAAGTTGAGAATTCTTATTCAAAAGTCACAGCCCATGTCATGTTTAACTTCAATTCCCATGAACATTAAGAAGCTTCCTTGTCAGAGACGAAGTTAAAGGGCACATGTTACATGAAATATGCTGATGTCTTGTTAATGACATCAACCGAAGCGATGTCACAGACGCGCTTTGACTACATCTTCTTCGTTTGTCTCGGGGTCAAGTGGATGTTTGGTAGTACTTTGACTTGGATTCTCATAACTTAGTGGATCTCTATTTCAAAATTCAAACGCCACTACAGCTTCTTTTACGTTAGTCAAAAGCTAACTGAAAAGAACATTGCGGGTGTACTTTCCAAAAAGTAAAATGAGGAAATCCGATTACGTGTTAACGATGGTTGTTTATGTAGCCATAGTTAGTACGATATTGGAAGTAAAAAACAATTGAAAGACTGCTTCTAAGATTATAATTTCTTTTTAGAGTTAACTTATTTTTTTCCGTATTAAGTACTTTCTCTGGTTATATCGAAAAATCCTGGCTGCTAGGACATTATTTGCTGTCCCTACCATGTTCTTTTAAAAAAATCAAAATCCAGCACTTTTATCATACTAGCCAATGTATCATGTTGCTCGTATTAATGTAAAAGAAAATACTACAAAACAATTTTAGGGAATCATTTTATGTTATTCACGTAACAAATTCTGTTTTACCTCAATTTGTATAAATACCAATGTTATGAATACCAATTCTGTTTTACCTCAATTTGTATAAATATTGGTTGGGTCGGTCGTACTAGGCCCAAGCCCAGACTCAGAACAGCGCATGGGCCGATCAGCCCATCCTTTAGAAACTGACCTAATTCTTACGGGTAATCATATAAATTTATTACCTCATCATAAAAAATGTACGATTCCTATAACCCTACTTTACACTACTCATCAGCTACCCAAAAGCTCTCAACAAAACACTAACTTGAGTGTCGGAGGGGCTTGCCGGCTATCAACCCCCGTTGTGCCTTATGCTTTTTTGCAGGTATTCTCTTGCTAGAGACAATCAAGCTCATGGATCCAAACAGTAGCATCCTACCTCATTAGAATCAGGCAGAACCAGTTGGCGCCCACCGTAGGGCCCAACATCAGGGCACCACGTCAAGAAACACTCAGATCAATCAGGCAGCAGTAGTCAACCCTGATATAGCCTTCGTGAATCAACGGAACTCCTAAATACTTCCCGAGATTGTTTGCACTTGTGATGTTCAGGAATTCACTAAGCCTACACGTCGATAATGGGGAGACATTCTTGGAGAAAAAATTCGAGTTTTCTCAAGTTTGACTTTTTGTCCTGATGATTTGCAAAACACCTCCAGAGTTCTTGCAATTATACGTGTTTGGGATTTCGTAGCTTCAGCAAAAAGGATCAGATCATCAGCAAAAAAGAGGTGAGATATGGGCGGTCCTGTAGGACTCAGCTTTATCAGTTTCCAGAGTCCTTGTTCCACCACATGTGAAATTAGATGGCCTAGCCTTTCCATATACAAAACAAAAAAGTAAGGCGATAGCAGATCTCCTTGCCGAATACCTCATGAAGAACCGAAGGGATTCGTACAAGTACCTTGCCAAGCGACTTGCATAGTAACCGTTCTTACACACGTCATAATGATTATAATTAGCTTATCTGAAACTCCACTGTCCATTAGTGTGTTGTGTATAAAATCCCATCAAATTCTGTCATATGTTTTTTTCCAAGTCTACCTTGATCACAAATTATCCAGTCTTCTCCTTTTTCTTGCGCATCAAGTGAATGACCTCCTGAGTTATGATAATATTATCCGCTATTTGCTGGCTAGGTATAAAGCTGCATTAAGTCTCTTCCACAAGATGCTCCATCTGATTCTTTAGCCGATTCGCAATGACTTTAGAAATTATCTTATAGAGCAGAGTACAAAAGCTAATCGGTCGGAAGTGAGACATATTAGACAGGCCAGGGATTTTTTGGATCAGAACTAGGATGGTTTGATTTAAATCATCTTCCGACAGTCCTAGACTAAAAACTTGCTTAATGAATTCCTCTACTTTGGGCCTAACCTTCCTCCATTGTTTTTTAAAAAATAAAGTATCGAATCCATCGACCCTCCGGACTTTATTAGGATTCGTATAAAAAATATTTCTTGATGTCAAGACTGTCATCCCTAATTGATGTCAACAAGAGCTACCACATGTCGCTCTTACTTGACACCACAAGCTCAACCATTAGACACCACTTCTCTTGCCATCAGTGATGATCGTAGCACATAATGTAGAGCCTTTTTAAGCCACATACAATAACTTTTGCTACGTTTATAACCTATAACACATGACCAATGATCACCAGATGATGGGTCTCCTTGTTGCAAGTAACTTTTAGCATCCCACTCCCGCAAGACTCAAACCCGATATTGTGGGTGATATCCGAGCCCGTGACTCACAAGAGTAGTATGCTAGAGCAGTCAAATCCATTCAGAAACTCAGTAAGACAATTTTTTTCTTTTGAAACCAATCGGGTGCGCGTACATCAGTAAACAATTTGGCCCACGATACGAAAACATTTTCAATCAAAATACTATTTTAGCAATCATATTACAATACAACATTAATCAATTGGGCCCTCTACAATAACAGTATTATTCTGCAGAAATTGTAGACATACAAATCTTACACAAAAACATAATAATATTAATGCAGACGTGCACTGATCCCGACCCTTACTCTGACTTGCGTGCAATAAGCATGCTCTCGTTTGTCTAACGGGGTACTCTTCAATTCCTGAAAAAAGTTTGCAATGTTGGATGAGTTTGCGAACTTAGTGAGAAACTATCATCGATGGTTTACTCAACTCATGCATATACACACAATTCACGGAATATCATATATCAGCACATTCAGAATATCCCATGCGTTCAATTTCACGAATATAAGGCGTTTCGCCTTTCACACAATTCATATTTAATCATTCATATACAAAATGCACATGTGACACTTTTCATTTTATTACGTTGTTGTGACCGTGCGCCTGAAACTGTCCCAGTGACGGGCACATTAACGGTGAGCCTGTGGCTCT
>JANITW010000006.1:64113238-64126492 GCA_027564335.1 Erythroxylum williamsii
CTAGTAATTAAGAAAGATTTTTCTTAATTAAAATTATTTATTAAATTAAATTTGCCAATTTATTAAGGACTAATCATCTAATTATTAGGAAATTGTTTGATTAAGTTTAAAATATTTATTTAATTTCAAAAACATTTTCCTTTTAATATTAAAAATAGTTTTATAATTAGATTATAATATCTTACTTACTAATTTAAATCAATAGGAAATTTTCTAAATTATAACAACTAAAATGAGTAATTTATTGAAATTTAGTAAAATTGTTAAAGGAGCGAAGATAATTGTAAATGATTTACAATTAAATATAAAAATTGGTTTCAAATCAAATTAAATTTCTACTTGAAATATGCATTTAATTTATTAAATAAGCAATTATTTAATCTAATTTAATAATCCAAGGAGTTGGAAATATTACTTTAGATTATGAAGATTGTATCAATAATTAGAATCAAACATTTCTTTAACACTTATAATTTGAATATATTTGCATGTTTAAATATATGACATTTTATAAGTAATGTCTATTTGATGAGATCATCAAAATTTAAATCTTCCGTTAAATAGCAAGTACATATTATCAAAGTGATTATGGCATTCCCCTAGTTAAGTCTAAATCCAAAATTCTATTTATTGTTAGGGATGGCAACTGGGCCCAGATTTGGGATGATTGGGCTAGGACCGGGTTAACAAGCCTCGGGTCTAAGTTTTTGAATTCGAGCTCTAAATTAGACTTTCTAATTCTGACACAAACTAAGGCCTTACTTTTATAAGTAAAACGATGTCATTTTGTTGACAATATCACTTTTACTGAAAATGACATCATTTTTAATTTTTAATTTTTTAAAAAAATGGAATCATGTTGAGTTGGGCTTGTGTTGCTTCTGGTTTTTTGGGCCTAGCCTCTGGCTCGATTGGGCCTTAAGCAGAGCTCACCTAGGCTCAAGCTCCGCCCAATCCATTGCCATCCCTATTTATTGTAAGACTTGTTTAGTAACTCAAGGCTCCTTTACTCCTAATATGTTTTATCTTATATTGATATGTCCTACTTAATTAAATTTGTATGATTTGAGTGAGTAATTCATGATCATTTGAATTTAGAGATAGGGTAATGAATAACATATAAAATAAGTTTTAACAAAAATTGTCAATTAACAGATATATGAATTACATAAGATGTGATTGATAAAGATGTTATCTATGCAATTTAAGATTAGATAGTTTGTTGAGTAACTCAAGGTCAATTAAATTTAAATGGGATCTTAACGTATCAAAAAGATTAGAGTAATCTTTTAGAAATAGTAATGAGGGCTATTATTACAATTTAAATAGTAGGAGTAGCCAAATTAATGATTAAAGTCTTATTCTTATTTTGTTGTTATTACATATAACTTATTATTTACTTTCTTTACATTACTTTATCATTAGAAATGATATTTATCTAATATAGCTAATTTTAAGTTCAATTGAAATAAATTTCTTGAACATAGATTAGGTGTGAGAAAAGTTCTCAAAGTTAGAAAAAAAAGTTGTATATCTATTATGTAATTCCTGTTGAGGATAATGGTAACAAAGTTTAAGAAATTTATCAATGTCATATAGATGAAAAGAATTCATTAATGTCTTACAAACTTTGAAGAAAACATATGGATGTCAACACCATAATAGTTTTATGCAATTGTTTGAATAGAGTAGAGCTGAAAGGTATAGTATCCTGATGGAACTATTCTACTCAATTTAGCCTATTAAAAGCAAAAATCAGGACTACAAAAGGAATTTGCTATATGATGATAATAGTTGTCATTATAAGATGATACTTGCATGACTTTCATACCAATACAAGATATGATTAAGATCATATATAATTTTAATTTGTTTTTTAAATATTTGATATTGAACTTGGATTAAACATTACTATATTTAAGCATGATAAGTCATAAATTGTTGAACAAAAGTTATTGATTTATATTTATATAAATAGTTTGTATATGTTGGATCAAAAACAAAAAGTTAGATAATCGAGGCTATCATTTTACGATATGTTAATTAAATCAACAATAAGAATCATAAATCTGCATACAAGGATATAGGTACCTTTGATTATGAATCGTATGGAACTAGTGAAGCTTGTTAGGTTAAAGGATCACCAAATCAACTTTTGGTGAAAGGAAAATTAAGTATTGAATTTATGACATCTTATATATATTATATTGGATGTAATAATAATTTATAAAAAGATGAATACTAGTATTTGATTATATTTACTAATGCCTTTATATGATAGAGTCACATGTATTCAACAAAATATCAATTTAAAATTTTGAAAATTTTGAAATATTTAAATCTAAACATAAATTAAGCATTATAAATGATGAATCCCTTGGATAAGATCAATGGGTAATAATTAAATTTTTCTTGATTATTTATAGGGAATAAGATTCTCTAGTTAATATAGCTATAACTAAACTCTATAGGGGTTAAATTTATAAAACCCCCTGGGGTTTGATAAACTACGATAGTGGGCCTTAATTTTTGAAAACTATCTTAAACCACCCTATGATTTTGATGTTTATACAATTATTCCCCCTATTATCAATTTTCCATTAAAACCCTAATTATCCACGTAAAAGTGATGTTATTTTTAAATGTCACAATATAAGTGGCACTACTATGCCCCATAACCCACATAATATTTTGCTTTGTGAGGCATTCTTTATCATATCCCTTATGATGTTGGATGAAGTAAAAGGCTAGGACAATGTTTTTCTCCAAAATAGATGCAATAGGGAGGAACTTACGGAAGACATCAATTGTGAGGCTATGGTTTGTCGACTGTGAAGCTACAAGGAGGAGAAATCTTCAATTACATATGGGGGAAAAAGCTTGTCATCCATTCAATCAGTGGAGAGGACAAAAAGGTGCAAGAAGCTTAGTATACTAATAAGCATGTTTCCTCTCTTGAAGGATTACAAAATTGAGAATAATTGGTATTTTATGATATTGATTGGGTATGTTAAAAAAAATTTAGTAATTTATAAATAATAATACTAGAGAAAAGGTAGTGAATATCACATTATCACTACCTTTTTTTATGTTTAAATAGTTTTATCACTCTTTATTACTCATAATCTTTTTCTGGAATGATTGAAATTTTAAAAGTGGATGTGTCAAGGGCTCTTTTCTTGTGCGAGGGAGTCCACCTAAACCTTATATTATAAAGCCCCAAATCTTTGTAATACTTCCTCTAAAATATGAACTTTTCAAATCACATATGTAGAAATGAAGGACTTAAGAGTAAATGAAATAAAAAGAGAATGAGTGCTTTATTCAATTAGCTAATAATAACATATTCACTTTGTTTATTTTTCCCAGTCATGTTTTCCTTTTATTAACTTTTAGAAAATAAATATGCTTTTAGACTAAACAACAATGCTTGGTTGGAAGATAAACATAAGAATTTTAAGTACAAAAACAATTACAATATTTACAGTAGTTTTCATTTGACAGAAGCTTGTTTTTATGTTCAATCTAAGCGTAAGGTAGAAGATGACTAGTTTATAAACAATAATGATCATAAGAGGAAACAAGTTTAGGAAAAAAATAAACAAATTAAATCAAGTTATTGGGTTTTTAGAATGGGGAACATGTTTTTCATTTTAATAATAAAACGATGCTCTAATTATACTACATTAGCACATGTCTCATAACTATCACATGAACGAAACTTAATAAAGAAAGATAATAAATGGCTTTACTCTAGATTTTCAGATACAAAAAGGCTCCTACAATATTTTTAAATTAAAAGCGATTTTGGTAGAATTCATAAACCACACAGGAGGTTAATGGTTTTATCTTTTTTCTAGAATAGTCACTTCTGAATATTTCTATAAGGCATACCTATACCTTATGGAAGAAGTCTAACATTTTAATTTCTTTATATAGATACATGTCTTGACATTTCTTTAAGGCATTGGTACATCTTATGAAAGGAAGCCTTTTATTTCTTTTCTTATTTAAACACTTTTATAAGGCATGTTCACGCTTTGAATTCTTTTATTTTCCACTTTTGGTAAACACACTTTTATACATTTTTAAAAGGCACAGACATCCTTTATCAAAGAAATAAACATCGTTATGTATTAGTTAGTATCAACCGATATGTGATATATTAGTTGAAAAATGGTATTCAAATTCAAGATATCATATTGGGAAAAGATATTGATTGATATTGATTATTTTAGTTAGGATTGATTAGTACTCAAAATATTAGTATTTATCTTGTAGGAATTGCAATTTTAGAAACTATAAGGACTAAACTAAAAGGAAAAAAACTTTTGATCCTAGTGTTGCATCTCTTCACCTCATTTCAATCGCTTTTCACTTAGCCAAGTTTCCTCCTTTGTCGTCCTCTGTTCTATCATCAATCCTTTCTCATTCTAGCTTGCTGCTATTGCCATTAGCCACTATGCAACTCGCTAACACTCATTACCCTTGCCAGCTTTTAAGTCTTCTCCTAACCACCAAATTTTAGGTTGTATCATTATTCCTTACCATATAACTAAGACTGAGTACTTATAATGTAATTTTTCGGGTCATCAAGTGGTTACCAATGTGAAGGTAAAGATTATATCAGAAATTATACCATGAAAGGAGTGTTTTAAGTACTTAGGATATATCATCCAAAGCAATAGAGAGATTGATGAAGATATAACACATCATATCATATCAAGTGGCTCAAATTGAGAAGTACGTAAGGAGTTTTATGTGACAAAAAGATACCACTCAAGGTTAAAGGAAACTACTGATGTGGTTATGCAAGTTCACGGGTCTCAAGTAGTACAATATAATATCGTCCTACAGGGATTAATTGTGTAAGTACTAGGCTTGGATCACTCAATTAATTGGACTAGCGATTGTGTAAGAATTGGGGAATTAAAAGAAGAAATTTAACTAGCAAAAATAACAAAATCAAAGCTAAAGAAAATTGCGAAGAATTGGGGAATTAAAAGAAGAAATTTAATTCAAATGGAATATCGTAAGTTTCAAGGATGGTTCCACTTTTAGCGTTTTCTATGGACTTTACCTGGGTCATTTTATGAGGCAAATTTTGGTTGATAGAAGGTTGAGCCTAGAGTTTCTTAGATCCTTTTTCAAGGTATCAAAGGAGTGTTATGCAATAATCCTAATTTACTATCGTAAACTAGCAATTAAGCATAACCTATTAAGTTCTTTGCTAACCTGGTTTTTTTTCTCTCATAAATTCAGTTTATGTCTAAATCTGAAATTTATAAGTTCCCTGTTTAGAGTTCCGTTATTAATTTTCACCTATCGGTTCTTCAATTAACAACTAACGTCAAGTAATGGTTGACCAAACACAATACCAGCAAAATTAATTTCAAAACAGAGAAATCAAAATAAAAAATCCGTACAAATAAATTAACCGAGATTTAGTCCATAAAATTAGCTAAAAGTTTCAACCCAACCTTGAAACTTTGGGGAAGCTACTCACTCGTGATAGGATGAAAACCACAAAAATCGGGATTAGTAAATAACATAGAAAGACACAAGAAAAATATAAAAATAAATGAATTTAGGAATTGTTGCGTCCCTCACTGTTGGTGCATCTCCTAACTGCGTTGTTACTTTGGCGGTGCCTCCCTCCTTTTGTGTTATTTTTCCTGGTGGCTTCCTCAAGTTAGTGATTTTACCTTGTGAAGGTCTGGCTCCACGTCTTGTTTTCTAGCCCCTAAAGTGTTCCTCCTCTATGATTTACTGCCACGTTATTGTCCAAGAAAACCCCCTCTTGGTGTAACGTTGGAGCTTGGTTCTTGGTGGTTGCGTTGAACTCCTCCTTGGTGGGTCTCCCCTTCTTATGTTTTGTTCAAGAGCCGGAGAGTTGTCGTTGGTGCTTGTAGAGAGAATGAGTGGAGAGAGTGCTTTTTGAGTGAAAATGGAGCTTGGTGGGTCATGTTTCTTTTAATGTATGTAACGATTAGGAGCCCCCCTCTTGTGTGCGTGAATGGAGATGAATAATTAAAATAATGAGTGAGTAAATGGAGAGCCTTCTTGGTATGCTGAATATGACGTTAGTGGAGAGTGGACCCAAAAACCCAGCTGCTTCCTCCTTGCTTCCACGTAACTTCTTTTCTTTTTAGCCAATAGCCCCTTTCTTTGTTGTGACGTTGGTGGAGCCTGGTGGTTGTTCTCCTGGAGTGTGTAACGTTGGTGCTGATTGCTGAATGTTTGTATAACGTTAAAGAGCTGGTGGGTAAATGGAGTAACGTTGATCATCTTCTAAGCTCCCCTCCTGCGTGATTTCGTTTCTTCACCTGTTGCTTGTCGCTGAGACTTTTTTTTTCACACCAGTATGGGACGCATGATATTTGTGTCGCTTCAACGTGATTTTTTTCATTTTCTTCTGGTGGGTCCCTGGAGCTGTAACTTTGGTGGAGTTTTCTTGTGCTTTTCTTTAATTTGCTATGTTGCTCACGCACGTCTTCTCCAGCTGGTGAGTTTCGTTTTGTCCTCTTCTTTGTTGCATGCGTGGTGCTCAATTGCTGCATGGATTGTTTTCTTCTCCTCCGATATTCACGCCTCCTTCCCAGCTGCAAACACGCCAAATTGCAAGATTTTCGGTGGAGGCTGCATGTGTGCCGCCAATAGCATTGGAAGTAAAGATGGTCTCTATTTTCATCACTATTCAAGTCTAGCATACAAATAAAAGAATTTGTAATCTAATTTGAAGTAACTGACTCTTCTTTTGTGAACATTCTGTTTTTGACTAATAACTACATCAAAAAGGAGTATTTAAGAAGATCATAGCTTTATCAGATTTATGTAACATCATGATAAGAGGGTTCATTTCCCTGCAATTATTCATAATCCTTCATGAAAAGAGTGATTCACATATCCTCCTGCAAATTTTCTATTCAATGGTGGAATTATCTTTTGTTATCAATTGACAAACTGTCAATTGTTGCTTATTATTTATTTTGATTTTCGTCTGATATATAATTCCATTTTGAAGAATTCATAGCCATTCTTCATCACCTACCAGCAACCTTTTTTGAACCAAAAAAAAAAATTGATTTCATTGATCCTCACTCAAACACTAGACTGAGCCCCTTTGCACGAGGTTCTATCAATAACCTACAAAGCTAGCTTACACCGACTTTTCTTCACTCTAGAATCTGTGGCTATTGCCTTTGGAAAATGTATAGGTTGGTATCGATGATTTTATTTATGAAGATTAGATGCACTCCTTAAGGTTTTGATTTTATTTAAAACGCAAACTAAAATTAGTTACACAGCATTTTAAGAATCATATTTATTGAGTCATATCGATCCAAAATTATAAAATTTGCATTTAAATCAATAAATTCTTCACTTGATTGTCATTTATTATATTTTTTTTCATTTGACATATTATAACTTAAGTCCATTGTGGTAAATTTTGCCAAATTCATTATTTGTTGAGAGTCTAGAACTTTTGGTTTAATATAAATCCAACAAAAAGAAGAAGGATTGATTTATTATTATTATTATTATTATTATTATTTTCTTATTTTAGTGATAATTGGTTTTATATTATCTTGAATAATTACACTGATTTTTCAACAAAATAAGAATTAATAATGACGAGAAAGAAGCAATATATGGAAAAAAGATCGTATGAATGAAAAGAGTTGTCAACTGCTTATTCCATATACTTTTAAGAACTTGATCAACTTAACATACAAGTTCAGAAGGAAATTTTCATATTTTCCAATACCCCTTTTTATTCAATTTGCTCCCCTGGAATTTTAGACCCTGCAAGATTCAAGAAAAATAATAAGTAATTATCAAACCGAAAGTTGACGTCGGGAATTTAATTACGAGAGGTTTACGGGTTATAGTCAATTTGAATTTTGCCAGCGTTAGTGTCAGCAATCTGAGAGAAGGCTTGCTGAGAGAGATCGAGGGTAGCTTGACAACCAGGAGATGGGCATCTATCAACAATCTTTACGGTGACACTGCCCCCCTTACACGGCCGGGGAACGCCTTGGTTTGTCGGGCCTGTGCAGCTAACTCTGTACATTTTGCCACATGCTGCTCCATTGCTCCACAGTGCGTCGCTTGCAGCTGCTATCATCACACCTTGATCTTGGAATCCATAGCAAGCGGATGCTATTACAATGAGCACATACCAAATAAAGATCGTTACTTGATTGCCATGTCTGCTAAGATCAGGAGGCAATTTTCTTAAAGGTTTAAGGATTATAATTGTATTAAGAATTGATACTCACGAACATAAACTGTATAGAAAGTGGCAGTTCCTGCAATGGCAGATGCCATTGGAACGAGGCTTATCATGACAAGCCCCAGGAAGACCAATCCACGCGTTGCCATTGTCATCTCTCCTATATTTCAGTAATTATGATGTAAAACTCAAGCACAACGATAGACACAACACTAATAGCTTGTCAGTGCATGGTCTTAATGTTCCCTATTTATAGAAGACCTAGTGCTGTTGGCGGTCCTAACACGCATTCTGCGTAGAGAAACCACGAATACTGATATGTATATTTCATAATTTTTTTAATTTATGTTTTAATTAATTATTTCTTGTCTCTTATTTATCAACTTTTTTTTCAGCAAGAAGAATAGGAAAGAAAAAAATAAAAAAGAAACGATTCAATTGATCAAGATGTACAATGAGGATCGTATCCAGTACAATTTTGCACTTCTCGACAAATATATATAATCTATTTCATTATTCTAAGTGGTTATTCTATTCTAGTTAATAAAAAGCTGATTATTCTTAATTTTTGAGTTTAAGAATTCCTATCTAACTTAAGTGACACAATTTTTTCGATTCGACAGTTCGATCTATGATTTATTATTCATGAACGTTGATAAGATCCTTCCATTTAGTTTAGTAGCACCTTAGGATGGCCTTAACCTTAAAATTAAAGGCAAAGTTCAAATGAGAAAAGGCTTATGGTACATCAATGAGAAGCGAATTTGATAAGTTTAAGTTTAATAAATGACTTTTTATAGTTCTAGGCAAATAGGTCAAAACTTATTTTTCTTGAAAAATAAAAGAAAAGTTTACTGTTTACAACCAAAGATTCTACTTTATCGTCAATCCAATCACCGTTCGCATTTTCTCTCGTAAAAGTTCATCGATGTCCATTTCTTCTACTTATTTTCTGGTCCAAGACGGCACTATTACTTTTCTACTGTGGAATGATCTGATCAATCAAGTTTTTCCAGAAAGAAAGTTCACGGCCTAATTTAAACGACTTGAAAATAAAATCCTAATGAGTTCTCTAAAATTCTGCCATCGTCCATCTAATCTTCAGTCCTTTACATGACTGCCTAGTTAAATTAAGATAAACTTCCTGATTTGATATTTACCATTGTTTTTTCTTCAGATCTCTTGAGGTGGGGTGATAATGGATCGAAGAAACTACTGTTGCCAAGTCCAAAGTACGAATTTTCAACTCATCTGGTTCCTCAAATTACGTTCATTAATGTATTAAAGAAGCATAAATGTGGTAAGTCAAATACACAAAAAGTCAAAATCTATATCCAAATAAATGTCACAGGCACAAAGTCTTCCCTTGGCTGCTTGACTTTTTTGCAGATAAGTGTTAAACGAACCAAACTGCACATGCAGATACATACGAAATCTGATATCCGTGGAAATTAAAGTCACTTGCGTGCATGGTATAATCAACAAGAATATACTCGAATTTTCAATGTCTCTGTCAGTAAAACAAAATCCTAGACTTGGGTTTTGCAATTCGTAAGAATTGATTCATTTCAATACAATGCAAGTAAATTGGATTTCATATACTGTTATCCAAATTAAAATATGATAATAACGTGGGGACTTAGACTTACACATGATTGGGCTTTCACAATATGGCTTTCATTTGTCTTTTGGGTCGGACTGTGGATCCGTACCATTAAACAAACAGGCCCCCGAACCAAGTTTCTGCCTCTCAAAGATGGATCGAAGACCCATATTGTTTATTGGTCATAAATGCATGATGCCAAAATCTTAAATAATGCTATATAATATTTATTTTAAAATAAGATTGAAAATATACATTATTTTTATTCATTAAAAAGTTAAATTTAATTAAAAATTGTTAAATAAAAAATTAATTTAATTAATTAACCAATTAATTTTTATAATAAATATTATTAAAGTCGAATAATTATATATTATATTGCACTCAAATTGGCTTAGGAAATTAATCAGTGGTCAAAGTTTGATGAGAAAATCTCGTACGACAAATCTATACCGACCTGGCTTTTGGATCCGAAACCTCTGATTAACCTTTAACAGTATCTAATAACATTACTCGCTTCCTAGACAATCCCTCGAAGTCCCACCTCCGTCTCCATATTTATCCATCCATCTGCAAAAGCTCCTACCTTTTCTTATCCATAGTTGCCAATTCACATATAGATCCAATCCAACGTTGTATCTGCTTTCTGGGTCGTTGAGAATCAATTGTCTCTCTAATTCAGCCATGCCTTCTTTTCACGATCAACACCGCCACCACCAACACCACCCACCGCCTAAACCCAACCAAAAGTTCCTGTCTTTAATACTAAAGGCGGTGATAATGACTTTTATAACGACCCTTTTCTTCCTATTCCTCGGTGTTGCCGCTATCCTTCTCCTACTAGCCACCGCCGTCGTCCACCGCCACTCCAGCCCCGCAAATTCCGATGCTGGGTGTTTTCTGAAGGACTTGAAGAAACTCCCACAATTCAGGTTTCCCAAACGAACATCTGACGTTGAATGTGTTGTTTGTTTGGAAGGGATTAGGCAAGGTCAATGGTGTAGGAAACTGTTGGGTTGTGGTCACGTTTTTCATCGGAAATGTGTGGATACGTGGCTCGTAAAGGTGCCTGCTTGCCCCGTTTGTAGAACACGAGTTCGGTTGGATGTTCGGAATCAGCCAGAGGATAGGTCTTTCTGGAGTTCCAGATGGAGGAATGAGTTGAGTGTTTGGTAAATTTTGTAAGTTTTTTTTCTTGAGTTTTTGTATCAATTATGGAAGATTAGATTTTTGGTTATTGAATGAATGGTTCTTTCAAGTCTTTGATGGAATTGAAGAATGATTGCTGTTGTTGATACTTGTTGATCTTTACCTGGGTTCATGGATGTGAATTTAGGACTTTGTCTGTTTAATTCATGATTGATAACACCAGGAGCGATGAATGGAAACATATAATTTTAGCAGTTTTTATTGTTTGTGATTTTTTTTGTGCGGTTGAAATCAAACTGAGATTTCAGGTTTCCACCCGAAACAACAAATTGCTTAATGTGTTGGAGGTTCAATTGTTATATTTCTGTTTCTGTTTCTAGTCGTTTGTCGCAATTGTCAACCAAAAGGAATATTGATTTAGACATCTGAATTGTTGGGAAAAAACCAGAATGTTGTTATCTTTCATATGACCTACAAAATCAAGAAGGAAATTGACTAAAAGGGAATCTAGTAACGTAAATTTTTGTTTGGATACACGTGAAGACTACTGATATTTATATTCAAATTGATTTGGATAAGCTGGAAATATTCTTTTGTGATGTTACCCCCTTAGATTTGGCCTTATTTTGAATTACTTGTAGATTGAAAGAAGTTTTACAATGGTCTAAGTTTATTTATAAGAGCCAGATATTCAAGTTCATTTTTGTATTATGATCGTTGAACTCCTGCAGGAACTTTTACTTGATACTTGCAAGAACCGAGAGAAACCATTCTTTTGGCTGCTTAAAGCAGTCGCATGCAATGAGGTAGGTTTGATCATTGAGTATACTATAAGGACTTTTAGCCAGTAAACTCTTTGGTTGGATTCATCCTCCAAAGGTTTATCCGAAAATCTTAATCGTCAGAACCAAAGGGCAAAGAATCTGGGGAGATTCATGGCGTAAACTTCAACTGCACTCTACTTTGCTGTTAGGTTCACTTCAAATAAGATTGTCGCCCTTACTTGGTTCTGTTTGATGTCGGATGCTATTTTCCATGTGTGTAGGTTGACAGTTTGAATTGAAAATTGTTCTGTTGTATAACTTTGAATTTTGTTTATTCCTTCACAAACCAACCTCTATCTTCCCTTATTCAAGGTGTCCTTGGAACATCCAAGTCTGGATTTCATTGTGGTTTTCTTTGTGGGTTGAACGTGTAGTTTACACGGGGAACAGATTATGGTAAGTCCCCATTCAGTGAGGACTGTTGAATGAAGACCTGATGGATATAATCATGATGGCAAACTTTCTTGTGAATCTGAATTAAGCAGCTTGACTGGATTTTGAGTATGGTGTATGCCTATGTAGCACGGGCACGGCAAAATGGAGCCGTGTCTGCGTGTCGGACACTCACTGACACACGGTGGACACAGCTTGGACACGTCTAGAGATCGCTCAGACATTGCTTAATGAAAAATATGCTCCATAGAATATATGCTCCATATTTTTGGAGAGGGACTTTTAAAGTACCAAATATGTATGAATTATCAAGATGTTGAAAGTCTTGAAACACATCAATCAATATATATTATATTATAAATTCTGAAATTTTTTCTTAATTCTAAATTTTATAATATATATATATATATGCCGTGTCCGTGCTCACCAAATTTTAGAAGTTGGTGTATCCCCGTGTCCATGTCGTGTCTCGTATTTGTGTCCGTGTCTGTGCTTCTTAGGTGTATGCCTGTATGCTCTTTTAAGAACATCCACCTTTTTCTACATACACAAGAAGCGTCTTCCTCAATTTTAGTGTTTTTTCTTCCATCAGTTCACCTTTAGTTCAACTATTATTCTTGCTTTCCTTTACTGATGATCCCATTGTAAACCATAAAATCTTGCTTCTAGATTTGTTACCGCCCTACTTTGTAATACGAAATGCCTGCTTTTTGAAAATTGAAACTTGAGTTACTGTGAAAATGCAGGTATGAACTGATGAACCCTTGATTTCGCCCATACTGTGACTAAACCATTTTTTCCGTTTTCTTCAATCTTTGGTACAAGCTATCTGGCGATGCCATGTTTTATTCTGGCTTAACTACCCATTACTTGCGCGTTGCATATTGCACCAACCTCCTGAGCAAGTGTGGTTGTGAATAAATGACATTTATACATGTAACCGATCGTGAAACCAAACTTGATCGTTTGGACCAATGTTTTAAAAATCGGACCGGTGACTGAACCGGAGAAGTAACTGATTTAAGAGTTAATGGTTCAACCGGAATTCA
>JANITW010000006.1:64139525-64162422 GCA_027564335.1 Erythroxylum williamsii
TATTAAACCAGTGATCGAACCGGATCTATTCGACTGATTAATTGACCGATTTTGACCAGTTCTTACTGATTTAATTAAAAATTAATTTTTAAAAATGAACCGAATCGAATAGCTAACCGATCACTAATTAAATCGATCAAACTGACTGATCCGATCTGATTTTTAAATCAGTGCTTATAACTTACAGTCAATTTCCAGAACACAGGTCTGTTATAGCTGAATCCAAATGTTTCCTCCCTTAGTTGACGTTGACCGTCACAAAAATGTTAATAAGTGGGCCCCCTACCTTTTTTTTAATATTATCTCTATATGTTAGTTCAAATATATAATTGCAAGCTTATCTTGTTGAGCGCCTCTGGGCCTGTCGTCGCAACTCGCAACTCCATTCTCGAAGACCAAAAAAACACACAAAACCCGCAATAAGAATAACAGACTTTGTTTCTGAATAACAAAAAGGTGACACAGACTTTGTGAGAGAGATAAGAACTCAGTAGAGGAAGAGATGGTGGTGGGAAATGTATGGGGATTGGGGCAAGCATCAACAACAACAGTTCCCCAATTGAGATCCTTCTGTTGTATGGATTTCTCAGCCAAGAAATCTACCAATTTCAGCTTTATTTTCAACTGGGGTTGCGGTGTTCTTCACAACAGAACCAGTTCGAAGATTTCGTTGTCTTCCAATTATAATAGAATCCGAAAGAGCTCAGATTTGTGTTTCTGTCGTTGCAGTAACGATAATAGCGATAATAGTGGCACTTCTTGTTCTTCTTTGGAGTGGGACTGGAATAGATGGACTCGCCATTTTTCTGAGATTGCGCAAGTTGAGAGCTTTGCCTCTGTTCTAAGGGTACCCGCTTTTTTTGTTTTTCTTTTAAATTGCCCTTTTGGGGTGTCTGTTGTTTTCTGGGCTGGGTTGTGGGTTCCTTAGGATTTTCTTGTAGGGGTTGACTGCTTGCCTAATACCTATTTTCCTTTTTTTTTTTGGGTGCTTAATACATCTCTTATATTATATTTGTATTCACTGTGTTCTTCTTTTGAAAGAGCTTAATTTACCTAAACTGCTGTCTTATTGACTAGATTGCTGAGTCATATTGTAGAAGACTATATGTAATAGTTATCCCGTTCTATGCCCTTTGACTTCTTTAGTTTGTTTTTACGGTGTTTTAGCAGTTCTGTACCCCTCTTGGGGGCTGAATTTCCCTTACCAATATTGCAGAACAGTCTAAAAGTGACGCCAACCAATGGCAATTGTCTTCTGAATACGACTATGAGATAATTGTTGATTTTACTGTAGTTATTTTGTGCCTCCCAAAATGTTTCCTTTCAATTTGTTGATTCAACTAAGTCCCTGATTTTATTCGGATTGGCTAGGATGCACTTTGAAATCTTTGTTTCAAAACCAAGATATGGCTGCCTTTGGTAAAGGGTGTTGTTTGTCTGCCATTAGCAATGACATCACATCATACATTTGGCAATGGCTGCCTGTTATTTCATAATTGGAATAGATGGTTTAAAAAAATTTCAAAATTTATGTAGTTGAGCCTTTTGATCTCAACAAAGGATTGGAATTGGAATTATTTCCCTCGTGTTTGGAGCTCTCTCTCTCTCTCTCTCTGGTTTTACCATTTAATTTTTGAAAATTGAGTAGAGCCTTTCTTTAAAGTTAAGAAGGGTACATTCTCGTTGAACTTAACCTAAGGTTCAAGAATCTCTTGCTCTAGTTGCTTAGGATTAGATGTAGAAAAGCAATCTGTTCACCCAAATACAAGAGTGATTTTTTCTCAAATGTTCTAAATGAGAACTTTTAAATTATTTATTTATCTATGCTAACTGAATGTCATTATTGGCAGTTTCAACTTGAAGATGCAATTGAGAAGGAAGACTTCCTAGAAGCAGCAAAGTTAAAAGTCGCTATTGCAGAAGCTACCTCAAAGGATACAGTCGCTGTTATAATGTCTGAGCTGAAGGTTAGAATACGATATGGCACAGATTGTCAAAGGAGACGATACGAGTTCTTTGAATATGAACTGTCATGCATAAATTTGGTTCTAATATTATCTTTGTTTCATCCGCAGAATGCAGTAGAGGAAGAGAGATATCATGATGCTTCAAGATTGTGTAAATATACTGGAAGTGGTTTGGTAACTATATTACAGTTTTTTCCAGCTATTTTATATCATGCTACTAGTCAGGTTTTTGTTACTATATTAGTTGGCATCCTTGGCCAAGATTTTATTAATGGATGTTCAAAATAACACAAGATGAGTACTGAATCTTAAAAGACAAGTTTCTAATAATTTAGTGTTATGCTTAACTTATTCATGCTGCTCCTAGAATTCACCAACTTAAGTGCCAATTTCTTAAGTACTTTTATACTTCACAAGTTGTGTATGAGTGTTCACATTGGCAGTGTAAACAAGGTCCTTATTTGATTATGAATCTCAAACTTATTTTGTACCATTCTCATAGTAATGAATTCAGTGTAAACTAATTTTAAGTTTAAACTGCTGTATGGTAATATCACCTAAACTGCCGTAAAGTTGACCAAAATGCTTTGTTTGTAATTACAGGTAGGCTGGTGGGTGGGTTACTCAAGTGATTCTGATGATCCCTTTGGCAAACTGGTACATATAACACCAGGTGTTGGCAGATTTGTCGGAAGGAGTTACAGTCCAAGGTAATTGAATTGTTTTAAATGTAATTGATCTTTGCTGCTGAAAGGTATCATGATAAATGCTTTGTGGCAGGCAGTTGGTCACTACATCTCCTGGCACTCCATTATTTGAAATTTTTGTTGTCAAAGATGCAGATGGAAGATATGTTATGCAGGTAAGCAGGATTGTTCCTTTTAGGTTGTAGCCATCGAGGATTTCTAGCTTCATTCTTTTGGTTCATCATTTTCGATAGAAACCAAATTTATGACTGTGAAAACATGTTAGTTTCAAAAGGATACGAAATTCTGTACCTGTTTTGTGTGCAGTTGGAACTTGACCTTTCAGTAACAATTCAAATCCCGTGAAATTTCAAAGTAAAAGTTTGATAAAGGAGGCATAGAAAAAAGTCTCCTCCTTCATTGTAGTTCATACTGTTGTGTGGTGTACAATGGAAAAGAATGAATTGAAGGTTTGGTAGAGCATAATATGGTTTAGCTTTTCTCTGTTTGTCAATCTTATGATGTTCATCCTTTTTAGTATAAATTGTCATCTAGCAGTTCTTTTTGCGTTGTGATGTGTAATGATATTGCTTTTCTGCACAGGTAGTATGCCTGCAGAGACCTAAAGGAAGTTCAACAAACCACATGAGTTCCCCTACTGAATCTGCTAAAGGCAAATCCCCATCTGAAGTTGAAAACTCTTCTGTGGTAGATGTTCAGGAAAATGAAGTTAAAGATGATGGAAATGAGGAGAAGGGCATACATCTTGAGGGGGCAACTGAAGAAGGAATAAAAAGTGTGATCAATTTCCTTAAAGAAAAAATTCCTGGTTTGAAAGTAAAAGTCATGAATGTTAATGCCACAGGGGAGGTGATGGAGGATAGTGAATCTGTGAAGCAGTTGATGCATGAAGATGATGAGAAGTCTGTTTCTAGTGAGAATGCTGAAGATGAAGATAAGGTGGAAGAGGTTCAAAATGATGGTGTTTCACTGGCTGGCGATGGTGATTCCTCTGAAAGTGTAAAAGATTTAGATATGAAGCTTTTTATTGGCGGTGTTGTACATAATAAAGAAGATAATACTATTAAAGAAGACTATGTGCGTCTTCCAGCTGAAATTAAAGATGTGGAGAAAGATTCTTTTCTATTACATGTTCCAGGAAGAAGCCAAGACGATGACAATCGAGAAAGTAGAGCTGCTAAGCTGAAAATGGCAGGAATAGCTGCTAAAGGGGTTTCCGAACTTATGCCTCCTGAGGTTGTTAAGGCATTCTGGGGCTCAGACAAAGTTTCATCAAAGGTAAGATGCAATAATTGAGAAAGTTGATTTTAGACAGAATGCGTTATGCTTCAGTGTCAACCTTTGAATTTGTATTGGTTAGAATGCTTGTAGCTTTCTATGATAATTAATTCCCCAAATTTCTTGTCAAACAAAACCAGTGCGGGTTTTTCAATTTTCAGTCACAATTGTGGAAGTTTTTCTACTCTTTAGTCTTTAACGATAAGATCATGCCCACATATTTGTGATTATTAAGATTTGAACAGCTATTTCTTCATGTAATTGCAACTCTTTAGATGTCATATTCAAATTGGTAGTTATTAACAATCTAAGCGAAATATTATATGGTTGAAGGATTATACTATAGGAGCTCAGTGGATCCTGAATGTTCTTAGTTTATAGTCATGTCTTCCTGCTTTCCATGACTTTAATGTGGCATCTTATATTCTGCTATTTAAGTCTTTTCACGAGAATTTGATTGATGTGATAATTGCTTGAAATTTCTACTTGCTAAGAAATTGATTCCTGTTGTAATTCTTTTTCTAGGTTTCCAGAAATGTGCGGGAAATTGTTAAACTTGCTGTTAGTCAGGCTCAGAGACGAAGCAGCTTGTCGGAATATACTACGTTCAATAGAATTACTACAAGTAACAACAGTTTAGATCCATTTGAGGGTAAATCTCCCTATATTGCTCATTCCTTCTCGTCCTTTTTTGTCCCTCTTATGTGTATGCCATTTATGTGTTTGATGGCATAATGTGCTGGTAGTGCAGGCCTCTATGTTGGTGCGTTTGGCCCTTATGGAATTGAAGTAGTGCAATTGAGGCGAAAATATGGTCATTGGAATGGTCTTGGAGACAAGTCTTCAGATGTGGAGTTCTTCGAGTATGTTGAGGCAGTAAAACTAACTGGGGATCTTAATGTCCCTGCTGGCCAGGTTTGCATCCTTCCAAACCTCTTTATACCGTGCAATTGCACTCAAAAATTGATGGGCAGTTGGACATTCAGGTGACGTTTCGTGCCAAAATTGGGAAAGGAAGTCGAATTCCAAATGTTAGAACGTACCCTGACGAATTAGGAATGGTAATTTTACTTACATATTGATCTCTAACTCTACCACCCTGTGCCTTTTCTGCTAGGGTATACCTGTTAGAATATTAAATTAAAATAAAAATAGGGTTGCATGTGGATTCGATTCATTTATGTAAATTACAAATATGTCTAGGGCGTATTGATTTGGTAAATGCAGAGGTTTGTAAAAATCCCGTATGTCTAGGTTGCAAGATACAAAGGTGAAGGAAGAATTGCAGAACTTGGGTTTCGCAACCCACAGTGGGTTGAAGGTGAACTTCTGCAACTAAATGGGAAGGTAAAAATCTGGATGTGGAATTTTGTAATGGTAGGCTTTATTCTTGCTGCTAACCTCAATTGGGGTTGTCATTATTCCCTCTATAGGGTGTGGGATCTTTTGTGAAAGGAGCAGGTGCGGATCTTGGTTTCCTTTATGTTGTCCCAGATCAAAGCTTCCTTCTGCTGTTCAACCGGTTGAAGCTTCCGGAGTAAACCACTTTTGTCGGCATCTGATACTGACACTGACACTGACACTGACACTGAGGCAGTGTCGTTTGAGAAATGAAAGGAGCTTCATCCTTCCACTCATCTGCCAACAACAGAGAACAAGGTCTGCCGTTTGTTATGAGGGGCATTTTTCCTTGTATGCCCTTTCAAGTTCTTTCTATATAGCATGTAAATCATCTTTTTGCTGGCTAGTTAAACATATGAACAATAATTATAATGAACACCTTCATCCGTAGTTTCACTTTAAAATTCGGTAAGCATTAAAATGTTGCATTCAAGCGTAGTTTTAGTTTTGAGGGAAGGAAGAGACTGATGTGTTGGACGAGACATTTTGATATAGTAAATGAGATAAGAGGTTGACGGGTGTAATAATTCCATTTCTGCTTGCTTGACGATTACACGTTGTAAACCGAAAGAAGGTTTATCGGATAGCAGTAACAGTTTGGAATTGGGGTTAGGCCGAGACCCGAGGGGGCATGTTCACTAGACTTGAGACGCCTTGAAAATAAATGTATAACAATGCAAGTAAGCATTCAAGAATTGAAAGAGTGGAAGGTTCAGTTTCATCAGTAAACGAAGCAGAGGATATAGAAGTTGGATGAAGATGACAGAAGGGTGCCGGACGACAGTAGGTGGTGGCTCACGACACTGACGACACCCCTGTCAGTGTCATGTGCCAATCTTGGAAAATTGAGTTTCTAGTCTTTAGACGAGACGACTTGACTGAAATTTGGATAAAACACCGGCAAAGTTCAAGGTAAGAACTATTTATATGCATCTTGAAACCAATGTTACAAAAACAGCGTGGGTATGTTGTGGTACTGATCAATATTTGGCTTTGATTCGGTTAATTTTTTGAATATAAAGTAGTTCTTGTATTTTTTAATTGGAAAATAGTTCTTTAATATATTATAATATATAATTTTACATTAACCATTTCTCTAAAAATTCATAATAATATAAATTTAAAATAACAATTTTTTATTTTATTCATATTACTTTTCACATATAAATAATAATCATAATTAATGTAAAAATTATTTAATCATCATACAAATGCAAAATTAGTGACAATACAAAGCACTTAAATGTTAAATTTCATCATATAATAAATAATAATTACATCAAAATATTAAATAAAACTAATAATAAACATTCATGATTCTCTACCTATTACAATTTACAACAATAGTTTGTGCCAAAGAATCAACTAAAAATGAAATGAAACATGAAATAAAAATATTTGCAATTATATTACATATATAGAATTTTATTGCTTTGCGATTAGGTCGGTTATATTCTACAAGGCGAAGTGTTGGCCTATCAAACAAGTACATAATCATAAGCTGATGGTGACAGAGATGACGATGTTTCGTTAGATATATAACCTTACTAAAAAAGATAAGGTCAAGAATGTAATAGGAATAAAGAAATTAAATGTAAATATTATTGACAAATTAAGGTAGACAATGCTTAGATAATTTGGACATATTAAAAAGAAACACTCAAATGCTTTAAGGAGAAGATGCGAGAAGATCATACTTAGAGATTGTAAGATAAAAAAAGGCGGCCTAAGAAGAATTAGGAGGAGATGATCGAGAATGATGTAACAATGTTAGAACTTATCGAGATTATGACCTGCAATAGAAAACTTGAGCGTAGTAAGATACAAATAAAGAATCCCTCATAAAGATATCCTTGTAGTTCTCATAAGTCTTTTAACTTTTTCCTCTTATTGTTGGCCTAAACTTATAATAGATAGCACCTACCTTTAAGGGATTTAGCCTAAGCCTTTTTTTTCCCCACCTAGCTTGATTGATTGAATGATTGTTTGAATTATTATTATTATTATTATTATTATTATTATTATTATTATTATTAGTCGCAGTAGTAATAGTGATGGTAATAATAATAGTGGTAGTAATGATGGTGGTGGTGGTAGTAGTAGTAGTAGTAATTCTTCAGGAACCCAATCCACTAAAAGATTGATATGATCAAGACATATTGGATCTACAAAACTACTTATTCTATTAATAACCTTACCAAATAATAAAATTAAATTATTAAGAAATTACAAAAATTCTATACAACTTAATAATGATAATAATGTACTTTTTTCTGAAACTTTAAACTATATCAACAAAGATCAAATCATTCAATTTTTTGTGCTCAAATTTATTCCTTTTCTTATAATGAATGAATTTAAATGTACTCCAATTCCTTTCACATTTTATTGCACTCACACATTGATTTAGAGTTTAAATTATAGACCTTTGCAATTCTGGAATATCACTTCCGAATTGGTTGCACCAAGCAATTATAAGTCCTAAAATAATGAAAATAACATTATAAACAAAATAAAGGGATGATTAATTTTCAGCAAGTAATAAAAGTGAAAAAATACTTAGATTAAGTTCGTCTTTCTGACGAATAGTAATAGACATCCCAAAATTACCTGAAGCACCCTTATATATCTTCATTTGTGAGTTTATGAGATCTTGTATCATCTCATAGGTAACAATTGTTGTAATAGTTAATAGTATTTTTCTATTAACTTCAGCTTTTTTTGTAAACCTTAGTCTAAATAATGCCCCAGTTATAAACAACGAAGAGTAAAGTTGTCCTTCCCATCTCTCATTCATGACTGCAAGATAAGGTGTGTATAAAAATTGCTTATTTTTTAGATTAGCCTTAATTGCTTCCTTAGCTCTCCTCATAACATCCAACAAATAACTCATTGTTTCATTCTCTTCACTATTATCCAAACGAAGTACCCTCACCAAAGGGTCACTATTATCTTCAATTATAATGCTAGAAATCTCAAATTTAGCATTAGACCTAGCATGTTGAGATGTAACCAACTTATCACTTATAAACATTTGTCTAAACTCTTTCTTTATCATAATAAACCATTGGTTGCAAATCTTGTACTATTAGGGTGATATAAATTCTTACCATTGGTGAAATCCTTTCTGATTAAATTCAAGACTCATGCATGATTGTAGATGAACTTGGTCACCTTTTTGTTGTCTGCACAATCTCATAAATAATAGGAAAATATCTAGTATCCCCTATATTTCTCAACGTCAAGTCAATAAAATCTGTAGTACAAAGAGTCTAATAAAAAGAATTATACTTACTTTGCAGTCTTCTTCTAATTGCTTTATAAGTGGGATCATTTTTAATAATGAACTAAACATTATTTTCTGGCCCAACTGTATTCACAACTTCATCAAATATTTTAAATAAAGTATCAACATTTCTAACAAGACCAAATGCATCAATAGACTTAAAAAAACCTTGTCCCTTGTGTAGAATAAACCAAAAAATTAATAATAGGCTCATGTCTTCTATTTGTCTAACTATCATATATGATTAAACACCCAAAAGTAACTCAAGTCATTGTTCTTTCATCCAAATGACTTTATTTCATAAACAGAGCTACTTTGAAGTTTACCTTTGTAGTCATCAATTGAAAGAGCTTTATATTATAAACCGTAAGAGACAATAACATCTACCATAGGCTGATAATAGTGAGATTGGATAGCATTGAATATTATAAGTAAATGATATCATCATCTAGTCATTGTCATATCTACATTATGGGTCATTTCTCTAAATTTTAAGGCACTATGGATTGAAACATAAGCTCCAAGAGTCATTCGTGGTGCAAAAAACTTAGACATCTGTCTTTTTCTTTTTCTAACATCAGGTACAACATTTCTTTCTTGTTGGGTAAGAATACTACCACCTTCAACATTCTCACTATTATCTTGACTATTAACAAAAGAACTTCCATTCCCAATTTTGTAATTTAATCTTTTTTATTTATCTTTCTCATATTGATACTCTTTAAACGAAGTCTTTATTTGTCATTTTATATTATAACTCATTTTTTTACAAGGCTCTACATCATCTTTTGACCCAAGCTGAGTACTTTTTTAATCTAGTGATTCCTCCACTTTTCAAATGTTTGTTGCAAAACAAATAAATGGTATGATTCTTCAATTCGTGAAATAATCCAACATAATCCTAAGTTGGATCATTGAATTTTCATGAAGTGGTTGAATTATTATGAGTACTTGAACTTTCATCCATTTATCCGTAAAAATAAATGCATACATGTGTCAAAATTAAATTGATAAATTCTTATTCAAAAATACAATCTTTGCATATAAAATAATACCATTACATAACTATAAAAATTCAATATTCAATTATAAACATATTTAGACTCCAGATAGACTCTATCTTACATCTTTCTTTATGATAACACACATTGCCAAAATGTACACATCGTAAAAATGATTTAAACACTTACAATTTTACATTATGATGAGTGATGAGTATTCTCTCATAAATTCACATACTATTTTCTACTATGTATTTAACTGCCTATAAGATAAGATGATAAATGTGTATTTGCTACTTATATGATGAGATTAATATTTGTAATTTTATTTTCTAATGAAAAAATAAACAATATAAAAATGCAAAATTTTAATTTTCTTAAGTAAATATATTAAATGATTTAATTAAATATCAAAGATTATATTTAAATGATCAATCATATGTTAAATTCTTTTTATATATAAATAGCAATTAGTAAATTGTATGTTGCATATAAATTAATTGACAATTTAACAATTTAATGAATTAAATTTGAGCTCATTTTTATGATTACTAAAATAACAAATAATATGACATGTTCTTGAATTGTACATAATTCACAACACTTAAATATTCTTCAATAATGCTTACACAATATTAATTTGATCTCATTTCTTCATAAATTTGTAATGTCTAAATGTTATTGAAATTAAACTATACATAATTTACACAAACAATTTCAACTTTTAAACCCAAATTGGTCAATGAATATTTTATAATCCATTCACAAAACACATGATAACCAAAACATAATGAAATTGCAATTTAGCATAAACAAGCAACCTAAAACACAAAACAAATCAAAATTGCAATTAAGTTAGGGTCAGGTTAGGTTGAGTCAATCAGATGGATTTGGATCTGGGTCTGAAAATCTTGTATTTTTGCAATCTACTCGACGAGTAGTGGCAATGCTGGACTGAAGAAAAACAACTACGGTGGACAGACCATGTTAGCAGGTGATCCTACCCGAGACAGCGACAATCCAGCCAAGCAAAGAGACAAATATGGAAGAAGTTTGCTATAATGTGAAATGTTAGGCTTGGTCAGTGGAGCATGGTGTGATGGTAGTAGGTGGCGGGAGATGGTACAATGGCAGTGGTTGACTAGTGACAGAAACTAAAAATATTTGGTGATTTAAAGAGTGAATGAAGATGTGTGGAGAGAAGAGCTAGACTGAGTGTCAGTGCGTTTTGGTGTTTTATTTTGTTAGGTTTTTTTTTTTTACAATTCAATCCCTAAATTTTTTTAATTTCACGATACCGGTTAATATAATATAGTATCATTTTTTGACCGGTATGATACCTACTGTTTGGTTCATTACGAAATTCATACCTTTGCTTAAAAGACTCTTTTTGATTTGACACTAGCTTTATAAGAGCAATAGACTGATAATTGAAAATCTCATTTTTAAGATATTTTTTTAGCATTAGAGTATAGGCTTAATGAAGCCATCTTTTAAAGATTCCGTAGGAGAGTTAAAAAGAACTCAGATAAGAAGGATATATGAATGATTATTATGCAACACTTAACCTCTTGTAGCACCAACTTGTGATGTTTATACCTTTCTTAGGGAGTTTACTTTTAAAAGAGTTAAAAAATAGAAATGAACCATTTAGTCAAGATTTGGGCTCCTAATAAACTTATGATTTGATAAAGAAGCATAAGGTCTGGCTCCGGAACATTATGGAGCTATAGAAGCAATATGAGTTATTAGGTATTTGGTGTGCAACTTTATGTATAAAGGAATCACCTAGGTATCTTGTTAAGGCCACCTTGGTAGTAATAAACCTAATAGGAAAGCAATAATCAACTAAACTACCAAAAACAAGAAATTGGATGAAAAGAGAGCGAAACATGTTTACTTTTAGTGTAATGAAATATATAGACTTGGCCTAAGTGGAAAAAGAGAATGGTGCATATATATTTGGGCGAGGATGGAAATGAGGAGTTGAAGAGGATGAACAAGTTGACCTCTCTACAACTAACAGTAGGTACGATTTCTTCAAATTTTTAACAAATAAAATGTTTTTAAAAAGTATAGAAATAAAATTATTCATATATTACTTGATGGTGACGGTACTAATAATCAAATTAATAAGAAGATGGTAAGGAAAAGTATGGTGGAAGAGATCGATGTAATGTTAATTCTAGTAGATGGTGGATTGCAAACTAAATGTCAAAACATATAAGGGTTTTGAATGGATATGAGTGACCATCAATTCTTAAGTTATGCTTTGGCTATTGATATAAGAGAAAGTGCCATAATATTAAATTTTCAATGGTTATCTACATTGAATGATATTGTATGCAACTATATGAATGGAATAAGCTAAAATAATGGAATTGAGTAGTAGCCAATATAGAGGGAGGTGGATGAAAGCCACAAAGGTAATGTATTAATTTTTACTGTTACAATGGAATGATCATATAAAATTGTTGGGTGCCGCACAATGTTATTATCAAGCAACGGAAATGGATACTATGGAGAAGCATATGTCTACTAAGGAAATAAGCATTTTATAACAACTGTTCAAGGAATTTGAAGATTCTAAAAGTCTCCCACCATTTAGACTTCATGACTATTGAATTGTGCTAGAAGACAGAGTAGAGATAACAAATTTGAGACCTTATATATATGTTGGGAGTAAAAAAGGAAGCAATATATGAGTTGGATGAAATTTTGAATCAAGGAATCATTTAAGAGAGTGTAGATTCTTTTGCCTCTCCAATAATCTTAGTCCACAAAAATATTAGTCATAGAGATTTTGAGTGGATTATAGGGCCTTAACAAGAGCTTAGCAATTTACTAAGTTGGATTGGATTAATTACCATGAAATATGAATGTATTAAGGTGATGTACATAAAACTACATTTAGGATTCATAAGTGCCATTATGAGTTCTTATTTATGTCATTTGACCTAACAAATTCTCCATCTAGGTATCAGGTCTTAAACTCTATTTTTAATGTTTATTTAAAATCAGTGTTAAATTTCTTTAATGATATATTGATTTGTAGCAAAATATGGGAGAGCAACATTTGTGGTCTATGAAAGAAGTATTATAGGTTCTACGATACCAACAAACTTATATTAAATAATCTAAATGTTCTTTTTCCACTAATCCTAATAAAATAAAATAAGTAGTAGTTTGGTCAATGCCTTTAATTTTGATGCAATTGAGGAATCTCTTAAGGATAATAAGCTATTATAAAGGTTTATAACTAGCTATGATTACAAGCAAGCCCTAAAGTGTCATCCACTTGTATAAAACTCAAATGAAATCACATGTTCCATTTTGTCTGTTTCTACCTTGTTCCAAACCAATCTCATCTACACATTTATGTAAAACCTAAAAAAATGTGTGGATGAGAATGGGTTGAAATAAAGTAAGAATAGAGAAAGTGGAACATATGAGAATGGGTTGAAATAGAGTAGGAATAGAGAAAATGGAACAAATGATTTGTTTTGTATAAAACCTTATCCATTAAGTATGCTCATTTATTTGCCTATGCAAAAGAATTCTTGGCTTTAATGATAATATGTTAGTGGTCTCATTACTTGACCGAGACATTATGTAGTATGGAGATTATATAATTCTCAATCATCTGTTGGATTATAAGGTTAATAGTTCATTCTAACAAATGTGGTCACCCAAGCTCCTGGAATTTTATTTTGAGATTAAATACAAAAGGAGTTAATAATAAGGAAAAGATTCAACCTTACGGACTAAGATAATTCCATTATTTCACAATGCTAATGTAAAGGGATATTTTGGATTCCTTAGTTTTTATAAGAAGAATCAATTATATTTTATATAGAAAATGATGCATGAGAATGCAAGAAAAATTTTCAAAATTTGTGACATATTTTAAATGAATAAATATGAACTTATAGTTATTTTAGGTAAGCTACAACCATTAACTATTCATAATTAAATGTGGACATATACAATTTAGACTTTGTGGAAGGTTTGCCTAACTCAGTTAATTACTCAATTATTTTGACTGTAGTGGATTGACTTAATAAATATGGTCATTTTATTTCCTGATTCATCCTTATTAAGATTACATGGATCATGTCTACTAGTTGCATGATATGCCTATGAGGCCAGCTAATAATAGAGACCTAATTTTCACTAATGCATTTTAAAAAGAATTTTTTTTTTACTTTAAGGTGTTCAGAAATGGTTTACCATCTTTAATATAATTAACAACTTAAAGTCCCCAACCAAATGCTGGAGACCTACTTAAAAGTGTATGACTAACGATTCCCCTTATTAGTGACATTACTGATTAGCATTGGTGGAATGCTGGCCACCTTTCACTAATGTTTTAAAAACTTGATCAAACTGATTGGACTGAAGAAAATAAGTACAAATTGATATGATTTTTGGTCCAGTTTATATTTATAACCTTTTGACTAAAACTTGTCGGTTTAATGATAAATTGGTTATTTTATGGTTTTCTTTAATAAACTAGGTGAGTAATAACAACCCAAGTATATGGAATTGACCATCATTTACACAGGTGAGACCCACCATAAACCTCTCTTTTCTTTAACAAACCGTATAGGACCCCCCATTATTTTGAGCAAGTGGATGCATTACGAATTTCTCCCCCTTTATGTAGTTTTTAAGTTTTAATATAATGGGCTTGTTTGGTAAACAATTGATAAGTTGTTTATTAGCTGATTGACCCAAATTAGAAGTTTGACTATATTAAAAAGCTAAAAATTTGTTTAGTTATGAGCTGGTTGGGCTAAATTTAAAAGTTATAGAATAGAAGCGTTTGGACCAAACAGCTAAATTATCTGTTTGGCTAATGACGATTGTGCCTTCATAACGATCAACTCTGTTCGATCTCATTTCTTAGAGGTTCTCTAAAATTTTATCTGCTCTCATATCTCCACCCTCTGACCCTCTTCAAGCCCACCGAAACCCTTTAGCCACATCCCTAACCCAAACACCACCAATCCACTATCATACTTTACCGAAACCCACCACCTTTCATCACCATTTATGCATTCAGTACATTACCTAAACTACATCCCTAACCCAAACACCACCAACCCACTACTGTACTTCACCTAAAACCACCCCTGTAACCTCCATTTACGCGTTCAATATATTAAACCAAAATCCCATCATCGCTATACTCAATAGAAAACCCTCTTTCCTCCAATTGTTGTGAACTTTAAGTGGGTAGATGCAGGTTTGGTGGAAATAGTGAGTTATGTATGGGGTTTTGGATTTTTGGAATGTTGGTTGAAGGGTAGGAGGAGAAGGGGTAGAATGACAGTTGGGCTCTCGATCAGAATCCAAGCCACCAGCGATGAGATTGTGGGTTCCCAACCTGAACCAGGTGAACCTTCGAATAAATGAAGTCTCTTCTCTAACTCGCTAGGTGAACCTTCAAAATCTAAATTTTGTATAAATATTTGATCTTTTCAACTTCTTGTTTACCTTTTCGCAGAGAATGAACATAGGTTTTCAAATTTTGCAAGTTTTATTTCTTTAGTTTTGGTATGTAGTCTTTTGATTAATATATAATATGCCTATTTTCAACAGATTGATGAACTGCTTGTGCAATCATTCACTATGATGTTGACGGACAAAGAAGGGATAAAGGAAATTGAGCCTTTTGTGCATTTCTTGTAAGTTAACACTTTGTAAATTGCATATGAAAATGTTGCTTGTGACATTTAAACTAAAATGAAATATTACAAAATAATAATTTGATTGCATAAATGAGTTTTTTTATTGACATTAAACTTAAACAACCACTTCTTAGATTATTGCTAAATAGGTTGGAATGCTCTTATTCACATCTTGTTTCTGATAGTTTTTTGACTTGAGGAACTGCTTTGTCTGAATTTGTTTACGGATCTGTTTAGCTTACCTGAGAATCAAAACAGTGCTCGTAACAGAGTTCATAAGAAACTGGATACTCAGAAGATAGCTAATCAACAAGGTAAACACATACAAATTTTTCTGATAGAAAGTTCACTTCCGTTATGGCTTTTGATAAGAATACTCCTCTATTATTTACTTCATGACCAATTTTTAGAGTGTTTTGATTACAAATTCCTTTAGTGTTAATAACCATTTGTTTTTTAACTTGTACCTGAAAAATTCTACTCTCTTCTCATAATTCTCGCTTTTGGATTTGCTTGAGGAAGTTGAACTAAATGGAAAATTAGAAAGCAATCTGATAGCTGAAACTCATATTGCATTTTCAATTGAAGATATAATTTTGCTATCTTAGAACACAAAGACTACTCTTCTACTGAATAACTGTTTGAAACTCATGTTGGATCCTCATGTTGTTGTTTAACAAGTCAGGTTTAGGTAAAGTGGGAGTAGAAATGCCTGTCCACTCACCTCAACCTAATAAGTAATTTTACTTTGTTGAAAATATGAGATTTAATGAAACTAAATATAAGATTGATTTAGTTTCAATAAATGAAGTTTGATAGTAGTTGAGATAAATATGGACTTGCTGAAGTAATTACTGTGTTTCTCAAATATAGTTTCAATAAATGAAGTCTAAGAGTACTTGAGATAAATATAGATTTGTTGCAGTCTTTACTGTGTCAACCAAAGTATAATGTAAGTGTTATTATCTGTTGTAGAAAGTTGTATTAATTTTGTGGGGCTTGTAGCTACTCTTTATATTTATAGCATTTAACTCCATTTATTACTCCCAATTGCCCCACCGTCTCTTTTCACCTTAAAAAAATGGAAAAGTTCAACACAATCTTACATTACAACATATTTATACGCAAAACTATCCCTATATTTTACTAATATGTAGAGTGGAGAACGGTACAATAGTTTGTCAATCAGATTCCGACCAGTGACGCCTTCTTTAGTAAGTTGATTCTCTTTCTTCTTCCTGAACACTTGTTAGTCACCATTGTTAGTTGTTCTCCTTCATCATTGTTAATTGTTCCTTGGCAATAGTTTTTATTAGGTTTCGTGGCTTATGATATTTGGTATGTTGTAGAAATAGAATGAATGAAGATGAACAGATTGAGTCGAAGAATTGTGATTATGATAATGGATACAGGAGATTGAAAGAAGAAATAAAAAACAAAGAAGAAAAAAGTGCTTATGTGTTGAGTTTTAATATTTTGATAATGTCTGTAATTATAACCATTGTATTTTAATATTTTTGATATTCCTATTTATATAGAGATTAGTCTTCCGAATATTCATACTGTCATATAAATTTCTTATTAATAGTAAACACATAATCCTAAAACCGCCATTTGCACAAATTTTTTTTTGACGCACACTCATATTTAAGATGGTTTTCTCTAGATTTTTTATTCTTCATCCGAATCTTGTTTTCTCTAGATTTTTTATTCTTCATCCAAATCTTGTTAATATAGTTTCATAATCATGCATTAAAACTTGATTATTTAATATTTACAATTTAATATTTATTTTTTAATATTATTCAATTATTTAATAGTTCTTTTGTTACCAAAATGAAGTAGTATTTTCTTAAATTATTATAGATAAACAAATAGTAATTTAATAGACAAATTTTTAATAAATTTCTTATTCACAGTAAATATGCAATTCTAAAATTATATGTTTGCACATTTTTTTTATTTGACTCACATTCATGTTTTTGAAATTGCTAATCAAATTTGTCAAATCTAGTGAATAAAAAAGTATCATTATTTTTTATAATGACCTCGTTAATTTAGAAGTCTCTCTTATCATTCCACTGAAGCCTAACTTGCAAATATTTTGTTTTATCCCTAGTTCTCTTTTTTTTTTTTACTTTCAGGTTTAAGATGGTTTTCTCTAGATTTTTAATTCTTTTCTGAATCTTATTAATATGGTTTCGTAATCATGCATTAAGGCTTGATTTAATAGTTTTTCTAATATTATTTAATTAATTAACAGATCTTTGTTGCCAAAATGAACTAGTATTTTCCTAAATTATGATATACAAACAAACAATAATTTAATAGATAAATATTTTTATAAAATAATATTTTAAATAAGAATATATTGCAATATAATTTTATATAATTTTTTAATAATATTCACAAGTTAATTCAATCACTCAATTAAGAGATCAAATAATTTTAAATTAAGTAACTAATAAAAATATATCGATACTAGTAAATCCAATTAAAAATTGATTAACTAATTTATAGTCTTCGCTCATCTTATATGATTAGATGACATCATCCTAAAAAAGAAACAAAAGAGAAAGTCAAGGGAGAATGATATAGGTAGGGTTCATTGGTTAAAGGAAACACTTCTTATCATTTATGACATCTGTAACTAATATATTCAAAGGAGTAAAGGAAAATTTGGTGGAGATTTTTGTCCAAAGATACCATGGAAGAAGGTGGAGGAAGAGTTTCACAAAGCGACCAACTTACAATAGGATAAAACTAAGCTTACAAATAAGTTTGATTGGATGAGAACTAGATGGAGTCTTTGGAAACAGTTGAAAGGGAAAGAAAAGAGATTAGGATGGGACTATAACAAAGGAACAATTGTTACTAGTGAGGAGTGGTAGATTTTGAAGATTAAGGTTGGCCCATTTTAAGTTATTTTCCTTTGCTTTAATGGTAAATAGTTAGTTAAACATAAATTAATTATTTTTTGTAGGAGAACAATAATTTTAAAAAAATAAAAGAGGCAGGGCTTGCACCTAAGCTTGAATGTAAGTTGGATCAATTTTTTAGATGTTTGGCCCAATGAGAGATTACATTTTATCCTGTGGTTGACTCTCCATAAGAACAACGAGAAGTTGAGGAAGTATATGTTCCTTCTTCACTTGATAGTCATAATGCTCATCATCAATTGTTAAGCTATCATGATTATAAGAATATAGATGTGACTAGTGGTCTAGACAATTATCAAGTCACTGGTGGTTGGAAAAAGGTTTAGAGAGAAACTACCCCAACCCTTGCATCTTGGAGAGAAACTACCCTGACCCTTGCATCTACTCTTGTTGCTACCCCTCAAGCTTCACATGATGAAGGGAGTGAGAGAAGAAGACGCAAAAGGTTTTTGGAGAATGATAGTTTACAAAGGCAGCAAGAGTGCAAGAATTGATTCCACTAAAAGGGTAAGAAGATCTATAACAATGTATGAGAGGCTTAATGATATTATATAATTAATTTAAAAGAGACAGGGTGCAACAATGGAGATAAATGCTTCTATTACAAAAATTTTGAACACGATGAATATTGATGCATAACAGAGTATTGGTGCAGGGGCATCGCATCATGATGTTACTAATACTTTAGGAAAACTATATACTTTGACTAGTTTAGAGACTAGGACTCTTGAATTTTACTTTGCTTATATGTTGATTGAAGATCCGCAAAGAAGGGCCATTTTTTTTAGTTTACCAGATGAACAAAGAGAGTTGAATACATAAAGGTTATGTATGATTATGACAAAAATAAAAAACATCAAACATAGTTTATGTCTATGCATTACTAGGTTTAGTTTATTGTTTTTATTATTTATGCACTTATGTTGATATGGTATGTTTTAAGACATTATGAACTTGGTTAGCTTATTTTATTATATTATGTTATCTTGTTGGTAATCTATAATTTATTACGTGTTATATTACTTATTTCTTTATATTTAGACATGTAAGTGTCTTGTTTATTTATAATATAATTTTATTTGTTGATTTGTAGGTATGGATGATAATGTTGTGCAAATTATGCAACTTCTGCAAATTAAGTAATTTTTAGACAATGAGAATGAGTTTTGGGATTCAGTGGCTTGTGTCATGAGTTACATGGGTGTTTATTTTTTTAACCACGCATATAAGGAACTGTGCATGCTTCATATCAAACAGGAGAACTATGGATGAATGAATTATTGAATGGTCATGAAAAATGGTATTTAAATACATTTAGAATGAATCAAAATACATTTTGTCAATTATGTATGGTTTTGGACAACAAGTATGGTTTAAGACCTTCAGATAGGATGTCCATTTTGAAAATAAATTGGTTTATTCGTGTATGTCCTAAGTAAAGGTTCCCCTAATAGAGATTCCCAAGAACATTTTCAACATTCAGGTGAAACTATGAGTAGAGTTTTTAAAGAAGTTTTAAGTGTCATGGAAGGATTTTCAAGGGATATACTCGTACCAAATAATTTCGAATTCAAGGAGATTCTACAAAAAATTGGCAATGATGCTAGATATATGCCATATTTTAAGGTAATTGAAGATGTTCTTCCTCCCCTTCATTATATTTTTTGTTGAAAAATGTTGTTTTATCATTTTATGCTCATTGTTTTATATTAGGATTGCATTGAAGGTATTGATGGCACATATATAGCAGTAGTTATTGCAAAGGAGGATCAAATGAGATATAGATAACGGAAAGGAATAACGACTACAAATATATTGGTAGCATATGATTGTGGCTTACTATTTATGTATGTTTTAGTGGGTTAGGAGGGATCAACACACGATTCTCGTATTTTTTTTAATACAATCGATAATCCAAGACTTAAATTTCCAAAACCATTGAAAAGTAATTTTAAGATTTGTAGGATTTGTTATTAATGATTTAGGCTTTTTATGATATCATCTATACTAATTATATTTCCTCTATAGACTTTCAGGTAAATATTACTTGGTTGACAAAGGTTATCAGGAAAGAGAAAGATATTTGACACCTTACCTAAGGACAAGGTATCATCAATCAGAGTTTCGTGGTGCAAATCCAAGAGAATCTTGAAAAGTTTTTAATCGAGTTCATTCATCATTGAGAACTTGTATTGAGAAGGCTTTTGGTGCTGTTAAAGCTCGATAGAAGATATTAAAGAAAATGCCTAAGTATTCATTGATAGATCAAAATAGAACAATTTGTGCAGTTTTTGTGTTATATAACTATATTAGAAGAAGTACAATGATGACCCGACTTTTAACATTATCGATCAAGATCCTGACACCTCTAAATGGATTTCAAAATGTTAAAGTTAACTATATACAAGAAGGTATCGAAGAACAGAGAAGTCAGGAGATGACAATTATTCATAATAATATTGTTTCAAGTTTAATGATAGTTAGCCGTTGTTCTTAAATTGTTCTAAACCTTTGCTTAAATGATGGTGTGCATTTCTTTTGCTTTACTTGAATTGTGTTGTTAAACTTCATTTTGGTTGTTATATTTTATATTAAGATATATAATATTCGTGCCCTTAATTTTTTTTTAATCATGTCATCATAAGTCATTTTACATATCAACAACCAATACTAAACAATTAATTTTACTAAACATCTTTAATAAGTAACTAATGTTATCCGCTGGTCAAATCAGTTGATATAATCAGATATCAGCTAATCGTTGACAAAATTAGTTCATAACTAATGCAATCCATTGTTTGCCAAACAAGGCCAATGTATTATTGGAGAATCATAAATCTTTTAAAATTTCAATCAATGTTTTTCTTTTCAATTCTTATATATTATACTTAATAACTTATATTTTAAATTTTAAATTTTTTATATTTTAATTTAAAATTTTGTTTTGAATTATTATTATTAAAATGAATTACTATTTTATCCTTAAACAAACTAAATTTATTTAATATCACTAATAAAGTATATTTGTCAAAATTTAGGTTCTCTATTTATCTTTTTATACTTTAAAATTTTAAATTATTATTGTTAAAAACTAATTATTATTTTTATCATGAATTTGTTTAATAAATTGCATCTTTAAACATTCTTTTGTACTGGTTTTATAACAGTTTAATACTGGTTGAACTTTAAAACCTTTAACCTTTTCTTTGACTGGTTCAATGTTCAGTTCGGTTTTTAAAACATTACATAAAGGTATCCAGCTAATGTATATAACAAGCTGAGTATGAATAAATTTTTTCGTATCAGAGTAGGAAAGAACTTTGTGAAATTTTTCTTGCATCACAACTATGTTTCCTTAAATTCATAGTTGAAATCAGCATTCAACACTAATGGATGAGGATGCCAAGGGATCAAATTTCATTTTTAAGAGAGAAGGAGAAAGTGATGATGGAAATCCAATTCAACTTTAAGGATCTAATCATCCAGGAATGATATCATAACTTAGCTAAATGGAAGCAACTATTTGTCAAGGATCAGATTCATGAAGATAGGGGTAGGAGCAAACTGAAGCTTAGTTTTATCAATGGAAGATGTGTGAAGTCATATGATGATTTGCCAGATTTTGAGCACTGGTGTAGAGTGGATGGCATGGTACCTTCTTGGATCTTGAATTCAATCTCTAAGGATATTGTTGAAACATTCTTATATATATCGTCTATAAAAGAGTTTGGGAGGAATTGGAGGAAAGATATAGAGAATGTAATTGACCATTGTTATACTAGATTTAAAGGGAGATAAGCTTGATATCTCAAGGAAATTTAAATATTTTACAAAATTAACGAAATTGTAGGATGAAATAACTTGTTTAATGTCACTTCCTCAATGTAAATGTGGAGTGGGGAAGCAATTTACAAAACTTGAATATAAAAACAAGCTAATGCAATTTCTAATTGGCCTAAATGAAAATTATGATAATGTGAGGAATCAAATCTTGATTATGGATTCATTACGTAATGTAAACAAGGCATATTCGATGGTGTTAAGAGTTGAAAAATATAAGGAAGTAAGCATAAGTTTTACAGATATAGTTGAAAATGCAATGACTATTAGAGCATAAGGAGGTAAGAAAAAGGGAATAGGGACAAGAAAAGGTACAACAAAGAGGAAAGAGTTTGTTGATAAGCCAAAACTACATTATCAATATTACAACATGGACAAGCATACCAAAGATACTTGTTTCAAACTTCATGGGTATCTAGAGTGGTTTATGGAATTAAAAGAAAAGAAAAACAAAGAAGGAAAGAAATCATTTTTTAATTTGATTAATGCAGTAGATGAAGTAAGTAAAACAACTTAAAAAAGGGACAAGAAATCAAATATTTCAATCATAACATAATAAGAGATTGACAATTTCATAACAAAAGGGAAAGTAGGAGCTGAAAACATGCAGTAAATTTCTCACACTTTGAAAATTTTATAGGTATAGCTCTTAATCATGTAAGTGGTAAGTCGACTTGTACCATGTGTAAGTCGACTTATGCTTGCTCAGTACTGATAAGTCGCCTTGTTCACCAGTGTAAGTCGACTTATGCGTGTACAGTATCGTTAGATTGTTAGAGTAGTGC
>JANITW010000006.1:64177332-64194771 GCA_027564335.1 Erythroxylum williamsii
ATATTTTCGTATATATTTGTAGCCAAATGTCGTTAGCTAAAAAATTTAACTATATAATTTCAGTTAAAAATATTTGGCTACGAAAAATAAATTTGTAGCCATATGTACTCATTCTTGTTCTTTTAGTTACGAACATATTTTCGTAGCCAATGTATTTAGCTATGAAAAAATTCATAGCTAAAAGTCATATAACTTTATATGACTTTTAGCTATGAATATGATTTTGCAATCAAATGTCTTTAGCTACGAAATAGTTTTGTAGCTAAAAGTGGTTTTGAATATATCTTTTTTTTTCTTCTTTTGACTATGAAAGTAATTTTCATACTTAAAGGAAAAAATCCATAGTTTCAACTATGAAAATGACATCATTTTCTTCACTAAAAATGACATCATTTTCATCATATTGAAAACCTTTTTATTTGATTTTGTCTTCATCTTCTTCCTCGTCTTCTAGTAGTTGTGCCGATGGTCTGTCATTGTCTTTGTCCACATGTCCATCTTCATCTTCATCCAGACATCGGTGTTCGTCCATCTTCATCTTTAGTGTTTGTCCATCTTCGTCTTCGTCCACATGAGGGTTCTTCTTCCACAATTAATTAACGTTTTATTTCATTGTAATAGTTTGTTTTTAATTACAAGTTTTTAGAAGTGTTTAGACCAAAAATCTTTATATCCTTTGTGCATAAGTGATGGTGGCTATGTTGACCTTGCAAATTTGGTGTAGATCCACCAATGTCCACTATTGATATGCAAACTATGAACTATAAAGCATTTCTAGTTTTGAGTTTTGACCAATTCCAGTTCCTACTCATAGATTCTCAACCAATTTGAGCCATAGATTCTTCATTTGCATTTTCCACTTCACCTATGTTCTCTTACCTATCCTATAATTAATGAGTGGTTGTTTTTATCCCTCACTAAATCGTTAAATCTCCTAAGTTACTTTTTTGTCTCCCAATTTCCTTATCTGGGTTAGTTCTATCTTCCCCTAAACCAACCTTAACCTTGTTGAATTTGTTAAAGGTTTATGTTCTCTTTTCTTTCTCTGACAATCTGTCAAATAAGTAAAATGTCTTTTACAAGCTTGCTTCCTTTTTTGCTTAAAATTAATCATAGGGTACTCTTCTTTCCTATAGCCAAAATCAATATAGACCTAGGTTTTCAATTTTCATATGTAGGATAAAAAATTCCTATAAATTTGGTGGTTCTAATGATAAGTTCTCCCTGAGATTTAGCCCTCTTAAAGTTGTTAACAAGTAAGAGGAAAGTATTGACATATTAAAAGATACTCTTCAGGCCACCGTTGAAAAAGGCAAGAAGGTCCTTGCATGCAAAGAGAATTGCTTGAACAGGTGATTCCTTTTGTTTCCTTGTTATCTTTATAAAGTTTTATAATTTTCTTCCTACCTTATGGAGTCCATATATTTATGCCATAAACCTACTCCTTTTATCCTTTATTGTCCTTCTTGTAACTAATCACTTAACTGGGAGAGTATCAATTGTATGATTTACATTTTTAGAGTGGATAAAGTATTTGAAAGTTCTAAGCTTGGAGGATTTGAAATTATTGAATACTTGAAGGCCTTCAATAGGTTTGTCACTTTTGTCCCTTAAATTCTTTAATTAATATATTGAGAATTTCTTGGAAATTGGTTTTAGGATCTTGTTAGCCATGTTGTTTCAACAAACCCTTATAAGATGAGTTTTTTTTTGGGAATTGATATTATTTTAACTTAATGCAATTTATATAGTTTCTTTATAGATTTTTTTTTGTTAAAGCAATAGATGATTCCTAACTAAAGCTTTTAGAATGAAAAGCTTAGACCTTCTAATGTAATGAATATTTGGGCTCATTCTTTGCTCTCTACCATGTTTGTGCTTTATATCTATGACATGTTTTTGTTTCTATTACGTGTTTAGAATAAAACCATTAGCATAAACTCATCATAAAATGTCAACATGGAAGATTTTTTCGATGCTGAAAATGAGCTCTGGTGGGATATATTTGGTAGAATCCTCCCTACTGAAAAATAAATCGATGAATAATAAACCTGTTCACTAAAGTCTAATCACCGCTTGCCTTCAATGGTTAATCTTCTTCTTTAAGATTTTTGGTCTCATTTAACTTAGCTCTCTTTCTTTATTCTCTATATCTCATTTTCTATTAAGAAACTATTAGATGAATGTGTGATTGTATATCCAATGTGTTATGTAAATATTGCTCAAATCTTCTAAAGAACGTAGATGAAAATAGAAGTGGTGGCAATGTCTCGATGGTTTGTATAAGATTAGGCAAATCAGTAGTTTTGAAATTGTCTTTTATTACGAAAACATTGTCTATTCATCATGGTGATGATCAAGTCATTCAATCGGGTATGGATGTGCTCAAATTTGGGTTCATTATACCATTTGATTTAGCTTATTTAGTTTTTGAGGTTTCATTTTTCAAATGATTATTAAGAAATTAAGGTGATTGTTCTATACTATTTGTTCCTTATATGAAATGTATGGTACGTGGTGTTCATATAATTCACTATTCTATACTACTTCTGGGAAATTAGTTAATATATCTTCTACTAGTTTAGTTAAAGTCAAGAATTTATTAGAAAAGGGTAGTAATGAATCAACTACTAGGGGAAGATCTTTATCTGTTTCAAGTGATGCCTTTGAATGTGCATGAAGACTTCTTGGGGATCCAAATATGGGGAATTTCTTTACCTTATCTACTGAGTCTTATGTCACAATATCCTAGAATCTGTTATAATCTATCTATAAAAATAATTATATCTTTTTCTCTTTGATGAAATAGGTATAGGATTCATTATTTAACATTTAATCTAGATAGATGTGCTATTCAATATAGCCATTTTACTTGGGATATTAATTAGTTATTAATATTGAGTTTTTGACATGGAATTCGAGAAGAATGACTATGAAAGCTTCACCAACTTACAAACAAGCTTAGATTATTGAGGAATACTCTTGAAGAAAATGTAAATTTTATTTAGTGGTTATCTAAATGCTTATAAATACATAAAAGTAACATTTCATCTTACATGATAAAAATTAATTTTATTTAGATAGATCTTAAAAAGTAATATTATTTCGTAGGTTAGGTCAGTACTTCCAGAAAATAGCGAAAAAAATTTAAGTACATTTAAAAAAATATAACTAAAAATATTTTTCTATATTTCTATAAATGCAACTAAAAACTTTTGGCAACATTTCCAAAGATGTAGTTAAAAATGTTCGATTATGTTTCTAAAAGCGTAGCTAAAAACTATTGGATATGATTTCTGAAAATGTCGTGTATAGATTTCACCTGTAGGGATTTGGTGACATTTTGTGCAATGAAACAAGAACGCATTAAAAAACTATAGGTGATACTTTTTAGATATTTAGTTACATTTTTATGGCCAAAAATCAACTTTGTTGTAGTCACCAAAGAGATCAAGACACTACAAGTTTACAATTTTACTTATAATATTTTTTGTATCTCCTACTTAGTTATTTTAATAATTTAGGTACTCTTCATGCATGATCATATCATATTTTGAACTTAACACATAATTATTTTTTTATTTAAGAGGAATCAAAATTTTGATTTTAGATAAAATTCTCTTGATCTTTAAAATACTCTTTCGAACACTTTTCAAATATTTTTGGGCTAAGTTTTGGTTAACGATATGGGCTTGATCTTTGAAAGAACTTTAAAAATATTTAGAAATGTGTTTTCAAACTTATTGGTTGTCTAATATATAGGTGTGATCTACTGGTGTAGTGTTTTTGGAGATATTTGTCGACTAATTTCCATATATAGTCGATATATCAAAAATTTTCAAAAATTGTGTACCGAGGAGCATATATGATGTGATCAATATATTGATCAATCAATATGTCATGCTAGATTATTAATATGTTAGATTAGTTGATAAACATCAATGTTATAATTGTTATAATGACTAATTTTAGTGTTTGATGATATTTTAGAGATAGTATAGGTATACTAGGGAATTTGGTTGTTGGATATTTTAATGATATTTGGGTGCTACAATAATACATTTATAAGACCTTTTCACCATTTACATGTGTAACACCCCACTCCCGCAAGACTCAAACCCGACATCGATGATGATATCTGAGTCCGTGTCCCGCGAGGGTGACGTATTACATCATTCAGTCAAAACACAGTATGAACTTTTTGCTTTTCTTTTCTCAAACACATCCACAACAATATATATGCGGAAAACAATATACATGAACAATTCAATGGCCTCTGGGCCCTTTTCATAAATCCCATTTATATCAGTCAGTGAATTTACAATTTGACCTAATTAGTCATACAAAAATTCAGAAAAAATAAAATACACTAATACAGGCTAATGCAGATGCGAACTGATCCTGACCTCTATCCGCCACTTAAATGCTGTAAGTATACTCCCGTTGACCTAACGGGGTATTATTTTTATCCTAAAAAATAGTTACAATTTTAGGTGAGTTTGCGAACTCAATGAGAAACCATTATCGATGGTTCACCCAATTCATGCATTACGCTAATAGCGTACAGATTGTCACAATAATACATTCAGAATATCGCATAGCCGTTTACAGATCATTTCCCAGTAGCCTATTCAGAATATCACATGGCAGTTTACAATTGCATAATGCACTCTTGCCTTTTTCCCATTTACTATATTCAATCAAAATGTGTATGCAATACCTATGTGACACTTTCCCATTTTATTACAGTGTTGTGACCGAGCGCTTAAACAGTGATCAGTAGGCAGTAGACGCGTCTAGGGAGTAGGAGAACCCTCTGGGTATGCACTAACTCCCTTCGAGCTCGAGGCTCTTTTTCAGTATCAGTGGCAACTCAGGTCATAACTATTATTATCCGTTTATGTATTTGTGTATGAATGCAATATGCCCAATATATCACAAATAACATTGCCACTAAAACCCATTTATCAAAATCTACATAATATCATACAGTCACAAAATCACATTGCAGTCCAATCCAATTTATCATAATCAAACATATCATTCTCAATCATACAGATTTTCATACAGTCACAATTTATCACATTCACAGCCAGTTTACACTTCAATGCCCAATTCCCATTCCTTCGGTTCAACATTTCAGTCATAATCAGTTTTCACATAAACACCATTATTCTCTACAGAATTATCAGTACAGAACTATAAACAATCAGAAATTAAGGAACCAACTAGGTTACTCACATGTAACTTCCGAGCTACTGCTTGGAAGTCCCAGCAATATCCGTGGAATGTCGATCCAACGATGCCTCTATAATAGTCAATAATCACCCATTACTAAATGCACAATCAGAAAGGTTCACAAATGCACATGCTGAAATGCAAAAATATACAATATATATTCGTGACATTTCTGGCGCTATACCCCAATTTCACTATCTTTGCCTCAAAACCCACTTTTCATTCTATGAACACTATAACATTGAGACAATACCCTTATTCTTATGATAGAATCTAGCTTTTCACCCAATTGTTCAATTATAACCCATTTGATTTCAGTATCATATCATGGAAATTCCACATTGTTTCCTTTCTAAAAATTCAGTTTAATTTACCAAATCATACCACTAAAATATCCCCAAGTAAAACCTCAAAACCAATGTCATCTTGAATCAGATCAAGTTCGCCCATTATACTCTATTTCTGAAACCTCAAAAGCATTGAATTTATTTAAGAAGTCTCAAAATGATACTTCAATTATCATAAATAGACATAGGAACCTACGCTCAACTTTCATTCAATATTTGAGATCCGAAAAATCCAAATTCAAGCTTTCTTTCTTTACCCCAATTGTAGACCTTTTTCTCTAGTTTAAAACGAATCAAGAATCACTTCAATTGGAGGTCTACACCATTAGTTACGCCCCAAAAACTAAAATCAATCGGTTCAGAAAAACAGGGGCTCGCCGCGGTGAAGGAACTCTCGCCGCGACGTCAAGGGGTCGCTCGCCGCGGCGCCTAACGACGCTCGCCGCGGCGTGGATTTTCACGCTCGCCGCGGTGTGACAAATTCGGACTCGCTGCGGCGAGTAATTAGCAGCTCGCCACGGCGAGGCCATCACACACGCCGCGACGAGCACATTAATGCTCGCCACGTCGTGGCGCAGACACGCCGTGACGTGCGAGCTTCCGATCTTCTTCTCCGACAGATTTTGCAAAAATCAACCAAAACTCAACCTCAAACACTACAATCTTTAACAATAAGCACTATAAATGCATTTAATCCATCAAATAACCACATACAAGGAAGATTACTTACCAAATCAAGCTTCCAAACTTAAAACTTCTGAAAATCTTCTCCACCCCTTTCACCTTTCTTTAACACCCACGGTTCTCTTCCAAAGCCACACAAAACTTCATCTTCCTTAGGGTTTAAGCTTGGCTTTGCAAGTGGAGAAGAAGCAAGCAAATGGACAAGCAAAAATCGTGAAGGAAGGAGGAAAGAGAATCAATCGGAAAAGAAGAAGAAAATGCCCTAGGATAGAGAAGAAAATTTTCTGCCAAGTTTAAAATCTAAGACATTTAAAGGGAATGATCTTAAGCCACTAGTCTTTTTCCTCACATACACATAAAGCTCCTTGCTCTTTTCATAATCATTTCCGGTCTGAGTTGTCTCTAAATTCCAATGGCTCAACATTTTTAATTCTAAAATCATAAATCAAATTTTCCCATTGCCATTAGATAGTTATTTCGGTACTATACATTCAATCAGTCCGTCACTCAGAAAATTTTCCGGTCCGAACTTTTTCTCCCAAATTGCCAAAAAATTTCTAAGGCTCACTCTAACAACTGAAAATTACTTTTAAGCATTTCCAATTCAATTTTCAAACACTGTTGTCTCAGAATTCCCAAAACACATCTGATTCACAAATAAATGCTGGGAAATGTCATAAATGCATGTACCTATATGTGCATGTACAAAATGACTCATTCCTCTATAATTAGAGGCCAACTGTATGAACAAGTCAAAATATGCAATACAAAATCCTAACTTGTCCCAATTTACCAAAATACCCTTCCCATCGGTGATGGGATGTTAAATTATAAATCATAGCCATCCATTTATGTGGGTCCTGCGTGGATCCTGCATAAATAAACATGGAGCCCGCATAAATAAATGACTGAAATTCATGGGACAAAATAAGACACCATAATATTGGACAGAGGATCCTGTCTCCGGTCTCACCTATGTAAATGATGTTGGTTCCACCTACTTGGGCTACTATTACTCACCCGGTTTATTAAAGAAAATCATCTAGTCTTTAGTCATAAGGTTATAAATGTAAACCAGATCAAAAACTAGACCGATTTGTACTTATTCTGGTCAGACTAGTTAGGCCGGTCTGGTTTTTAAAATATTGCTCAATATTATGGAATGTTGGTAAAGAGATAAGGGCTTGGTGAAAGCATCTGTACCTTTGATTAGTGGAAGAAATATGAATAGCATAAAGAAACCTGGCTTTGACGATAATGTCACATCAGATGACAGTCAATTTTCAAGTATTCTAGAGGTTGGTTTATATCCTACAGTAAATTGCTTTAGTTATCGCTTAGTGAGAAAGTATTTAAAAACAATCTTTATTTTATACATACTTAGATATATATTGTAATTTTAATGGGATAATTTTACATTATAAATAAAATTATAATGAGAATATAATTATGAGATTCATATTATATTTATATATTAACCATAAATTGTTTCTAATTATTATTCTATTAAGATTGAATATTAATAAAACGTAAAAAGACTAACAAATGTTACATTTTTTTCTTATAAAGAAAGTAATTATCTCATAGACTAAAGTATAGAGATGCTTAAACAAATATATGGGTACTTGTTAGAGAACAAGTTCACATAAAGAAAGTAATTATCTCATAGACTAAAGTATAGAGATGCTTAAACAAATGTATGGGTACTTATTAGAGAACAAGTTTACTGAACTGATCCAATATGAGAAATTCATTTGGAACGTTACTTGTATATCTATGGAAATTCTCATTGTGATGATTGTTTAAGTGATCATTTGATTTGAAGTCTTCAAAGTTATCTTGTATAGTGATTGCTATATTTTGATATTACTTATGACCTATTCTAATCATAGGTCATTCAATCGGTAGTCATTAAATGTAATATGAATTATATAAAGATAGTTGAATGATCAAAATAGCATTCATCACCTTAAATTAATTAGGAAGAATGTTTTGTTGTTCATGATTAAAATTAATTTGAGAAATCCTTGGGCAGGGCAAAATGTTGTTTTGTAAATAGTTTACAGATGTCATTAATTGAATTAATAGCTAATGAGAGAGAACTAATTTGATTGGAATCAAAATAGAGTAGATATTAATTTTATACTCTATGTCTAATAAAAACATGATATGATCAAATGATTGAATTATACAGAAAATGAACGAAAATTTTAGTCAAAACTATTTTAACATTTATAAATATTTGGGAAGTCATGACGTATTGCTAGATGTCAATTTTAACCTATGACTATAAATTGTTTAATTGAAGAATTAAAGATAAATAAATATATAAATAGTTTAATTGGAGAATTAAAAATAAATCAAAAGGATTTTTGATTTATTAATTCTAACTCTAATTATGAATTAAAATTAAAATTTATAATCATTAGCAACATATTTAGAAACATAATTAGTCTTACATAAAGAATAAGTTGAAAAAAGCAAAAAATTTTAATTAAGTTAAACTTTATTGTAAAATTAAAAAAATATAATTAAATATAAGATATTTAATAAATAATTATTAGCGTGAAATGTTGTTTCCATGACATTTAGTGTCTCACCATATCCAATTTTACGAGTTTCTATTTTCAAGATAATAAAGTAAGCTTGCTTATGTTTAGTGGTGACTCCATCGTCATAAACAATGATTAAAAAATTCAACCAATTTGCTTAACTTAATCGTAAAAACCTTAAACTGACTAACTTTTCAATTTGATTGTCAAATTTTATGTTAGATTTAAATTAATTAGTCAATTTTTGTAAATTAATAAGTTCTTGTAACTTAAATAAATAAATTGATTTATATTTAACAATTTTTTAATTAAACATCAAATTCTTCAATAGGTAAGTATTATCTCTTTTAATCATATTTCAAAATTTTAATTTTATTCAATATTTAGCCAAATTTATAATAGTTTAATAATAGTTGAACCTTTTAAATCTTAAATCTCTTATATTACATGTTAATTTTTGATCTAGTTTTTAAAATATTTATAATAAGTTGTAATTAGATCTATCTCTACTAATTCTTCCTATAGGTTTTTCAACTTAGTGAAATAAACTGTATGGAGTTGTTTCCTAATGTTGTGGAACCAATTCTTTTTTAGATTTAGAAAACCAATGAACCATTACTTTCTTCAAACCTCCCAATTAGATCTTCCTAAAGCTGTTTAGCAGACTTCACGTGCAAAAGGAATCAATAAGCTCTTTAGAAATTGAGCTTAGAATCTAGGATGTCACTATTGAGTCACATTACTAACACTTCTCAAAATCCTCTAAATCCACAACTGGTTTTGCAATCTTGCCATTCGTGAATCCAACTTTGTTCTTTACTCTACGAGCGATTGTCATTGCTTGAAGCTAGGCTCTATAGTTTAACTATTCAAGAATGTCTCAACCAAGCTTATGATAGGACTTTTTAAAATTGTTAATCTGTCAGCGATCTTCTAAATTAGCAATAATATTTTTCTTTGGATCTTTAACCATAATCTTATGATAATAATCTCAAAAATAAAAGGCAATAATTTCGCTCATTAGCTAAGAGCTCATATCTTTGATAATATAAAGTTAAAGCCAAAAAAGGAGAAACTACTGTTTGGCTAGTCTAGAGATTTTTATTCAATATCAGGTAAGTTTTTACAGTGGCAAGCTTTAAAGCAGCTCATAAGGTTACTCTTTTGCAGCTAGAAAGGTATAGGTAACAACGTCTTTGTAAAATATAAAGAAAAGGCTGAGTGCAATCTAAAATATTATAAGCCTTAAGTTCAATTTTTAAAAGTAGTCTTGAATATTTTTATTTTTATTTTTGTTAAATTATCTCATCTCTAATAAAGAATCCATATTTATTTTATTTTATTAAATTATTATTGTTAAGTTCAATGTCTTGCCTTTGAAAAAATAATTAAATTTTGTTTGTTTAATTTTTTAAAAATTAATATCACTTTAAACTATTATCTTTTTTTAGTAATCACTATTATCTTTTCTGTGTCTAACACTATAATGGTACTTGGTCCATTCAAGATATAAAAGAATAATATCACTTTAAGAACCTACCTATGTAACAAATATCACGATTCTATTATGAAAATCATGTTATTATCAAAAGAGTATCATGGTGTTATTATTATCCAATTGAAAAAAGATACAAAAAGTAAAAAAGAATTATCAATTATAGCTAGATAGTGGTTAAGCTAATAGGCAGAGACAACAGTACATAGTTTTCTTTGTTAACATGCATAAATACCCATAAGTAAAAATTTGTACCTGCAATTGTAAAAAATCAAAGGAATCAAACCAAAATAACAAATTGAATACTTCAGATTAAAGGAAACAAAGTTACAGTGGAGGAAAGGAGCTAGCCAATCATTATAATCGGAATCGTCAATAGTTCACACAAGTTCATCCATATGTAGGATTGTTAAAAGGTCTCACTTAATTACTTACATGATCAAAAAAACACTTATGCATATCTTCCACCATAGCAAACATCGAACTCCACATTTTTAATTTTGTTCACAACATTTGCCTCCAAATAATTGTCCAACTCCATCCTATTGTCAAAAAGTCCTAGTCTTTTTTTCTTTGATGAATTTTGTGAATGTGAAATTCACACCATTCTTGTGAATTGAAGCTGAAGTTGAACTACTACGGTCCTAATTTTTGTTCAATCTTAATTATAATCATTAAACAAATCAAACTAAAGTCTTTTAATGATATCAACACGCTCTTCAGCACAACCATAATACAACATTTGATAAAAATAATAAACCTCCTCCGTCTTATATATCAAGTCTAAAACAAAAATAACTACAATAATTTATTCAACCATACGTCGATAAGAATTGAACTTCTCCATCATCTACTCTACTATGATCCAGATCACCTCATTGGGATCAAATATTCAATTAGATAAAGCTCTTTTGATGTCACACATACTACTAAAACAATTGTGTGAAGTTATATATTTTCTTCATAAGAATAACTTGGTAGCATTGAAATATATTTCCAACTTTACACAAAGTACTTTACAAAACTCCCATTACTCTTATGCAACAAGCAAGTATATTAAGAATCTCTTTGTTTCAACCTACTGAACACATCATCATATTTGGTTGTCGACTCGAATACTTGAATGTTAAAATTTATATGGTTGAAGAATCAAAAACTAATATTTTCATGCATTAACTGTGTAGTTGTGCAATTTCTTCAATGTTTCAACTCTTTTAGGTGTTATACTCTAATAAATAATGCTATTCTGAATTGTCTCAGTTGTTTCCTTTATCATCTCTAACATATCCTTCATAATTAAATTCATGGTATACGTAAAACATTTCATATGGAATAACACTCCACCAACCAACAAGCTCCTAACCTGTAACTTGGTTTCTTTAACTTTTTTTATTATCACATCACTTGTGCTACATTTATCGAGAGTTAGAGTAGACAACGTAATATCAATGTTCTAAACTATTAAATAATCTATCAATACGGTTGTCAACCTTTTACTTATATACGATGTCAGTACATAAATAAACCTAAAATTTAAAAGTATGAACAAATATCAATTATAACATAATTAATAAATAAATGATAATAATATTAAAGAATATAATTTATCTCAATAATTGACTACATAAAGTCATGTGTTGTCATAGTTATAACTTTGGTTATCAACAATCCACATGTTTGATCTGTGAATACTTGACAATGTCTTTAATATTTCTTTCTTTTGATCGTTGCAAATATTGAAAGTATCTTTCTTCGTGGTATTTTTAATTAGAATGTTAAAGGTCAATTAGAGTGAGGCAAGCAACATCCTGAAGTTTTTTCTATTAATAATGAAGAGTGATTGTTTATCACTAATGATTATCTTAGCTAAAAAAAACTTTGATTTATTGATGTCATAATTTATGGTTGTCATTTCATTCTTATGTCTCATTAGGTTAGGGATAAAAAGCGTTTGAGCTCCGAACAGAATCTTGTTTTTATTACACAACTCTGTGTGTCTCTTTAAATGAGAGGTTCCACTTTTAGAACCCCTGGCCAACATCTTGTGACAATGCTTACACTCAGCCTTGTCTACTTTATCTCTTAATTTGGTCTTATTAAAGTGATTCGAATCATCACTTCTCGATGAACCTACTCCTTCAACTCGAATTATTTCCTCACTTATTTGGTACTATATTAGAACTCTCCAATGAAGGAATATGCTCTTCCATCTAAAACAGTCAACACATACGAGCATCAAAACATTATTAAGTTATTTGTCAAGATACTTAACTACATTAAAACATCATTACTCATGTAAAATATATAACCTCATATGCAAATTGATTATTTGAAATATTAAAGAATAGTACTTCATATTGATTCAAGCATATCAATAACAAAGAAGTTTGATAAACAACCCAAATTGGTTCTTATAACTCAGTATAACATTAAAAACACACCAAAGTTTAACATAAAACATCACATAAGACAAGACTTGCAAGTTTGATAAAAGAAAATGCAAAGAAAGAGAGAAAACTTAAAAGGTAATTCTCTATATATGCATTGGGGAGATAATGACTATGAAATAATTAATTAACTACATTTGATAAAATGAGTAATTGTATCCTAGACTTTACTTTTGTGAAGATAACAAAAAGAAAGATAAATTATCTATTACAGGTTTGGTTAGGTCCAACATCTCCTAAATCTACGTTTTTTATCTTCAAATATCCTAAATTTATTGTAGTTTTGTTTTTTATGATTTGCAGTCTTTAAAATTCAGTCATCAACCTTGTACTCAAAACAATTGCCAAGTTCTCCTATTCCTTACAATTCTCGTTTTTTGCCTAATCATCTTATTGTATACCTGTTAACCAATTAGTTTCAGGAGTCAGAAAGCTATATTTTACATTGCTGTAACCGGTATCCTATATAGCCCCGTCAAAGTAAGCTTGTTCTTCCCTCTCTTATACTTCTTTCTTTTTTCTCTCTATATATTTGTGTAATATTGATGCAGAAAGAATTTAGACATATTCACATTATACGCATCTAGCATTCACATTAAGCACTCCCACTAAAATTGGCATATTAACCTAAAAGTTATCATATACATGATACAATTGGAACAGTAAAATCTCTACAGTGTAGAAACAATGGCAGAGGAACACCAGATTCTACAATCGTGCTTTCAAAAAAAAAAAAAAAGTTGACATCTTTACCTAACCTAATCAAACAAAAGTAAACTTGATTAAAGATCAAATGTTTTTTTTTTTATCAAAATGTTTACGAGCAGCACAAGTAAAACACTTCCATATATCTAGGTTGCTTTATGTTAACAATTTAAAAAATATCACATTTTAAAATAAACAAATTTTATATATCTTGTTTGTTGACACTAAGCAAACGCTAATCTTTTCCACTGCTAAGGAAAGACAAAAGTTGGATGAAGAATTTCTGCTTTCAAGCCATAAAGTTAAAGACACATACTTTTTGGTACCACATAAAGTTCTCCTTCCCTTTCCTTAATATTCTGCTACCTTATAAATTGGATTTTCTTTTTTCTTTTTTATTAAAAATATCTTTTCATATTTGCAAGATTTGAATATTCGAAATAGTGAATTTATGTTTCCAATTTATACATCTTATGTCATTAATATAATAATTAAAAAATTAGACTCAAATGCTTGAATTTCCAAAATAAAATCTGAGTAATTAAATTATATAAAGCAATGGGGCTTGAGCTTGACATTGTAAAAAAGACAAATTATATTTTCGCAATAATTTCAAAGTCAAAAGAACTGCTCAGTGCCTTGTAGTGAGTGCGATGTTACGTGGAATCCCAGTCTCTTTAACTGAGAGCAATTATCCCCTGTTCGTGTACCTATCAACTCAATGACCTGCAGCCAATTATTCACCGCCAAATCCAAATTAAAACAGCGTGTCGAGTTCTCAGTGGAAATGGTTCCCACACTCTTCCTCCTCCGTGCTTTTCCAGCATTTGCTCTCATTTTTACTCACTTCCCAGTTGCAGAGACAGCATACTCACAACAATTGCTTATATTATACACCCACGGACCACCCGCTACGTAGCACCAGCCCGTTAATTCGATACCGACAATCATGGAACCCAAATTCAAACCCAAAATTCAAATTCCTCACAGCATGAGGCGCTCGTCCTCCTCCAACTCCGAGTCACAGACTCACCTCGACTCACCTCACTCACCTCTCCGTTTCCACTCCCCTCTCCCGTCCGACCAAGGCGACCCACCGGAGAGCCCTCCTTACGCGTCTCCCATCAACTCGCCGGAGAAGCCGCCGCCGCCTCCTAAAGTCGACAACTCCAAGGCCATCGTCGCCGTAGACAAGTTCACTCAGTGCTCCCCTTTCCCTTCTCCAGCTCCGCCAACGGTGGCGCCGGCGGTGACTCTGGGTAGGGCGGTGAGAGACGAAGTTTCGCAGACTGTGAGGAAGGTTGGCGCGGAGGGGCGACCGGTGACAGTGGGGTCGATAGTGAGGAGTTCAAGAAGAGAAGAGATGATGAGGATTGGGGAATTGGGGTTCCGATTAAGCGAAGTCGTTTTGTGTTTAATATCATTCTCTATTATGGCCGCTGATAAGACGCAGGGTTGGAGTGGTGACTCTTTTGACCGTTATAAAGAGTACAGGTACTCACTCTCTGCTCCTTCCATGAAAGATCATCTTTTTATTACTAAGTAATTGTGTTTTGACAGGTATTGCTTATCTGTAAATGTGATTGGGTTTGTTTATTCGGCGTTTCAATCCTATGATTTAAGCTATCATCTTGTGACTGGGAAGCATGTGATTCGTCATCATCTACGTCGTCGCTTCAATTTCTTTGTGGATCAGGCAAGTGTTCCTGTTTTTGAGCTTTATTACTAATCTTTAACATGGGAAAGCTTGTTCTTCAATGGTTTCGAGCTTTGTTATACTGTAAACAGGTGGTAAATGTCAGCCCCTTTAGCTCATTGATTTTGTTGGAATTAGGATGTGGGTGATTGTCCTTAATGACAGGTGTGTTAGGTTGGTAAATATTACTGAAATTTGGGGGATTGACTATGGTGATATGTACGAGAGGCAGTCATTTATATATTGTGGATTCGTCTGAACATCTTTTGTTTGTGATGGCAACTTGTGTCCCTTATGGTTAGTGTTCCAAATACCCAAGTCGCCAGTTGCTAATTAAAACCCAAACCTCGTCGTGATTTAAAAGAGCAAGTTCATTGTAGCCACTAGTCTTCGATTGGAGTATAAAGCTTCTGTTATTAGGAGTTGGCACACGACAAAGCTTACTTCTGCAATGAGGAATTAGTGCAGCTCAAGCCCTGAATTAGCAGTGCCGTATTCTGCATAGTCAAATTCATTTTACCTTAGGAAAACAAACAAGTCAACTTGCATTCACAACTCTTATCTGAATGACAACTCCTCATTTTGGTTCAACCGCAGATATTGGCGTACCTATTGATATCAGCCTCATCATCAGCAGCCACACGGGTTGACGACTGGCAGTCAAATTGGGGAAAAGACCAGTTCACAGAAATGGCAACTGCCTCTGTTGCAATGGCCTTCCTGGCTTTTATAGCTTTTGCGGTTAGCTCCCTTTTATCTGGTTACAATTTATGCAACTATGATTCCCCTTGAACCGAATAAGCCACTTTGTGTTTAATAAAGTTGCGAAGAAGACGTTGAATGCAAATCATTTTTCATGTTGTACAGAGACATTCAGTAGCTAGTTTTCCTGTTGAATTTTATTTTCATCCTTCTATTCTACAAAGAAAAATGTAAACTTTGAATTGGGACTATCTAATGAATATAAAGAGTGTTCTACAAAGAAAAAGATTTTCGACTTTGGGCCATCTTCGAGTGAGTGTAAACGCATTCGTCTATTGAAAACGCATCTTTATATTAGGGCCAGCCATGGACGTGATTTGGTTAGACAAAGTTAGTTAAACGAAATAGACATACTCACGCAGAAAGGCTCAAGTTCGAATGTAACCCAATGTCGTAGACAGGCCGACTGGTTGACGAGGGCACTTCACACAAAGCTTACTTCGACAATGCTTCGTGTCTATAAAGTTGCTTGCAGACTCTACTGTAATTTTTATTGTTCTGAAACAAAGTTGTCGTTAGTACCCACGGATTCCCCCCTTTAATGAGTTTGATCAACCCGGAGAAAACTGTTTGCACTTGGAAAAGCTTATTATATACTTCTTGAGAAGATCAGGTCCTAGGCTAATGGTCCTGTTGATACTGCATAGCAAAAGTTCAATCCTACAGCTCAGTCTATATATTGGGAAAGTTTTAAGTTACTCCGGATTCAGTGTTAAAAGTATGATACATCATTCTTGTTAAGACATACTGATGCAAGTACGAATAATTTAAAATAAAGGATCTACTGCACACAGGCTTAGGTCAGCTGCAAGAGTCAGAATTGGAGAAAATTTGAAGGAAACACTCATTTTTTATTAAATATGGTCTCTTACACAGGCATGCCCTATCTCCAATTCATTAGTTTCAAGAGGATCTACAATCTTCGGCGACATACATATATGAGACCATACCCAACTTCCTACAGATATAAGAGGATCAACGACCTTATCTGCAAGCATGCCATAGCGCCTATTCTAAGGATCTATTTTGTTGGATGTTAATTAATGAAATAGAATGGAGCATGATAGAAATGAATGGAATGATTTATAATAAAATGAAATATAATATAGTTAAAAGTTATTTACCTATTTAGGAGGGATGGAAGGGTTCGTAATGTAATATAGTGAAATGTTGTTTGGAAGATAGACATAATAAAATTGAATATATAATAAATGACTATTATATCTCTTATATTAAAATAATTATTACAGGAGGTTTATTATTTTATTATTAAGTATATACAATTTGTTGTTAATGATATAAATATATTATTATCAATTACTTAATATATTTTATTTTATTTTATTTTATATTTAAAAATAATTTATTTATAGTTTTATTTATATAAAAATAAATACAAGCAATTAAAGAATAAATTTTATACATTTTCTATTTTCGTTAATAAAAATTTCATTAAAATTTTTTTATTTTATTTGTATTAATTATATAAAATTATTAATAATAATCACTTAAT
>JANITW010000006.1:64194871-64206729 GCA_027564335.1 Erythroxylum williamsii
AATTTATTATATTAAATTATTAAATTCTATTTAATATATTAATATTATAACTTAGCCATAATTGGTATTAAGAAGAAATATTGAGGGTATATTGGATAGTATGTATTTATTAGTTTACATTTCATCCTAAACCCCCCGAATCAGAGGTTTCTTATTTTCACTGTTTAGGATGAAATGGACCGTAATATGAAACATTCCACTTCCATCTCATTCCATTTCATTCTATTATTAAACTCTCGACCAAACGATGAAAATATATTACGTTCTATCCCCTTCCATCCCTAACCTCTCAACTAAACATGGCCTAATGATACTAAACTTTTCATAGTTAATACAGTCGTGGATCTAAGTTTCAAAACTTTAGTACTTCTTTTTTTTATTGCGATTTTTATTTTTCAATTTTTTATTTTTCTTTTAAATTAAAACAAAAAAATTGTCTGATTATTAAAGTCATTCTAATTATACTTTAATCATAAATAATAATTATATATTAGATAAAATTTAAAGAGAAATTATTTTAATTAAATATATTTATTTTAATATCTTTTATAATATTTATTAACAATTTATTAATATAAATTATTTTTTAAAATAAATAATTAAAAATTTATTTACAAATTAACATTATTTTAAATATATTTTATTTGTTAAATCAAATTTGATTTGAAATTTATATATTTTAAAATTATTTTATATTTATTAATAATTATTAAATTAAATTTATTTAACTTAATTAAAATTTTAATAAATTATTAAATAATGTTAAATTATTCATAATTACATTTAATTAATTAAATATATAATATTAAATTAAATTATTCATAATTCTTATTAATAATTAATATATTAAATAATTAAATAATATATATTTATTTGATAATAAATTAGATTATAACAAATATAAAGAGAAAACAAAAAATTACTTTTTGTGAGAAAACTAGAAGAAACTAAAACCAAAAAATTAAAAAAAATTAAAATTTGAAATCAAAAATAAAAGTCAAGACTAAAAATTGAAACATATAGGCCCTTATATTTTGTTTATCCGAGTTTAGTGTTTAAGGCATGCTTCTATTCAGTTTAAAATAGTTGAGATATATGTTTATTAAATATTAAGAGTCTTAAGATTTTTACCTTTATTCGGGCTTATTAAGAATTCTTTATTTGTAACTTTCAAATACATTATGAATTTGGCTTATGATTCTTAATAATGAACAAGTCAATTCCTTACTGCATATGTTTTAACTTTTTTAGATTTGATTCAAACTTGTTCATGAGTTCTATAGAATGCATTCTTAGGAGAGTTTGTATAAGTTGGTATCAAATCTTGATTCTAAATCAAGTGTGATTAACTTTTTTGTCTTTATTTTTATATCATTATCATTTCATCTTTATTTTCTTATCATTTAGATCCTATTTTATTCCCTTGTTAAAAATTGTGATTCCTTATGATTCCTTTCATTTTATTATACTATATTCTTGTTTCTAATGCGTCAAAACCAAAAAAAAAAATCATCTTTTTATTTTTAGAACAAAAGGTACAAATTGTCACTTAATGGTGTTCAAAAAGTCTTAGTTAGTTCTTGTCGTTATCTACGGTATCATGTTACACATTAATATTTTCAAAATAGTATTGATAACACCCTAAATTTTAACTGAGTTAAGTTTTTGGTAGCATTTAGTATGTAAGTTATGTAACTTCTGTCTATATTGAGGCTTACTTATGCTTTAACTCGTTTCAAAGGATAGGGTGTGAGTCACCAGTAGGGTTGCAATTGTCTACCCTTCTTACATAAAGATAGCTAATGCTTAGGAACAAGGGTTTTTTTCCCCCTCTAATATCCTTTTCTCATTACTTACAGCCTGAAATTAATTTAGAAATTGAAGATCTTACATTAGAGATATCCTCTAGTTTTGTTTTGTAGGTTTAAAGATTTTTTTAATAAGTGGGATTGTGAAAAAACTATAAATTACAGTGATGAATGTAGATCCATCTCAAAAAATTAAAGCCCTTAATATAAGAAAAGCATCGATTGACATCATCATGATCATCATCACATCCAGTTCAGTACCATATTAGTGCGAGATCTGAAGAAGTCTGATAGTCGCAACTTTACCCCTACAAAATAAAGAAGTTTTTTCTTGTAAACCCACGGATAAATGTGACCTGAAGAGTTTAAGAAAACTTCAAGCATGCGTTGCAAGTTTAGAAGACAAAATAAGAATAATAATTCTAATAATAATAATAAGACAAAACGGAATAAAAATAAAATAATAATAATAATAATAATGATAATGATAATGATAATAATAATAATAATAATAATAATAAGAAAAGAAGAAAGGTTTGCCCAATTGATCAAGCAGATGTCCAGTTGATTAACCAAATGCACACTACAGGAGAATCACATACAAATCAAATATAACAATAATAACATACTCCCCTATGAAACCAAAAAATTAGAGAATCAAATTAAGGACTCCTACAAGTCTCCACCTCCTATGCACTTATTAGACTAAAACCTACAGAAAGAAAAAAAAAAAAAAAAAGCATCTAACCAAATGGACATAACACAAGATGAGTTGTATCACTCAACCAAATTGAGAAATAGGCTTCACTAAGAATCAAACAAATTCCAATAGGTATTAGACGTTATGGATCAATTTCAAGAGAACATTACTAATTGATTCAAGATCAGGATGTTTACTTGCCACTCTAGGAAGAATCATAGGAAACTTGCGCAAATGCTATTAGGCTAGGATTAGGAGAGAATGTAATGACCAACATTAACAGAACTACTTCTGCTAAGGTTACTGGGTTTTAAATTAGAGGATCTTGTTAAACAAAATACCATGTGATATTGAATTATTTGAAAACAGTATCCCTAAATGGTTGCGTATTATTAGACCTTATTAAACTCAACGTTTTAATGAGATTTATACTAGGTGTTGTTATTATTACTCTTATTATGATATTGTTTAATCATTCTTCATATTTAGAAGGTGAAAGTCTTTTCTCTATCCTAATCTAAAACAATACGAGTAAACAAGGAGCCAAGCATGATAAACACTTTTGTTTTTACTTATGAAGAAAGTATTCAATTTTATAAGCTAAATTATGGAGATACTTAAACAAATGTATGAGTGCTTGTTAGAGAACATGTTTAATGAACAGACTAGATATGAGAAATCTTTTTTGGAGCATTACTTGTATGTCTATGAAATTCTCTTTGTGATGGTTAAATAAGTAATTATTTCACCTGAGGTCTCCAAAATTATCTTATATAAGAACTGCTATGTTTTGATGCTACTTATGACCTATTTAGCTATAAGTCGGTAAATCGGTAGTCATTAGATGTAGCATGAACTATATAGGGTAGTTGTGTAATCAAGATAGTATTTACCTACTTAAAATAATTAGATATAATATTTTGTTATTCTCGAGTAGTATTGATTCGAGAAATCGTTGGCCAAGATAAAGTAAAGTTATGTAAATAGTTTACAAATATCTTTAACTGAATCAATAACTAATGACAAGGAGCTAATATGATTGGACTTAAAGTATAGTAGATATTAATTATATGTTATATCTAATCGAAACATTGGTTGATGAAAAGATTGAATTATATGGTAAAATCATACACACAAAGGTTAGGTAAAACTACTTTGACATTCTTAAATATTTGGGTGATTATAATATATAGTTAAACGTCAATCTTGATATATGATTATAAATTTTTTAATTGGAGAATTAAACAATATGTTGGCAATGATTATAATTTATAATCATTGCCAACATATTTGAGAATTTAATTGGTCTCACATATATAATAGATTAAAGAGAACAAAGTTATTGTAATCAAATTAGACTTGATTGTAAAGCTTGAGAAATTTTGTTATTAAATATGAAATATTTAATAAATGAGGATTAATATGACTTATTGATCTAATTTGTGTACAATTGGTCTTTAATTAGAATTATTTTTAATTTTAATCAAAGTTTAATTGAAATTATAATTTAATTTTAATTAAGTTACTAAAACATTTAAAATATATTATAAATATGTTTACGTTCTAATGAAGCTATCACTTCTTGCTTAATCCTCTCTGTAAGAGTTACAGAGTTCTCTTAACTCATTATGTGAATTCTGTTAGAGGTCAAACACTTATGTGACTATGGTGATTGAGACTGATCAATTTCAGAAACGGTTCAAAAGATACAACAAAAACATGATCAAGCTTTAAAATAAGATAAAAATTTAGATTCACGCTTTATATGATTATGCGTTATTTATTTTATAGAATTAAATTGATCTTGATTTTTTGAAAATTAAAATATGAAAATCTTTTATAAGTATTCTGCTACGGTGGATATCGGATTCCAGGCCGGCTTCCTAACGTGCCCCTTTTGCATATGTGAGGAAAATTGAAGCAACCCTAGTTTGCCAAGCGGAGAAAGACCAACACAAGGCTACTGAAATACCATTAATTAGGTGAACATGAAAGAATCAACATGCACTGTTTCTCTCCCAGTCTGAATACGAACCTCAGTTGTTAGAAAATCCACAATTCAAGAGAAAGAAAAAGGGGTTCACGTGATGTCCTCCATCACCCATGTTCATGCAGTCTCCAACCTGAACTAAATGACAAATGTTGTCTATATTATTACCATCTTTTCTTTTTCTTTATCTCCACCCTCCATCATCTTCTCTTCTTAAAAGTTCTAACCAACAAAGTTCGACTTCTTGGATCTGTCTTTGGTTCTCCTCCTTAATAAAATATGTAACTATTGCGTACCATACATCTATATAGACATGATATATGTGCCAACTTATACACCAACATATACTACCAACCAATCGGGTTAGTATCATTATATATTATATAATGAGAAAACTTACTTTTAATAAATATATTAAATAAATTAATGAAAATACATAATAATTTATTAATTATATATAATTATCAAAAAATTATTAATTATATATTTTAATTAATGTATTTAATAATTTACATATTCAATCAAAACGATAATTTTTAATCAATGATTAAAAATCAAACTATTTTGTTGACTTGTGAAAATTTTGAATTGGCTACTTTTTCAGTTCAATTTATTTTAATAATTATTGTTATTAAAAACATATCAATTTGATAATCAATCTAGTTTTTGTTAACTAATTGATTTTTATAAATCAAAATTAATTAATTTTTATTTAATAGTCATCTTTTTAATTAAAATTTTAAATCATTCGATAAATAAAGACAATCTCTTTAATAATATCTTCAAAATTTTAATTTTAGTGAATATTTAACTGATTTTATAACTATTTGAATCTTTTAGAGTTTAATCTTTTTATGTTTATCTTTCAAATTTTATCAAATTTTAACTAATTTAATGATAATTCAATATCAGTTGAATTTTTTAAACTTTAAACATTTCATCTTATTAGTTTAACTTTCAATCATAATTTTTAGAACATTAATTTCAGCAGATATTTGAATACTCATTCGGAATAGTGAAAATTTTCTAAAGTAACCATTGATCCAAATATTCATTATAAATTTTAATGCACTCTTATTATTATAAAATCCTAAAGGTTATCAAATAATCCTTAAAAATTTATAAAATATCAAAATAATACGAGTGCATTAATAGTTATAAAATAATCCACAAATAGTTTAAGGAGGTAAATTGAAAGCAACACCTACAAAGTACAAACGTTGTAGTTGGTGTGAGAAATCGTCCATACAAGCTCAACCACCGTAACGGGCAACTGTATGCATTTGACTGATTATGAGGGCTGGCGTAGCATAATAAATGGGAGCATGTGAATGCCTCCAAAATTGTGCAATCAGTAAGGATGAGCACAGCGTAATGCGTGCCAATTTCTGACTCAGCCACCAATTTGCAATGCTTAATTTAGAATATATTGTTGTCGTCTATATCCATTAGACAAAAGTTAATTGATTCTTGATCGGAATTAGATACTTGATAATGACCTAACGCCTGCAACCCTCCACCAACAAAACTGATGTTTGAGCTCTCGATTCGACATTATTTGGGATAGATACGTCAGATTACGGAAGAAAGCTCGTCCTCATTTTAGAGATTCCAAAGTTAATTAATTAAGGTAGGTGATTAAGATCGTACATCCATAGTCACTGCAAACACACGGAAGATGTTATGGAATCATAGAGAAAAGAAGACAAAGTATGTATTGGTTAGTAGCACCATTTGAAATCTCAAAATTTTAAATATATTAACCCTTTTAATGTAATCACTAAATTATGTTTAAATAATTAATATTAACGTTAATAATTATTTCATAACTATCAAAATATTAAGAATTTACCTAAATTATTACAAAAAATTAAAGGTTAATTCAATTTGTAGTTGAATAAATGTTGAATTTTTGTGAAGATAGAGGTTAATATTTTCTTTAACTATCCATTAACTCAATAATGTAACATCTCAAATTAGCTAATTTTCAACTTTTTCTTTTAACTCATAATACTACCTGGCTCTTGAGCTAAGCTCGTAGTGACCAATGATCCAATTGTTCATTTTTTCATGATGGTGAATTTTTTTTTCTAAAAGTTTAGATAAGTATAAAGTGTAGATTATTACATGTAGTATAAAATTTTTGATGTAGTTAAGAAATCATATAATATGGTCAAACAAAATGGGTGGAATAAAATTTCCTTTGTTATAATATGTTGGTATAACCTATTTTGATATTGCACTTAACGGATGCTAATGTATTTTATTTGAGAATATATAGGTGATTTGTTTCTTTAAATTTATTTTGTAATCTGCTCTTACAATTTTTCTTTAATAAAAAAATAAATAAAACGGAAGTTTGGGTTGGGCAAGGTAGACCCATTGCCTAGTTGTTGTCTCAAGTATTGCCGGTTCTTCTCTAGGAATTGCCAACCGCAACTCGGTTGGTACTTGCAGTCTGCGGAGGGAGGAGCTAGTCCTAGTGGGCAGGTTTCTTATATATATATATATGAATGTGTTTAGGGGTGCGTGGGGTACTTGAGTTATGTGCATCGAAATTAGTAAGGATGAAGCCGTATACGGAAGAGGACCATGAGCATACGGGCATTGTCCGTTCATTTCTCTATAAAAGAAGTGGGCCCCACCCCCACACCCACCACAGTACTAAATTTACACGTACATCATCATCTTTCGAATCTAATTTCTCTCCCTGTCTTACCCTTTCTGTTACAACATTATGGCTTCGTTAAAATGACCAACTTAGCCTTCTTCCTTGTGCCAATTCCATTCACCTCAATACCTCTCGCAATACAATAATATAGTTTAATGTTTATTTATTAGAAAACTATAAATTTCATTACCGATTTTATAAAATCGTTTACTTATGCCACAACATTAAGATATTAGTACATTGGACATTACATAGTCATATTAGTATATTTTATACAAGTGACCCATTGGAAAATAAATGAATTGAGGGGTAAAAAGGGAATAACAGGATCACGGGGTGCCCTAACTAAACAATGGCAGAGGAGAAGTTTGGAATGAAAGGAAGGGCAAATAGAGGAAAGAGAAGGCCACACGTCATGATCGCGAGACGCTCCCTGTCTCCTCCAATGTGGATCTTCGCACGTTATGAATGTAGTGTAATGATGCTTCTTACTTTGTACTAACTGTTTAGAGATACAGAGCGTCTGTGTGTGTGTGTTTGTGAGTTGGAGAGACCAAACGACAGAGGCTTGTTGAGCGATTTTTTCTTCAGGTCCTTGAGAGTTGAGACAGTGAAACAAAGCCACCAAGGCAATTTCCATCTGCGCCTTCACACCATAAACAACAGCAACGTCATCCCAACTCAACCTGCTCTTTCTTTCTCTTTTTCTCTGGAAACCCAACAAGCAAGTTCTGAACTTTGTCAAGCTCCAGCATTTGGGTTGAAATTGTTGCTGCAACTGCGTGCAATGGCGTAGCTTCTAAAGCTAATGTCCTTTCGACCAGCGACGTTTTTGCGCAGAAGAGTTTCTTTTTTGGCTCGTTTCCTTTCCTTTTTACGGTTTGAGCTTTAAGGTTCCGGGTTTGAAAAGGGTCTCTCTGTATCTATAAGACGAGGTTCCTTTTTGGTGAAGAAGCTTTAAAGTTTTGATTTTGGTCTTTGTAGCGTGATCTGGAAGTTGGATATGAGCGTAGTTTGATTTTATCAAGTCGATTCAAGTAGAGCCAGTTGGTTGGCGACAAAATCGTGGTCGTCAGTGCTTCAGTGCATGGATAGCTGGTGTATTCGAAATGTAGAATGATGAACAGCTCGTAAGAATTTTCCCTTTTGGGTTACGGTTGAACCGACTGACTACTATACGTTTCGGCTCCTCTTGGTTATAAGTTAAGTGTTTAAGTGAAAAGGACTATATTTGATGATTCTGTTATGGTTTGCTTGGAATCCATGAAGAAATTTCGCTGCTTTGAGCAAATATCCAACAATGTCAAAACCGGGACGAGACTTTCTCTTGGAGAATATAATAGAGCAGTTTCTTGGTCAAAATATTTGGTGTCTACTGGGGCTGAGATTAAGGGGGAGGGAGAGGAAGACTGGAGCGCTGATATGTCCCAACTGTTCATTGGTAACAAATTTGCGTCAGGGAGGCATAGTAGGATTTATAGAGGAATATATAAACAGCGAGATGTTGCTATTAAGCTTATGAGCCAGCCTGAGGAAGATGAGAACTTGGCTACTATGCTGGAGAAGCATTTCACTTCTGAGGTAGCATTGCTGTTTCGGTTAAGGCATCCTAATATCATCACTGTAAGTTCTGTTATGTTTTCATATACTGTTTTTTTAAAATGACTTAGGGAATTATTCACTGTACTTTTCACTTCTTATATTTGCTAGGACTTTTTAAGGATTCTGGTTGAATCCTTTATTTGTAGTTCAGTTATAGTCGCATTGATGATTCTTAGCTCGGTGTTAGAGGCATAGATAAACCTTACACACCGGAAGCTCGTTCGAGAGCAATGATGACCTTATGCAAGTACCAGTCTATTGATGATAAGAATGGAAGATGTGGTTACCCTAGTCCTGTTGTTTTACAACAAAAGTTAATGCTTTTGAGGAACATATTTTGTAGCACCAATTTGATAGACAAATTTATTTATTGCGATTGCGGTTGATAGGCATTTAATGGATGCCTACAATGTCATGATCAACGTGCAGTATTTATTGTCCCCCTATTATCGCTCTTCTGTATGGAGGGTTAAATTAAAAAACTCTTTTAGTGACAGTAAACATACTTTGTAGCTTTAGAATGTGGAAAAGAAGATGAAGAATCGGTAATTTTGTTCCATTAGAAACTACGGGACCTGACATTTAATTCAAGTGTCACCGAGAATGCCGGCTTTGATGATGGATGGGGAAAATGAAGGGACAAGGGTGCGAGAGGGTGAGCACGATGGGTGGATATATGTGCTGGTTAAAATCCTTTGCATTCTTTCTTGATCGGACTACTTTCATTGGAGAACCTGCCGCAATTGTGGAAAGTTATTACAGAAGATAATAGTAGCAAGTACTAGCTAAGCGTGTTGTCTTTCCAGATTGACTCTGTGGGAAACTCCAAATAATGTGATTATTAGCTGAGCTTGAAGATTTAGAGGAGAGCGTGAAGAATAGTAAAACTAGAAGGACTTATTATATGTATCTTCACATTTTTAATATCTACATATAGATTCCATTTATATTCCTGGCCTTATTGGCATTGCATCGCACATAACTTGTGAAATTGAGATTCAAATGGCATGTGGTGAACTTTATTTATCAGACGTCAATCTTTATTTTTCTTTTCGCTTTCTTCATTCAGTTTGTTGCAGCTTGTAAAAAGCCTCCTGTGTTTTGTATTATCACGGAGTATTTGGCTGGGGGCTCATTAAGAAAATATCTTCATCAACAAGAGCCACATTCAGTTCCATTTCACCTTGTTCTCAAACTAGCCCTTGACATTGCTCGGGGGATGCAATTCCTTCATGCAGAAGGGATACTTCATAGGGATCTCAAGTCAGAAAACTTACTGCTTGGAGAAGACATGTGTGTCAAAGTTGCTGACTTTGGTATCTCATGCTTTGAATCTCAGTGTGGTAGTGCCAAGGGATTCACCGGGACATATCGTTGGATGGCCCCCGAAATGATAAAGGAGAAACAGCATACAAAGAAAGTTGATGTTTATAGTTTCGGCATCGTCCTTTGGGAGCTTTTAACAGCTTTGATTCCATTTGATGACATGACTCCAGAACAGGCTGCGTTTGCTGTCTGCCAGAAGGTAAAATTTTTTAGTTCAGTTTCTGTTGTTTAATGTCTTCAGTTTTACATCCAAAATTTGTGATCACTCTATAGTCTTCTGTTAGGTGTTTTTCTCCATCATGAAATGAGTTCACTGGTGAAGGTCACTAATCTGGGATAGGGCCGGAAGTGGTTATAACTTATAATACATCAAAATCATGTTAATGTAGGGTTTATTTTCCAGCATGAAAAGTGATGCTCTAGGTACCATTACCATAGCAAGAAGATAGAAATTCAGTACTGTCTCTTGCTAAAATCTAGTTGAGGACTTCCCTAATTCTTGATTTGTAAATACTAAATACTGATCTTAGTTGGATTTGAAACTTGTTAAAGAAAGTTGTGAACTTAGGAACAAGGGTAATCTTGAGGGACAATACTGTGCTTTTGGGGAACAACTCGTTTAACTACATATCATCGACAACATTTTCTGCTTGTTGGGAACACACCACAGTTGCTAAAGTCCTTTAGGAAGAGCAAACCTATTTTATTTAGCAGTAGCATTCTCCTTTACACACTGAATTGATCTGTTGCATGGAATTGATGACTTTGCTTTACCCAATACATTGCAAAATTTGGTTGTGCAGAATGCTAGGCCTCCATTACCCCATACATGCCCCAAGGCATTTAGCAACCTCGTTAAGAAATGCTGGTCAAGAAATCCCAAGAAACGACCTCATTTTGATGAGATAGTTGCTACATTGGAGAGCTATTTAGAGTCACTCAACCAGAATCCAGAATTCTTCTCATCTGTTCCACCGCCACCGACCCATAGCTGTTTTGCAAGATGCATTGATGGCAGTAATAGCATGTCGTCTTGATGCGTTCCTTTGTATTCATGCTTCTCTTATTATTGGTAATTAGATGCTTATGTGCCACATTCTCCTTGTGTAATGCCACTTCTTTTAACCTTAATTTTTATATGGCAATGAGAATATAGTAAGTACAGTATCTAAGAGTTCCTGATTTATTTTTCTAATATTTTAAATAGGTTGAAGTTGCAAGTAAATGTGATTAGGCAAAGGAATTATCTTCCTTAATTTCGAATGCCTAAATTTCGAATGCCTATCCTAATACATATCTAGTGTTTGCTTCAAAGTTAATAATTTGTGATTATTATTATTTATTGTTTTCACATATTTTTTATCCTTAATTTCTTGTTGCTGTGAATCTTTAAATACCTTTTTAATCTTATCATTTTTTATTTTAAACATAAAATTATTTAAATATATGTTATAAGAATATAGATGATATTTAGAAAAATAAAATAAGGAGATAAGGAATATATTACCCGTATTTAAATTCAAAATTAATTACCATTGGTACAAAACCAATAATTTTAATTTTATACATAAAAATGAATTTCCATACAAATGTAGCCTTTTAATTTTTGTATAATATATAGATGAAACAAATAAACACAGTTTCGTTTTGTTATAGTAAATTTACTGCGGCAACACCATAAAATGACAGTTTGGCCGAGTGGTCTAAGGCGCCAGATTTAGGCTCTGGTCCGAAAGGGCGTGGGTTCAAATCCCACAGCTG
>JANITW010000006.1:64227489-64249390 GCA_027564335.1 Erythroxylum williamsii
TATTTATTCATAAAGTATGTACACAACTTTGTACAAAATGCGCTAAAGGCGATTGCCTTTAGGGCACTACTCTAACATAGTCATCTTTTAGTTTTGGGTTATGAGGATTGTATTGTTTTTTTAGTGTCTGAGGTCCAAAAAGTGTATTTGTTAAAACTATAGTTTAGGGTCTGGGTCTAACTTCTATTGGAATTTTAGAACCCTATTTGTAGCTCAGATTTATTACTTGGTTCCCTTTCTCAATCCTCTTAAAAGCTTCCATTACTTCTAGCCCATTACAGTTCATTTTCAATAATTCCCTCTTCATCTTATCTTCCAACCTTTAATAAAAATGGCTACTAGTGTATCATCTTCCAAGTGCTTTAATAAAATTGTTAGTGATTCAAATCATATCGATATTTAATTACTAAGGAATTTTTCCATAAGGACAGGAGTTTTTATTATTGCATTCCCTTTTCTTTAGGTAAAAATCTTCGTAAGAGTTGGTTTTTGAGCTCCTTCCAAGTCAAATAGGGCCGTCGATTTTTCTCCCATTGCAACCAGGCCAATACTGCCTTTTGGAGACAAACTCAAGCTAGTTTGAGTTTCTTGACTTTAATTAGGTGGTTAACCGTGAAATATCATTCTACCGTGTAGAACCAAGATGTTGGATCCTTTTCACCATCATATTGTTGGGGAAAATTACTACAACCTCAACAACAATAGTAGCAAGAGAAATAAAATGCAAGAAACTAAATCTACCCGTATGCATTTTATGTGAAAAACCCCCTCTCAATTAGGGGAAAAACCACGGTCTGAATCTCCACGACCTAAAATCAATCCACTAAAAAAATCAAGAGTACAATTGGCAATTAACAACGATAGTTTTAAAGACAAGTACAATTATCTCTAGGTTCTAGTACAAATTGGAAAACCTAATCAATTTGGTACTCTCTACAAACCCAAGAGATACCAACACCAAATACTTGTAGATGATGATCCGCTTCCTTTTGATTATCTCACCAAATAGTTGTCTTCCCATAAGCCAAAACAATGTAGTAGATCTCTTTTTTGCTCCTCATCTGTTCCAGTTTTTACGTAACCCCCTCTATAGCAAAAAGGGTAAAGCCTATTTATGTCAACATATATTGGCTTCTTTAATAAGCCACCAAAACTTACTACATATGGGACAATTAAAGAACTCTTTATTTAGTGGGCCACCATTTGTAAGTAAAACAAAGCCCACCCTTGCAAAACTCATATAGCTAGTATTTGGTATTTGGTATTTGGGGAGATACCTAACATATTCATCCCTCGATCCAAATCACCAAACACCTCCCCGTTATCTAAAAATCGGACTTTCTTTTTCACAAACTTGTCCCTCCGGATGCAATGACCCTCCAAATAGCAATATTGTTGATGGCCTTCCTCCTTTGCATCACCAAGCAAGCATCGCAATACACTTTGCACCATCTCCCACTACTAAGATATCTATGCTCGTATTTTATCAATCCACCCAAAGAAATTAGGCTAGTAGGAGCACTTGGTATATATATTACATTGTTGAAGGTTCGGGTCATACCATCATCAAACTTCATCCTTACAGTCCTCGTACCTTAGACCTTCAATTTTTGATCACCCACCATATTGTTGTGGTCATACTCCCCATCTTGGCGCAAAGTATCAAATAAGACTTGGTCTTTACAAACATGAACTGATGTGGCCGAATCCAACACCCAACTCTCTTTGCCCTCCTTCACCTCACCATGAGTAGTCAATAATAAATCACCATCTCCATCACCTATTACCACATTAGCAGAGTCACCATCATTATCTACTTTAGTCTTCCCTTCTTTTTTGTATAAAATGGATACTCTTCAAGTCCTCGATCATCTTCGGACATCGACTTTAGATGTGGCCCTTCTCCTTATAATAGTAACACTGAACGTTACCAAAGTCTTACGTATATGATTTTGATATACTCCTTGAGACATATCCCCTGCTCTCTTGATTCCTCCCTCTCTCAAACTCCCTCATAACTAGAGGCCAATCACCATCACCCGGAAAACCTCCATCAACACGTGTCATCATTCCTCAATACCGTCATAGCTTCATCTAGCGTAATCTTCTCCTTACCAACAAGAAACGTCATAATAATGGATTGGTAGGAATTGGGTAGTAAAGCCAACAACAAGAGAGCTTGTTATTGATCGATGATTTTCTCACCCACATTCTTCAAATGGGCCTTTAGTTGGTTGAACAAATTAATGTGGTCTTGCAAGGTCGTACCCTCCTCCATCCTTGATTGGTAACTCCTATCTCAAGCACAAGATGTTAGTCAATGATTTGGAGGCATACACAGTTTAGAGTTTATCCATCAAAGCTTTTGGATCTGTCTCACTCAAGTAGTTGTACTTGATCTCTAAAGCTATAGCTAACTGAATCGTACTAATTGCCTTCTTCTTCATCGACACCTATTTGGCATCATTTAAATTCGCTGGCTTGTCTACTTCTAATGTTGTATCAATAAGTCCTCAATAGTTCTCTTCCACACCCAAAAGTTTATTTTCTCATCAAATAAGGGAGCGTGAAATTTCGAAGCACTATTTTCACTCATTCTCTTCTTGCACTAATTCCTTCCTAAATCAAACAAATGGTAATTTTCCCTTCAAAATGATCCTCCAACCACATTTCTAATATTATTTGTTGAGGAAATTTACTACAATCTCAACAACAATAATAGCAAGATAAATAAAGTGTAAGAAACTAAATCAACACATATGCATTTTATGGGGAAAACCCTTCTCAATTAGGGGAAAAACCATGGTTTGAATCTCCACGGACTAAAATCAATCCGCTATAATAATCAAGAGTACAATCAGCACAATAATATTCTCAATGATAAGTACAATTATATTTAAATTCTAGTACATACTGAAAAACATAATTAATTTGTACTCTCTACAAACCCAAGAGATACCAACACTGAATACCTGTTGATGATGATCCACTTCCTCTTGATTATCTCACCAAACAGTTGTCATCCCATACGCTAAAACAATATAGTAGACCTCTCTTTTTCTCCTCCTCTGTTCTGGTTTTTACGGCAACCCCTTTTGAAGCAAAAAAGGTAAAGTCCATTTATCTCATCATTAACTCGCTTCTCCAATAAGTTGCCAAAACCTACCACCTATAGGTCAATCAAAGAACTATTTACTTAGTGGGCCACGAATTGTAAGTAAAACAAAGCTCACCCTTACAAAACTCATATAGCTAGTATTTAAGATTTGTGGAGATATCTAACACATATGTTGGCATATTTAATTTCTTATTATGATGGTTATGGTATACTGAACTGTGGGTAGCCATACCTTATGTTAAATGAGTTCCTACTCCTAATCCAGACATAGCCTTGGCACCACTACGATTAGCTATGCTCTTCCTTGCCAAGATAGAGCTCTTAGTTGGGGCATTTAATACTTCATCAATTTTTTGGTTTAAAGAAGACAGTTGAATCTAAGTGGGAAAGGTAGGTTTCAATGGCTTGTAATCTCTCCTCCATACTTTCCATATGAGATTCCATCCTCGTTGTTGGCATTCCCCAAAGATCCAAAAAACTAGCTCTGATACCAAAAATGGTATAAACTCAATAGAATAGTAATTTAATAACGAAGAGAAGAGAAAATAGGGTTTGGTGATTCTGTCACTAATGAAAAGAACGAAAAAAAGTTAAGAATGACAACTTTCGAGGGGTGGCCCTCTCAGTAAAAGACTCATTCCATGCTTGCACACTCACTCTTTGCCTCTGATATACTCACTCATTCTGATAGAATCCTAACTACTTAGACACCTCATCATTCTAGAAATATACTAGCAAACAAAACAAGAAAAGTAGCAAATAACATAATAGGAATCAACTCAAAGCTAGAATGAGCCTTCCTCTTAATTTTTTGCAATATTATTAATATATGGGTTGTCTAGATTTTCTTCTTCCTAGAGTATTGAAAGTGTACTGGAGGCCTAACATTTTCCTGATGTGGGAAAATGAAAATGAGTTGAGCAAGTGAGACTACACAATTGAGTTCCTATTGCACTGCAGTAGTGCAAAAAGGAAAAAGTTTCTGAGTGGCAATAAAGAGAAAACAGATAAGAACCACACTCTTAACCCGAACTAAGTAATATAAATAAGGGAAAAGAAGATCAATACAGAGAAGGATAAAAGTATAATTTATTGATTATGGGGAGGGTAATACATGATTGTTGGAGGACATTAGAGACACCCTCATTCGTCCATGACGTTGGGGTCATTACCAATCACTATTCACTCACTCGATGATCTCCCCTACACCCATACCCCCTAACTATAAATGTTATTGGTGTAACAACCTTACCTAGTCAGCATTCTAGTACTATGCAAAATGAAAACAACTTCATGACAACAATCAGTAATAGCAAAACAACATTCATAACATAATGATATTGACTTTCTTGGACCAAACTTAAAGGATCAATCGGTTTTGTTTCCTTCTCTTTCTGCGAAAATAGACATTCCTAAAAATTGAGCCTAGGCTTCTATCAATAAACACCCTTTTTTCTTTCACCTTGTCCTCAAGGTGGAATTGAGGGAATTGAGCACTAATCAATCCTGATGGTTCCTAAGTAGCTTCGAAGTTAGGTAAATTGCTCCATTTAATTAAAATCTCTAAGGCCTTCACACCCTGGCAGACTTGTCATATATCCTCCGGAACTACTTCCCATTCCAACTCTTCATTCAACACAGAAGGTAAGGGCAAAGGTTGTACCTTCTCTCCCATAGCAAGTTTTAGTTGAGAGACATGAAAGATGGGGTGGATTGCAGCATAAGGGGGCAATTCCAGTTTACAGACAACCTTCCCTACACGGTGTAACACATGAAAAGGCCAAAAAATCATGGCGAAAGTTTCTCGTTCAACTTCCTAGCCAATAAACGCTACCAATAAGGTTTTATCTTAAGAAATACCAAGTCCCCCTCCTGAAATTCCACTTCTCGACGGTGTTTGTTAGCCTATTTGCACATCTGTTCTCGTTCCTTTAGTAGTTGCTCTTTGAGCTCAGCTAGTATGATATCACGTTTTAAAAGCATGTCATCCAAAGTGGGATTAGTAGTGCTATGGACTTCATATTTGAGCAAGAGGAAGGAAGAAACCAACGAAAATTAAGAAGAGGTGAAGGGCTACGGAGGAGAGAAGGAAGAACAAGGGATTTTTGTCCTCATGTAAGGAACAATCGAGAATGAATGCAAGAGAGGGGCTTTTAATTAAATAAGACAAGGCATGTTAGGCAAGTAACACATGTCACTTGCCACATGTCAATCTCTCACTGTTTTTTAATTCCCTTCCAATTTATAGTCCAATTTCTCTCCAAATTCCAATAGCTCAAAGTAATAAATCCTAAAATCATGTATCTAATTTTTTAGTGCCATTGGACAGTCATTTTCAGCACCGGAAATCCAATCAGTCTGCCATTTAGCAATTTTTTCGGTCCGGACATTGTCCCCCCAAAAATTTCAGAAAAATTCCTAAAAGTCCCCAAAAATGGAAACACACATAAATCACTCCAATTCAATGTTTCAAGCATAAATAACAAATTATTCACAATAAACACATATGTCAGGAAATGTCATGAATGTATGTTCAATCATGTGCATATACAAAAATTACAATGGATGCATATATGGAGGCCATATTATGCACGAACATGCCGAGACTAGTTTTCACGCTCATGACCCGTCTCAAATTACTATTTTACCCTTCCCATCGGTGATGGGATGTTACAGAATATTGCCAAATTTCTTTATTTTCATTGTCTAAATGATCAAGAACAGTAGACCCAAAATTCAAATTTTAAAAAAATTTGAAAGTGATTCAATGAGTTGTGAATTGTGATTTCAATGGTTTTATTGAGGTATAAATCTAAGTTCAAATTATACTTAGGTGAGTTTTAAGATATGATTGATTATGTAATGAGGATAATGGAAAAATACCTAAGGTTGTCATGAACATGCATTGTGCATTGTGCATATTTCATATACATATATGTGCATTAATCACACATGACACTTTCACGACTGGGACTATATATATATATATATATAAACTATATAATAATTAACAATAATTGTTAAAATAGTAACATATGTAGCAAATGTTAATATTAACAACTTAATCAAGTAACTATATTTTAATAAATCAAATAGTTAATTAGATACCAATAATAATTATTATTAATTGAATTAATTTATTATATTCTAATAATTATTAATTATATCAAAATTAATTATTTTACCATGATTTAAGTATATTTAAATAGTACAAATGAATATTAATTGTTTATTATTATTCATTATTTTATACTAAATATGTATAATAACATAATTATATATAATTAATCGATTATATTATAATAACTGTTAATTATATCAAAATTAATTCTTTAACTATTATTTAAGTATAAGTATATTTAAATTATAGAATGAAAAAATATTCAGTGAAAAAACAAACAAAAAACATCCTATGCACCTAAGATGTCACACCCATAAAACGCAATCGTCCTTCGTGGATGAGTCACAGAATGCAGTGGAGCATGAGTGACAGCTCTGACCATTTAATTCAGAGGCATGACCAAAGGGGAAGAATCCAACCATCAGATTAAATGGACGAATGGGATGGATTTCGTGGTCGGCCAGCCTGTTCGTCCTTAGTATATATATACTTAAAAAGTTACAATACATACAAGATACTTTTCAAGGGTAATGCACATCAAAATCTTCCTATTGAAAAGACAGTATGCCATAACTCCTGGGATCTTCTTTATTTTGCTACTATTTTTTTCTTGATTCTGCTCAATAGATTAAGGCTTGCCCTCCATGCTTGCTTGGTCTACCATTTTCACCCAGCCTTTTCCATTCAGCTCAACAGTCCCATTTTTTTTGTTTACCTGGAAGTGAAACAATATGCAGAGAGTACTTTGAAAAACTGCAAATAATTCCAGGAAAATGAGTAAACAAACTAAAAATGTAATACATACACTTCCTGGTAAAGTAATGAAGGATGCATCCACCATGTGGCTGTGATCATCTCTAATTGCAGCTACTCATGCAACTCTGCTGCCTTGCCTTTCTAATGACATTCATAACTTCAACGTGATTAAGAATCAACCCCTCACTATTATTAGCCATTTTGACCCTATTTCCAAATTAAACAATGTTAGACCATAGCAAACCCTCGTTCTTATTCGCATAAAAACCATCCTCAGGCTCATCAGGCACAGATTTCTTTGACTGCAAAAGAGGAGTATAGCGTGCCTTAATCTCTTGCATTAAGTTCTCTACCACAGCATGGATCTCGTCAGATTGCTTATGTGACCAATCACCAGCAGTAAATGTATGAACACTATTGTTGACTTCAATCCAACTGCATCCAGGCTGCTTCTTAAGGCCTTTGTGCTTGATTTCTAATCTAATCCTGGTAACTTCATTCCGTCTCCCAGAATCTTCATACAAGTTAGCAAGGAGGACACGGTAACCAGTATTTGTAGGATCAAATTCAAAAAGGTGACCAGCAACAACTTCTGCCAACTTGGCATCTCCATGATTTTTGCAAGAACCAAGAAGAGAACCCCATATGCGATCATCTGGTGAATAGGGCATCTGCATTATCAGATTATAAGCCTGATTTAGAAGGCCAGCTCGTCCTAGTAGATCAACCATACAAGTATATTGTTCAATCCTTGGCTCAAGGTTATAGTCTTCAACCATGCACTTCAAGTATTTCCAGCCAATTTCAACCTTTCCCCCGTGGCTGCAGGCAGAAAGAAGAGCAGTAATAGTCGTGTGGTCAGGCTTCACGCCTGCTTCTTTCATCTCTTCAAATGTAACAAACATTTTATCAAATTGACCATGCATTCCCAATCCCAACATAATTGAATTCCAAGATACTTTATCTCGTGTAAGCATTTTCTCAAACATAGTCCATGAGTTACTTATGTTCCCACATTTAGCATATGTACTAACAAGAGAATTGCTAACGAGAATATTGTGATCATATCCATGCCGTAGTACATAGCAATGTACCTCCTTACAAAGAATCATCAGTGACAAGTGAGCACAAACAGAGAGAACACAAGCCAGTGTTACTGAGTTTGGTCGGATTTGTTTGGACAGCATAAGACGAAATGCCTTTAAAGCTCCACCTGGACACTCGGTTTGAGCAAATCCAGATATAAGTGCATTCCACGTAACCAAATCCTTATCTGGTAAACCATCGAAAACTTCTTGAGCAGACCTTGTGTCCCTACATTTTCCATACAAATCAACTATTGCACCACCGACAAAGACATTTGAATCCAAGCCCATTTTTATTGCTAATCCATGGATTTCCATCCCTCTGCTCTTAAGAGCCAAGGATGAGGATGCCCTTAGAGCAGCCAATAGGGTAACAGAATCAGGAAAGCCGTCAGCCAGCAAGTAATCATGAAACAATTGCAATGCCTCATAAGGATAGCCACCCTGAGAACAATTAGAAATCACTGAACCCCACGTAACTAAATTACGATTTTGAGATCTTTTGAATATTGTCAAACCAGTTTCAGGATCACCACATTTAAAGTACATTTCCATAAGGGCTGTTTCAACCCTTGCATCATTTTCCAGCTCAAATTCTAAGATGATTCGATGGATTTGCCTCCCAAATCCTAAGTTAAAACGTTGAGAGGCCAACATCAAAAGAGCCACCACTATGGAGGAATCTGGATCAATCCCAAGTTTCAGCATATCAACAAACAATTCCAATGCCACTGATAAAAATTCATTAGAAATATATCCCAAAATCATTACATTCCATATCACTCTGTTTTCTCTCAACGCCTCTTTTTCGTGAACGGTATTGAAAACATTTTGAGCATTCTTTACGTCTCCACATTTCATGTACATCTCAAGAAGTGCACTGACAATGAATTCATTGCTATCCAATCCGTATTTTACAAGGAACCCATGAATCTCTCTCCCATGAGTCAAAAACTCACACAAAGCACAGGATGATAGTGCAGAGACACAAGCTACCCTGCTCAAATGCAATTCACCGCACTCCCTAAGCATCATCCCAAAATATGTCAAAGAATTCATGCAATCTCCTAAGTGGCAAAACCCAGATATCATTGCGTTCCATGAAACGAAATCCCTATCACTCATTCTCTCAAACACTCTAACTGCATCTGCAATAGCCCTGCATTTTGCATACATACTCAATAAAGCATTATTAACAAACAAATCTTCCGAAAATCCCAACTTTAAGAGGTGCCCATGAATCTCCTTAGCTTTCTTAACATCATACAGCCCACCAAAAGCCTTAATCAAACAGGGGAAGAACTGAAACTCCTCAACAGGAAACCCACATTCAAGCAAATTTCGATAAACCCTAATTGCATCTTCAAACAATCCATCATCAGTAAATTCCTTGATCCTGCCATAAGCTAATGAAACATCAATTACACAATTGTTGCTCGAGATCCAACGAGAATTGGTCAATGGGTTATTAGAGAAAGTTGAAGACAAGAAGTGGTGGTCACAAGAAATTGAAAACGGGCTTTTGCCAGAAAAGAAATAGTTAGGAGCTGACTTAGACGGTATTGGGTTATGCTGTTGAAATTCGGATGGACTGTACTGATGAAGAGAGCCTGAAAAGAGTGATCTTGCACACTCCATTCTTCGATGCAACGCAAGAAGAACATTCGGCTCTTGCACTTTGGTTTGGCGTTTACATCCTCTGGTCCACTTTGTGGACCTATTCTGTATCACTGCCATTTTAGGTAAAATAGTTGTGGTACATAATAGGTCCACAAAAAGTGGACCCCTCCTCTACCGAGACGGTATTAGGGGTTCAGATCTTCTGTCCCACTAAACCTGTACCTACTCTGTTCCACTAAAAAATGTCGACGTTTTCTATCATTTTAACCAACGTCTGCTGCTACTTTGTTTCACCCACGCCGAGCTGAGCCATACCTCCTCTTCTTAACTTTTTTTCCCGCCTTTGTACGGTATGTTTTTACTTAGGTTACAAAGAAAACAAAGCTGACGATCTGCTCCCGTAGTTTATGGCATCGTTTTACACAACATAGCTCCTTTCTCTCTCTCTCTCTTAAGGATCTCAAGCTTAGACAACTACTGAAACCTCAGAGCTTTGGAAGAAACTTAAGGTAAGCTGGAGACAGATTTCGTACAAAGTTAACCTGGTTGTGTTATGAGCTAACATGGATTCTGATAATCTTTGAATCAATGGGTGTTTCTGGTTTTTGTGCATTGGTCTGGTGTGGTATGTAGCAAGTTTGATTTCTTTGCTTATTTTACTTTTGTAAGAACATGGGTAAGTGTTAAAATCAAATTTAAGTGCAATTTCTTGCTCTGTTTAAGTTTTTTAAGATCAATTATTGAAGAAAGTTGAAGTCTTTAGTTGTTTTCCGTTTGTGAAACCGTGGTGTTCAGCTAATGTTTGTTTATTTAACTTCATGATTCTTAATTTATTTCCATAAAAAATCACGGATTTTTACCTTGAAAAACAAAAAGATGGGTTTGTTTATTTTTGTTATTTATTGTGCTCGGTGATTAGTGTTGATGTTCTTGATTCATAGATAGATTTAGTTTGTTTCAGGTAGAACTTATTTATAATCAGTATCTCCTGAAACTTTTTGACTATTAACTTTAAAACCTATTAAACAATCTGAACTTTATTATTCGTTGGTCTAATTTTGCGTGCATTCTTTGAAGACCAAGTTGTAGCAAAAAAGGACTACTTGCTATGAAATACTGGAAACTGGGTCATGGGATTTCTGTGGATAACGTTTGTAGCTGTTGGTCTAAACCTCTGACGTGTTTCTCTTCTCTCTAGGAATTTCCTGCCTTTTCTTTTTCATTTGTCTTTTACAAGTAACAAATGGACGAAATTGAATTTTCATTTTCTTCGTCTTTCAGTCCTTGTTATGAGGATTGACTATCTTCTCATTGACTTCTTCTTTGTAGTTATCTTTCTATTCATGTGGGTTGACTAACTTAGAGTTTTGGAATTTTCCGTCTTTTTTAATTGATCAACTGTTTTGAGTTGAATAGTCAAAAAGAGAACAGAAGGATGAAACACTGTTTGCACTTTTTATAGCTAAAATGCTTTAGTTTTCTGACAAAGGATTTTTGGTCTTGAGTGTATTTATTCGCCTGAACTTCTGTGCCTGGTGATGCAATGCCCTTGAAATGATTGTTTCTGACTTCAGGTTCTTTTGGAATTATTACCACCGCTATTGAATTGTACTGAAAAAAAAAATGACGGCGTATGCGATACTGCAAGTTCTGCATGAAACAGTATGCGAGCTAGTTCATGTATTTTCAGTTACTTCATTTGGGTGCTTCTTTTGCTTGCCTTCTGTTCGTGACTAAGTTCCTTCCCCGCAAAAGTAAATTAAGTTTACGTGGGTACTTGGTTGTTGTGGTTTAGTGACTGCTTTCCTTCTTTGCATTCCTTCCTACTCAGTGTTCCTGTAATTAACTCACTTCTTTTTCTTTACATCTATTTATGTGGTTTCCAACTATGTTGGTCTTGTAGAATCTTATTGCCTTTTATTTTTGGCAGATCGAGTTGATACAAGACTGATTTATGGACTACAAAAGTTCACAGCAGCAGATTAGAATTCGCTTTTGCAACTTCCATGATAACCAACTGTCTATTGATGGCTGCTGATTAGTATAGTGTTTCCTTTCGCAAATAATCACCGAACAGATCAAGTACAATAGGCTGCTATTGGCACTTCTCTATTCTATTGGTTGCTGTATCAGTCAGTCAGTTTTAGAAGCAAATGTCACAGAAACATCAAAGTTCTGCCAGTATCCATGAATTTTATCACCAGCCTGGGCAAGAAGTTAATCAATATGGTTTGTCTTTCCAATTCTTAGACAACAATGCGCTGTCAGATGCTGGTAGTCAAGGAACAAGTGTCTCCTTTGAGAATTACAAGGAAGAATACTTCACTCTAGAATCATCTACAACCACTGGTTTTGTTGTATATGATTCTCCTGCTGCTAGCATCTCCTCAAACAAAAGTCCATTTTCACCCCAAGGTTCACATTCATGCGTGTCAGACCATTATCATTCTCCTGACAACCTATATGGATCTCCAATAAGTGGTTCATCTTCTGCTGATGACAGCAATGTACTGAGGCGGAAAATGAGGGAACTAGAGGTCTTCTTGATGGAGCCTGAATCTGATGTGACAGACAGCTGCAATTTCTGCTTCATGAGTGGGGTCGACCAATCAAATCTGCTGGGATGTTGGGATTGGAACAAAATGGTGGAAATGATCCCTAGGTTAAATCTGAAAGAGGTACTTATTGCCTGTGCTGAAGCAGTCTCTAATAAAGACATAACGAGAGCTGCAGGTTTAATGCATGTGTTGGACCAAATGGTATCGGTGTCTGGAGATCCAATGCAGCGAGTGGGTGCTTATATGTTGGAAGGGCTTAGAGCCAGGTTGGAGTTTTCAGGTAGTAAAATCTACAAATCCTTAAAGTGTGAAGCCCCAGTGAGCTCAGATCTGATGACTTACATGGGAATACTATATCAGATCTGCCCTTACTGGAGGTTTGCATATTTGTCAGCTAATGTTGCGATTCGGGAAGCAGTGTCACATGAACCTGTGATCCACATCATTGACTTCCAGATTGCCCAAGGAAGCCAATGGATTCCACTAATTCAAGCACTTGGAAATCGACAGGGTGGGCCACCAGTGATTCGCATAACTGGTGTAGATGATTCACAGTCCACCCATGCTCGTGGTGGGGGACTGCATATTGTAGGCCAGAGATTATTGGATATTGCTCGGCAGTGGAACGTGCCCTTGGAGTTCCATGATACAGCCATGACTTGTTATGAGGTTCGGCGGGAAGACCTCAGAATCCTGCCTGGGGAAGCTGTGGTAGTGAACTTTCCATTTGTACTGCACCACATGCCTGATGAGAGTGTGAACACAACGAATCACAGAGATCTTTTGTTGAGACTAGTGAAGAGTTTGAACCCAAAGATTGTGACTGTCGTTGAGCAAGAGTCCAACACCAATACGAAACCATTCTTTCAAAGATTCATTGAGACACTGGATTACTATACGGCTATGTTTGAATCAATTGATGTTGCTCGTTCTCGGGATGACAAGCAGCGGATTAATGCAGAGCAGCACTGTGTGGCTAGGGACATTGTCAACATGATTGCCTGTGAGAATGATGAGAGAGTTGAACGACATGAACTTCTTGGAAAGTGGAAACTACGATTTTCAATGGCCGGATTTACTCAGTGCCCATTAAGTTCTTCAACAAGTACTGCTGTCAGGGACTTGCTCAAAGATTATGACAAAAACTATAGACTTGAAGAGAGGGATGGAGCTCTTTACCTTTGCTGGAAGAACAGGCACATGGCGACCTCATCTGCTTGGAGATGAAGATCATACTGTGATATTTTTGTAACACCTGTAAATTTTAGTTCGCCAATTTTGCTAGTGCATCTAGATGAGATGCAATAATAATGCTTCTCCTGTTGTAGAAAAGGAAATTATCGTAGCTCTCATCTCATCCTAGTTTAAGGTTACTACCTGAAAATCTCAAATTTCATTGTATACATCCTCCACAGAATGAAACAAAGGTTTAACTGATACTGCAACATTCGGTGTTTCATGTTTGCTCACATATCCATGTTTGGAGTCCAAGTGAAGAGGACGAACGCCAGAAATAGTTCCAACTTACAGGGAGACTCAAATAAAGCATTTCCTGCCCTTGGACCCAACGTGTTAAAAGCTGCATGGAATAGAGTTAGTCATGTAATCTTTCATCTGAGAAGTGTAAATGCAACTTTTATGGAGGTGGTCATGTAAACTAATCCTTATCATTCGACTACTTCTGCACTCTTTTTCTGATTGACCTCTTTTTTCTTTCCTTGAAGGATGAAATGGGAAACTGGTTTAAAGTATGTTTAGCTCCAAAAGTTAAAAATAGATATATATTAAGAACATTACAATTATGATTTAACTATTTGAATTAATTAATGATTATAAACTAAAAGTATTTCCTTGCTAAATATAAAATAGAGTTACTATACATTATAAAATAAAAATAAACGAATATAATATATAATTAAAAGAAACGTTTCTCTGACGTTTCGTACGAAGACGTCATTTTTCCATTAGGCAATAGTGTTCCATAAGCCCTCACCACGCTTACGTGAAAAGAAGCGAGTGATAAGGCCAAATAAATGGCGTCAAATTCACTGATTTTGGCAAATTTGCTATGAAAGGGCCAAAAAAGGGCTCTGACCAACTGACCCCCCAATCCCATAACTGAGTTCAGCTTTAAATCGGATTCTACATGTTCCCTGCTTCACATGTTTATTGCTCTCTCGCTCTCTTCTTACAGATTAGTATCCTCCAGAGGAAAAGGTGAGCGCTTTTTGTCTTTCTCAATCTCAAAATTCTTTCTTTGACCAATCCCATTTCCCATTTGATATTCTAAATCTTGGGTTGTCTTTGTTTCATACGTTTTGGTTTCGACATCGGGTTGGTTGATTTATTAGGATTTCTTTTGTTATTGTAGATTCTTCATTTTATTGGTTCATTTTGTTTATGCATGACAATGTGATTTCCTCCCAGACATGACGTTTGTAGATTGTTCTTAGCAGAATTTGCCTGAATGGTTTGTTGTGCATTGTTGGTATGACTATGCTGCCTTGTCTATTCATATTGTTTCGAACATACTTTCATCTGATTTATGTCAAGTTTGCCGTGGCATTGGGGATGCTTTCCTCATTTTCATGTGAACATCTCTGAAGCTTTAATATTTATGTTGTATATTCTTTCTAATTGTGAAGTCAATATATTTTAAGCTCTTCTGCAAATGTTTGATTTCATGAGAATCGGTATGTACTTGTAGAAGGATAGGGTGAAATCCAGTCAAGACTGTGAAGTTGTTTAACGATTGGAAGAGGACTAGAAGATCATAATGGAACAGTCAGAAAGGGCATCGGCAAGGAATTTGCAGAAGGAGCAGGAAAGAGAAAAGCGGCGATTAAGGGACAGACAAAGAAGACAGTCTATGAGTGTTGAAGAGAGGGAGAAACACCTTGCTAGAAGGCGTAGGAATTATCAGCTTCGGAGACAACGAGCTGAAGTTGCTCGTTTAGACCTTCAGACCAATCCAAGTATTGCAACCAATGATGAAATTCTTATGCTCCCGAGTAATGAGTATCATGAGGTGGCCTCTATCTCCAGTAGTAATAATTTATGCAATGAAGTTGTCCACATTCCTACCGATCAAAGACAACAAAGTATGTGCGCGACAATGATGAAAACTGTGGGTAAGCGTTGTTGTTGTTCCTTTCAATATGAAAATTATAAGCCATTGATTCATACAAAATAGATAAGATAATATTCTTTTGGTGCTTTATTTTGTAGCCCTGGAAGTTCCAGCTGATAAATTGTCTCAATTGCCTAAAAGGCCACTTCTAAACCATATAAAACATCTTGCACGGTCACTTCATGCTCCTGTGGATGTTTTTGAAAATCAGAAAATTGAAGCAGATTTGATTTTGCAAGGACAAAATGCAACCTCCAGTTGTAAGTACAAATAATGTTGTTTTTGTTTTGATATATTTTTTATATTTATGGTATGGATTTAATTGGTGAGTTGTATATTATTTTGGTCTGCTTCTTAAAAATTTACTCATCCAACAAGTGGTTCAGGTATTCCACCTAAGAAATTACGGTTGAATCATGTTAAACGGATTGCTAGGGCACTAAATTCTGATGTGGCAAAGACTGCAGATGCAGATCACCAAAGTAAAACTGGAGGTACAAATTCTCATTGTTGCTTGATTGAATTATAAGGTTTAAGCATCCATATAATAGGTCGCTTTTCACTTTGGTTTGACTTACTGGTGGTTCCTTAGATACAGGCTTGAAGGATATACCTGAAGAACTGAAGACATTTTCTGCCAACAATGATGGAGGTGAAAACAAATGATTTTGCCTGTTAGTAACGACTTCTTGTTCTTTATTTCATATCTGTAGATCTTTTGAACAATATCATGAAAGAGAATACTAGTTGGTGAATTTAATGAATTTGTGTGAATTATTTTATACAGGCTTCTTTACTTCATTATTGAAGAAAGGAACACTGTGGTCAAGCCACATACAAGGAATGGAATTCACTGAGCTCCTTTTCAAGTATATGTAAGTTATGAGCATGCTATTTTTCTTCTTTGATGTCACTAACCTGAACAGTGATATGAACTTTCTTTCATGTGACTTTGTAGTAGGCCACTTCAAGCCTTCTGCTTGTGCAAAATCTGTGTAACATCTCTAAATTTAGTAGACGGGGGGCATAGATTGTAATATCGCAGATTCACTTGTAGAGAATAATCCCCTTGCACTAGAATTTTCTTGTCTGCAACTGCTCAGTGCTGTTGGAGAATTGACTTCTACATTTACTTCAATTGTAAAGAATACTTATCTTGCTTGAATATAATAGTTTTAAGCAATACCTAGCTAATTCTAATGTTTTATGCTATGTTTGTTTTGGGATTTCTGTACAGAGCAAAATGTTAAGGATGCTTGTGCAAAAGAGCAGCTTTGAATGTTGAACTGAATGAAGCTGGTGAATGAGAAAAGGAAATGCTACATGTAGCTCAATTTCACCTAAAAGCTGGTGGGTTTACAAAGGGATTATTAAACCTTGAACCCTCTTTTAAATTAGATTTATTGTATTGACATCAGTTTCTCAGTTCCACCTTGATCTTAATGTAATTCTACCGTTGGTTCACAATCTGCAGTGAAGATAGTTAATGCCTGATGGCTTGTTGCAGCTTTTGTTGCTTCCAATTTTTGTTAGCTAGCTGCTTTCATGGATTTTCTTCATATAAAATAATTGCAAATAGAACTACAGATTCCATGGATTTTCTTACGCTGTATAGATGTGTGGAATTTATGCATTAACATAATGCTCATAATTTTCTTCTAAAGCTCCTGATGCTTGAAGCTCTGTTGTAAGTTCTATCTCGAAATTGATAATACAATTCTTCGATCAATTTATAAATGGATAATATAATTTTTCTATCACCTTTTCCAAGTTTCTCTCTTCATGGACAAGCTTTTTACTTCCTCTACTTCATCATCTACGTCAAAGATAATAAAGGAAAAGCAATTTCCTTTCGGGTTGTTTAGAAAGGTGTGAATTGAACTCAATACTATAATTGAATTCAATTCACATGTTTGGAAATATAAAAAATAGATAGGCTCAATTCATGTATATAATTGAAATTAATCTCTTTTATAAATTGAATTCACCCCTCCAAATATAGGAATTCAATTACATTAAAATTTGAGGAAGACGCCTTTAAATAAAAAATTGTTGTTTGCTGTGAGTTTATAATTAGACATTTATCAAAATTTATATATTTATTGTGAGTTTTTATTGAGTATAATTCTTTACCCTATATTTCTTATCAAGAATCACTCTGTGCCATTCAAAAGTAGCGTCTTGCTTTTTTACTCTTTCATTATTTGGATTACTTCGCTTCTTACTCTCGTGTGCTTCACTTAATTGGATTTCAAAGACTATTAATTGAAATATTATTAATAATTAATTAACTACAATATAATTAATTAATTATAGTATAATTAATTAAAATTAATTACAATATTTTAATTAATCAATATGTTGTAATTGATTAATTACAATATAAGTAATTAAAATATGATTAATTAATTAATTAAAATATAATAAATTTTTATTTCTCAATATCTTTTACAAATCAACTACTGGTAATAATAATTAGTAATCATTCATTCATCTTAACCAATCATCATAATTATAATAATATTTATTATTATTCCTCACTTTGTTCATTCTCATTTCAAACAGTGTAATTGAATTCATTTATAATATTATTGAGTTTGTTTCAAACAGTATAAATTAAATTCGATTCAATCTCATTAATATAATTGAATCCAATTTGTTAATGAATTCAATTTAAAAATTTCCAAATAGTTTGTATATAATTATTATAGTTGTTTATTTTTCTCCCCTCTCTTGGATGAACAATGAACATCATCGTCTTCCACAACAAGCACAGCAACGATCTTCCATCGAACGTCACTTTCTTCTCAAAATTTGTTGCTTCTCGCAATAAAATGGAGGACAAACACGTTTCCTGGCTGGAGACTTGTTAAAAGCTGGCATTTTTAGATGTTGTCAGTTACGAAGTCTGCGAGTATAACAATGACGTCGCACTACTGCATGAGGCAGTGGGACATGTACTACCTTCAAGTTAGAAACGGTACCAATTTTTCGTGGTTGGATTTGTTAACTCCTCGATCGTCAACCCAAAGTGGTGTACCAGTAACGCTTATTACAGAAGAACATAAGCTAGTCTATGAATCGCTTAAACTCGTGAAAAGGACCCGATAAGTTGAAAGGATACCGTACGTTTTTTTAAGCTTATAATAGACATAGATTGATAACATGACTTAGATTCATACACCATGTAGAGAACTAACCACTACAACTAACAAAGCCAGCCGAATTTCTATTCTCACGTACGTTAATCCTAAGCCCTCCTGCTTCCGACCTCACAAGGAACTCGCTTAAAACAAGAAAACGTACGGTTTTCTGCTTTTTTCCCTACTGTGCAGCACTGTGCTTGGCTTTCGTGTGGGATTGTAATGCATTTTCCGAGCCAAATGACCTGCAATGAAAAAATTATAAAAGGATCATCTCTCAGTTTGCGACAAGTAACTAGCCTTGAAGCTGAGTTCAAAGCTGTTCTGTAAAGTTCCAAAGTAGCTTGGACGATGGGGTTTAAGCAACATTTATTAGATTACGCGTCCTTAGAAGCAATTTATGTAAGTGTAGCTGGCAATCATCCTTTATTGAAGCTGATTCTGGCTTGTAAAGATGTCATGAATAGTAGTTGGATTTGTAAATCTCCTCACTTAAAAGAAGTTACAGTATTGGTATGCTACTGAGTGAGCTAGGATTAGTATCAACTTCCTTTTGTTCACTTTATAGTCACTCCGGACGGAGTGGCCTCCTTTGGACTTAAGGCTGGATTTTTTTCCTCCTAGTAGGCTTCAATTTTGTTGATAGGACACAATATTTTACTAAAATAACACAGAATCTTATTTCTGTGGGAATAGACAGGAAAGAATCTAGAGGTCAAGTTTTACCTGTTGCAAGACTTGCAAGCAAACGTTTTGGAAATCTGCCCCTTATTCTGGTCACTGTTAGCAGGTGTTTTCAGTACTTGCTTTGAAGGGTGAGGTGTTGCCACATGAACACCCACTTTCTTCGTATCTGCACAATAATGGCAAGCATTTGACGATATAGAGGCCTACTAACAACAGAAGTTTGAACCTATGCTGCATGTTTCACTCATATATTCCTAATCACCTCCAAAATCTCAAATGGAATAAGAACAACGCATCACAAATTTGATTTATAACATCCCTGAAAAACCCAAAGGAAGAACCAAAAAACGTCTACATGATACATAATTGAATATGGAATCGATAATTGTAGTCGCAAAAAAAATTTCCCAATCACAACCTCCTGAATAATTCCAGTTAACAGAGTTGCAGCTATTCAAGCGTAGTTTATACGAGCTACTTAAGGAACCACCTAGAAGACAAAGAACTCACCAGTCTTCTGAGGAGTAACCAATTTGACCTTCTTATCATGGACAGGAGTTTTTGTGGTAGAATCTGCTAATCTCTTCTTCCCTGCTTCAACCTTCAGCCGTGCAAACCACAGAGAAATTCAGCAATATTCCTCCTTAAGAAATGCAAAGCTAGCATGCTAAAGTACTCAAGCAACATTAAGGGTGTATGGAAAAATGAATTGCTTACTTTGTCTGGTTTCCTTTCGTCCTCATCCTCGCTTTCATCATCCTCGTCACTTTCATCGTCATCGTCATCTTCATCACTTACATCATCCATGACCTTGGTTGTCTTACCCTGAAGATATTATCACAGTGATTAACCAATGAAAACAACAGTACAAGACTAATATGAAGTTGAGGTCATTCACTCTAAGAAAGTGCATGTCTTTTACCGCAATATACATCTTGTTTAGAACCTTTAATACAAGTATCATCTATCAGTGTCAATAGAGATTTCTTGTTATTATCCAAAAAGAGAAATAACTATTGTCATATAGAATATATACCTGATCACCACTATCATCATCGGAAAGAGAGTCATCCTCTTCATCATCACTAGCATCCGCCTCTTCTTCAGATTCATTATTTGGTTTAACAATTCTCACCGTCTGATTAGCAGCAGCATTTGTTGTTGGTTTATTTTGTTCAGATTTCCCTATAAATAGAAATTGAAGAATTAAAAAAACAGAAACAAAAAGGGTAAGCAATGACAGCCACTAAACATGAATCTGATCCTTACGTCCAACACTATCATTAGCAATAGGAAGATTCTCTTCACTTTCATCGTCAGACTCTGAGGTTTGACAAAAGCAGGCATAATTCATTTTCTTTTCCGGAAAATTCGGTGAAAGGTAATATCAACATCACAAAATCACTTACCAGAACCGATACCACCAGTCATGGTGAAATAATAATAAGCCAGTCAAGGAGCTGACAACTACAACTTGGCGAGACAGAGATCTCAATAAACAGAAAACAGAGCACGTAAGATATGTATGTACATAAATCATGCATAAAATGTTTTAGGATATCTATCTGGAGCTTTGTATCCAAAGAAGTAGACGCTTCCATGTTTGCAGTTATGGGAAAGCTCAAAATCTTTCTCAAACACCAGGTCAAAGGACAGCTGAGGGAACTTTTGCGCAGAAAGAGTTCCAAGAACAAGCTTCTTATCCCCAATTGTAACATACAAAAACACGGGTTCATTTCCTTTTTCCTTCTTCAACTCCCCTAGAGATGCCTAGGACAAAACTTTCAATTTAGTCAAAGACAAAACCTTGAAAGTCAATAAAATGGAAATTTTAAAGACAATTTCCAGTAACAATCAAGTGCTGAGACCTGTGACAGATGAATAATGAATTCACCACCACATTCAACTCTAAGGGGACTCCCACTCTTGACCTCAACACCTGAACAATTTCATTATAAAATCAGTTAAAATTACAAATAATCGCAGTGATTTTCGAACATTTCATCGTAATTTCTAAAACCGACGGTTTTGAATTGAAAACAAAAAAAGCCAAAGTTGAACTAAGAGAAATTTACGATCGAACTAAGGAGTAGAAGATCGTGAAGATGGAAGAATGTTTAAAGAAAAAAGAGGGAAAAATCTTACCCCAAAACTCCATTTCTGAGTGCACGCTGGCTCGAGGGCTTGTTCTTCTAGAAGAAAAACGCTTATACGTTTGGCTTTATCTGTTTGCTTTATTCTCTCCTTTACTATTTTTTTTATTCAGCACTGTGAGAACTGATGGATTGGTTTCGGTGATTACATCCCACGCGCTGGATGTCGTCGATTGGTTTGACTGCTGATTATTTTCCTCACATTGAACGGTTACGATCGAGTTGGTATTGGCAAGTTAAAATGGAAGCACAAACCATGATAAAACTTTTCATACTATGGTACTGTCTTGCACGTGCCAATAATTAAAGCTCTCTTTTTATATCTTTTTTATTTATTTACAATATAATTATTAAATAAATTAGAAACACTATCTTAAGCGTGATAATATTAAAAAACTCAATTGTTTTAGCTGGGATTATCGTAAAAATTTTGAAATTTTCAATCTTTTGACTCAGTTTTTAATTTTTTAGTTTAATTTATTTTAATAATCTTGTTGTTAAAAATCGATTAATTTATTAATTAATAGATC
>JANITW010000006.1:64276364-64289534 GCA_027564335.1 Erythroxylum williamsii
TTGTCCAGTTGCATGCATTTAATTGGTTATATGTCTATCAGTTGTCTGGATATCTTCTTTCAATTATATGACGAGTAAATTTGAATAGAGTGTTCAGCCTTACAATGCTACATATGATATTCTATGTACAAAAGGACAAGCATTTTACTTGAAAGTGATCTTAAAGTTATAGAATGCATACGTTTAACTAGAAGTTGATTATTCCATGGATCCATAGAAGTCGTCAGCTACTTGTAAAACATGTTCACAAGGGAAGTTGCTGTTTCCCATTTTGTTAAACTTCCTATTCTCTCTGTGACTCCTTTCTTTATGGCTTTTTCTGTTTTGCGAGTGATATCATACATTATAAACCACATTTATTTGCTGAAAGAAACATGTTATCTCGATTTTGTGTTTTCATTCCTAGTAGCACTTATTGGATGCTTGCATGTTTACAATATTGGATTGCTGCAGCCATTAGCTCCAATATGTGGTGTTTGTGGGACGCAGAAACCCAAAGATTTCTATGCCATGAACAAAACATGGTGCTGCAAATTTTGTACCTTGGAGAACTTTGTAAATGTGGATAAATGCTCAGCGTGCAATCAATGGAGATATTCATATGGCCCCCCAGTGTCGACTCCAGCGCCTTCTCTTGGTACATGAGGAGGTAAACCTTGTTTCCCTTGAAGTTCAACTTGGAAGTGCATTGATTTTGGTTCTAATGTCAATCTTCTAGTGAAATGGAATTGATGCTTACATGAGATAAGTTTTGTACTTGATAGTTGCTTTGGTTGATATGTCTGTATGTTGGCATATGATCAAATTTAGTCACCCTGTCTTATTCCATTCACCGAAACTTCACATTATTCTGCTACATCAATAACTTGTCTTTAAAAGCCAAAATAGGTTCAGCTTGCTGTTAAAGAAATATTTTGATGATCCAGCGATCACAATGGCATTGATAATGTGAGCCAGATGACTCAATAGGGACCTGACTTTTGATTTGTGTTGGTTTCGAAGGCACGAAAAGGAGGCTGTATGTTACCAACTAGTGGAGATTAGTGAGGAAGGCAAGATGGCAGAAAGAATTTTTAGTTCAACTTCAGATTAATCAAACTTGATCCTCTTCGAAGTAGAAACTGAATATAAGCCCAACATGGGTTTCAGGTTGCACAAATTGGGTTACAGAGTTCCACAATCAAAAACCGATTGCAACGAGTTAAACTGCAAACCTGTGACATAGTAGAACAAGGGGAAATGATGTCAGTTTGCTCGATAAAAGCTGCAACATAGACCAATTAACCATGAATTGTGTTCCAATAAAGATGGAAGATTACTGAATGATCGTGTCATCTCTAATTCTACATTTCTCATTTCCCTCTCTCTCATTTCTTCTGCAACCAAAAAGCATCTGTCCTTTTGAAGTAAACTATTCTCAATATAACAAAAAGCTTCATCCTAAATTCAACCAAACAAAAGCGAAAAGGTTTTTGACTGTTATAGACTTGTCCTTCGATAAGTTGTTATCTTCTTCCATCGTGGAAGTTTGGCCATCATCATATCTTATCGAGTATAACCGAAGCATCCTACAAGCATTAATTAGTTGCAACTCAAGAACAGCGAGTGGTTTGATGATCTATAGAATGGTCAGAGACCTCAGTACACTAATAGATTTTAAAACGACAATGTTGTTAGGATTGTGGATATATGTGAGCAACGAAGGGAAGGAACTAAACTTGCAACAAGACTATTTAGTAGCAAGCAACTCGGACCAATTAAAAAAGAATCACACATTTCTCGCCACAGCTATAAGGTCTAAAAGCTGTCTTAGCAACTTTAGAATATACCAACCTCAAAAGTGTAAGAAGAATATTGGTCTCAGATAGATATATGGGTTAAATCAGAACAGAAACGAGAAGAAAGTACCACAACATGAAAGCCGTTTTCTTTCTGAGCCTATCAATGGGCATGTGGTCTGAGAATAACAATGCTGTTTCTGTGACCAATTTGGCAAAAGAAGGGATGGTGGTTGCGTGATGGAAGACGTAAGACAGAAGAGTTGAAGTAGAATCGATGAGGTTCTTCTATGCTATCCCATCCCATGAGTAGATTTTGCTCTAAAACGATATTCTTAGTTGAATATATCTGTATCTATATGGGTAGGAACTTAGTCCACACCTTTGAGTAATTCCAAGAACCAAGGGTAAAACTTAAGCCTGCTTCGTTCTAAGATCTTTGAGCATGGAATCCCACCCATTGGTCTGAAACATTTTCTTATCTTCATAATGACACATTCAAATATTAATTACATATCAATGGAAACTACTTATACTTAAAAATATTTAGGATTGCTTATTATAAAATTTGAATTAAAAAAATACCATTATTTTCAAAAGAAAAGACAAATTGTAGTAGATTATAAAGTTCGTATTTTTAGAATAATTTTGAAGGACGTGATATATAGTAAAACTTCTATAAATGAATATTTGTAGGAACTGAAAAATTATTATCTTATACGGAGTTATTAATTTATCGATAAATAAATATTTTATTAATTTATCAATAAATTAAAATTTATTAATTTATAGAATAATTTTTATTTTAAATATTATATTTGTCAAATTAAACAATTAATTTTTTTCCGTAACTAAAAAAGAAAATACATAAAAAAATTAATTAATGATAGTGTATTGTATCTAAGTTTATTAATCTTTTCAAAAATAAGTTTATTAATTTTAGGTTAGCATGATTCAAAATAGAGTGCATATTAATCTTTTGAAAAATAAGTTTATTAATTTTAGGTTAGCATGATTCAAAATAGAGTGCATGTAGGTACATTAGAAGAAGAAACTGGTGATGTTAAAGGTATTCAAAGATTAGAGGGAGTTATTTTTAATTTACATTATAGAAATGTCATGAATGTAGAGCAGATTCTGAATTATCCTAGTGAAAATAAAGCTTTAATGGAATCGCCTACGGATGAAGAAATTATTCAAGGAGTAATAGGTATGGAAAATGATGACAATCAAGATCCAGATGATAGTAATGCTATATCACATATTTCTCCAAAAGAAGCTTTTCTTGCTGTAGAGACTTTGAAAAGTTACTTGCTTCAAAATAAGAAGAATGTGCCGAATGTAGTTTATGCCCTCCAAAAAGTTAAAGATGAAATTGGATTCAGTTCGCATGAAAAGAAGAATCAATTGACTATAGATTCATATTTTAGGAAAGCATAAAATTTGAAATAAAAATTGTTTAGGAAGTGCTTTATTTTATGAATTATATATGTAATTTTTATACTTATTTAATGAATTATTATTTTATATTTTCAATGGGCCTCAAGGAATTTTTTTTAAATTATTATCTTATGCATTTAGCGAGGTTATTATTTTATCCCATTGGCTCGAGTCGGGACCGGAGAAAATTATTAGTTAATTGAGGTTATAAATTTATCGAATATTTATTTATCGAGGTTTTACTGTATTTCACAAACTAAAATTAATCACAATTTATCTTCCCGGAGCCTTTAAAATGGACTAATTTGTTTAACTTTAGTTGTCTGCCGTATCAAAATATTTTCAAATTCAAGTCTAAAAGAAAAAGAGAAAAAGAATTTCGACTTTTGCAAAGCCACCATCAATTCATGTCGAGGATGCTTTTTGATGTCTACGAGACATGGGATTATTGTTAGGACAAAGTCAATCAATTGCTTACGATTTCACCAAACTGCCCCAAATCAGTTTGGTAGGATTATTTTAAAAAAATCGTTTTGTACATTATACTTTTATGGACAATTCGCCATAGCAATAGAGAGTTTTAGGCAAACAAATTAACCTGTGGTTAATATGTCAAACGTGAAATAGATGTGGAACATTTTGTATGGTATTATTAACAATGCTTAAATTTTGGTTTTCTAGTGGATTTCACGTGGAACATTTTATATGGTATTATTAGCAATACTAAATTTTGGCTTTCTAGTGGAGTAATCCCAACTGAAATTAGAGTTAAAGGCATCTTTATGCCTTGAAATATAAATTTGATATAGTAAGTAATATCACTTTTAGGTAACGAATTTTCTAAATTCATACCTATAATAGTGCTGGTGAATTAAAGTTGAAGCTCTACTTTTCCTTTGATTTTTTTGTCTTTCTTATGTCAAGTATGTCTTCTCCTGTTTTATTCAATTTCTACTCTCCTCTATTTTCACTCTTGTTCTTTCCTTACTTCTCCTTCTTAACAGTTATCCTTCTAAATTCTACCTATCTATCTTACTCCTTATCATTTTGTCATTAAAATAGATAACACCTCTTTCTTTAAGATTCTTGGTTCTTTTATACAACATGTATTTTCTTTACCCAGTAGACAAAGCACTTCTGAACTCTTCCTGCCACTGAAAAAAATTCAACCTCCTCTAACTCCTCTTTCACCTGCTATACCAAAATCTACTTCATTGCCCTCCCTTACTCTTCCACCTCCTCGTAATCACCTTCCAACTTCAACTAATTCTGATCCATCCAATAATTCTCCTGTGTCTTTTCATACCAAACTTTTGTGGGTTCAAGTTGTTGAGAATATAAATCCTGAAGCTAAGCTTTCATGCTTTCCCCCCAGTATTACTTATGATCACCTAATAGTGTCATCCTTTATCTCCATTCTTCATGTTGGAGCTCAAAAATGAAAATCCACTATTGTTGGTTTCTTTCTGGCTAAAAGAGTTCCTTTTCCTATAATGAAAACTTAGGTAACTAGTAACTAGAAGTAATTTGGCCTCCTTAATGTCATGGTAAACAACCAAGACATATTCTTCTTTAAATTTAACTCTCCTAATGTAGTGGATGCAATCATAAACTCTGGTCCTTAGCACATTTATAGTAAAACTTCCCTTATTCAAGCTTAGAGAGGTGGTGTTAAATCTAAGAGATTAGGCAGACTAGCATACCTCTATGGCTTTGTGTACATTATATACATCTTGAGCACTAGATCACTGAAGGATTGAGCTATCTGTCTAGCTCAATTGGCAGACCTTTATATTTTAATCAGGCTATTGTAAAAACAAAAAGGGTCAATTTTGTTAGAATATGTGTGATTGTTAATGCTTATACTGAGCTACCTAAGGAGATTTAAATCATAAAGTTTGATGTCAATCTTGAGCTTATTGAAGACACAGTGTAGATCACATATGCATGGAGACCACCTCTACTAAACCAATAAAAACTTGGCAACCAATTGGCAAATTGTTCAAAACAAGCAGCTTTGAGGAGTTAATAGGTGAAGCTCATGTTCAAATCCCTGTTGACGACATCTGTGAGGACTCTCACTATAAAGGAAGAGCCATTGAAGTCTTTACACCTGAATTGGTAATCACAACTCAAGCACCAAGTATTGAAGCTAATTTTAAAAATGTATCAAAAAGAAGATTTGGTAGAGAGAAGAATATGCCTTCTACTACTTTTTATTGTCTATTTATTCATAAAACATTAAAGTTATGAATTCTCTTACAAAAAAGAAAGTGATCAAAGAATTTATTATTGAAAATTAGCCTTGCTTGATGGATATTTAAAAAACTAGAATTAAAAAGAACATCAGTAGCCTCCTGTCTTTTTTGCTTAATAGTTAGAGGTCCATCTCTAATCAGGATCATCACCCCAATGGAATGATTTTAGTAATCTATAATAGTGACAATATGTCATATAGTTGGTTCTACCAATACTGACCAATTGATCCACTTACAAGTATTTTCTAAACATCTATACTAGGTTTTGGATACTTCTTTCATACATGCTTTTAATCATGGCTTTCTAATACTTTCCTTAAGGAGTAAGCTGAAAGAGCTAGAACCTGGTATGAACTCCCTTTAGCTCTTGGTTGGTGATTTCAATGTCATCATTCATCAAAATGAAGCTATTCCAATGGACCTACTTGTCATGATCTTAAAAATTACTTGGCTAATCTTCAAGTTTTTAATTTACTGAATGTTTTCACTTGGAGCAACAAGCATAATTTTGTTTTGACTACAACATTTTCCCAATACTAATGTCTTTTTTCCCAACACAAGCATTTCTAATCACTCTCTAGTGGTTGTCAAATTTAAACCAGATCATACTCCTCTCAAGTATCCTTTTTGATTCAACAACTTCCTAACTTCCATATCTAGTTTTTAGGATGCTATTAGAAGAGGTTATACTTCTCATTTCTATGGATCCAAGCAATTTTAATATTTTATCAAAATCAAAAGCATCTGAGATGAATTTAAATCCTTTCACAAGGAAAATGTGGGGCATGTTCATAATTTGTTAAACACTACCATAGTTGCTCTCAATAAAACTTAAAAGAACTTATACATCAACCCCTCTTGTCTAAGACTCTAAGAGGCAGAAAATATTACATTGAACAACTACCCAAAGATAGTTAATTTCGAATACTCTCTATTGAAACAAAGATCTAGGATTAAGTAGCTATAAGATAAAGACAAAAATACAGGTTTCTTCCATAGATCTCTTACTACAAGGAAAGCCTCAAACAAAATTGTTACACTTGAATGTAATGAATCTTTGCTTCAAGCTCAAAGTCAATTTATGCATAAAGCTACATGTTATTTTCAATCATTATTTAGATCTCCTTCTTCTACATGCTCCTATTTAGCATTTATTGATGAAATAGTCCAACAAAAGGTGTCTACTTAAGAGGTGGAAACTCTGGAATTTCTTATTATTAGATCTAAAATTGAAAATGCCTTGAGATCTCTAGCTCCTTACAAAGCTCAAGGGTCAGATGGCTTCAAACATATAATTCTTCATAGAAAGCTGGTCCATGTTAGGCAATATGGTTTTTAAGGTAGTCTTGGAATTCTTTAACATTGACAAGCTTCTCAAGGCCATAAATAATACATTCATTGCTTTAGTTCCTAAAAGGAAAGAGCACGAACAACATAAGTCTTTAAAAGACTACAAAGCCATCTCCTAGTGCAACTCTATTTAAAAAAACATTTCTAAAGAGATTGTTTTAAGATCTCAGCCTATACTTCCCGGACTTATTAACTCAGCTAAATTGGCTTACATCCCTAAAAGACAAATTAGAGATAACATTGCATTAGCTCATGAACTATTCCAACACTGCACTAGAAAGAACATTAGGAAAAATTGTGCACTCAAAATTGATTTTGAAAAAGCTTATGACAAAGTGGATGGGTACTTCATCCCTAATGTTCTTAAAGCCTTTGGTTTCCTTAATATTTTCACTAAATGGATTCACCAATGCTCTCAACTATTTCATTCAAAATTCTAGATAATGGTAAACCTATTAAACATATCAATATTGTTAGAGGTATCAGACAAGGTAACCCTATCTCCCCATACTTATTCTCACTAGTCTTTAAAAGGAATGCCACCAAAAAAGGAATATCCAAATTTCATTATAAATTTAAGAAGCTTGGCATAGTTAATTTGAGCTTTGTTGATGATATATTTGTCTTCTCAAAAGCTGACATCCCCTCTATAACATTCATTTGCAAAGTCTTCCATAACATGTCGAGCCTTATTATCAATAAGGATTAGTCTAGTATGTTTACTTCAACAAATCCAATCCAATATGCTACTATACTATCACTAACTACTAACTTCAAGCTAAAGCACCTACTTTTCTTATACTATTAGACTCTAAGCCTCTTATTTAAAAAATAAAAAGCAAGATTAAAAGTTGGTCCCTCAAATCACTTTCCCTAGCTACCAGATGTCAATTGATAAGATCTATACTGTCTTCTCTAAGTACATAATAGGCCTCTCATATTGTATTCCCTCAGGCTATGATCAAGACTATAGAAAAGATTTTTGAAACTTCTTATACTTAACTAGTAGTAGTAAAACCAGAAGCAACAGAATAAGGTGGTCTTGCTTGCCTATAAAACATGGAGGTCTTGGTATTTTACTTATCAAAAACCTCAATTCTATTATCTTAGTCAAAAAGCTATGGAGACTCATCAAAGATAAACAAACATTGTGGGTTAAATGGGTGCATACATACTACATCAATAATCAAAACATTTGGGTCGCTAGGATTCTAATAACTACCCCTTCCCTCATGAGTCACATGTTTAAGCTAAGATGGAGCATCAAAGACTCATGTAGATCAAATGTCGGGAATGATAAGAGCACCCCATTCTAATATGACAATTGGACCCCTTTTGGGCTCCTAAATTATGTAATTTAAGCCACTTCCCTAAAGACTTTTATCCCTACCAATGCCTTTGTAGGAGGAGGAATGCCATCCAACAACCTTGACAGACTTAATCCTACTCTAGACATTTCTTAATTCATCCTCAACTACACTTTAGACAAGTTAGTTGAAGACATCATTAATTGGGAACTCACTCTCTATGGTATCTACACAAACAAACCTTGTTGGTCTGTCTTTAGCGACCCTCCTTATGTTTCACATTGACACAAAATAGTGTGGATTAATCATCACTCACCTAGATCTTCAGTCATACTATGGTAAGTTATTAAAAACATGCTTCTAACTTTTAACAGAGTAAAAAAAATCTCTCAATTGCCAAACTAGTATATACTTCATAAATCTTCTCTTGAAAATTTAGGACATCTATTCTTTCAATGTCATTATAGTAGGAACCTCAAGTATGCAATTCTTTAACTTTGCAATGTCAGTAATCCCCTAATTCTTTGGGATATCATTATTAAATTGAATATGAACACCAAGATGAAGTTTGAATGGGATCTTTGGATCATCATATTAGCTTTTAGTTACTTAGTCTATGTTTTATATGATGAAAGAAAATGTTTTATATGATGAAAGAAACTAAAGATCTTCAATGATAATGCCATTTCTAAAGAAAGCCTTTTACAAGCTACACATGGTAGAATTAGAACACATATCCTTATATACAAGGAGAGACACTCATTTAGCAAACAACAACTTATCAATTGGGGAATCAATTAACACTTTCTTGTTTTACACAAGATTATTAGAGTCCTTTTCATAAACTAGACTTTGGATTTCTTGTATTACTTGATATTTGTCCTTTTTGGATGCTCTTATACACATTGAGAACACTATTATTCAGCTTTTTGTGACACTAATATATTTATTTATTTTGAAAAATGAAAATAGTATCGATGAATTTGAGTCACATAAGAATTAATTAATACACAAAGGCTATTTTTTATCACAAAGGCTATATAATACAAGCCGAACCTAAACTCAAGTCGATTCGTATTTATTTCAATTGAACTGGCCAATCTAGTCTAGTTTTTAAATCACTAGTTCAGATTGTTTAGTTTAACTAAAACAAAATTTATTGCATTTTATTATTAATCTCTTTGTGTAAATTCAACATCTCATATTAATAGAAGTATGCATTTCATACTTTTCTTCCTTTCATATATTCTTCTAACTTTTTTAATTCAAAAGCAATTTTCTTTCTGAGCACTTGTGAGATCTTCTTTCATGTGGCTATTGAAGAAATGTTTATGCAACCTATTATTCCTTACTTGATAGTTAGTATGATCATTGGAATATGTTAATAAAGATTTTTGTAAAAGTCCAAGAGTATTGGCATTTTGTTGAAAATAATTTTGCATTACTAACCAACAGAGCAGTACTAATAACTAAATAAGAGTTAGAGGTTGAAAGGTATAGGTTGAAAGATCTCAGGCCAAAAAATAAGGGATTCCACAAAGGAGATACATCAAGGGAATGCAAAAACAAAATGGCAACAATTGTATTATCTTTGTACCGAGTCTGGAACTTTGCAAATGAAGAAAAGGGAGTCAACTATGAATTATTTTTTCAAGACCTTAGAAATTGAAAAAAAAAAGCATATTCACTTTTAACAAATGGAGGACATGGTAATCATGGAAAAGATACTTCGATCAATGACATTTAAGTTCAATTATATTAATTCTTTGTAAACTTATAAAAAGAAGATCATTAAATAGGATAACCAGGGGCAAGCATTTCAAACATCAATTAAATCTTAAGGGCATGGTAAAGGCCAGTGGAAAGGTAAAGGGAAAAATAACAAGGAACATAAGGCCTAAACCAATATAAAAAGATGGAAAGGATTCGACCAGAATCATTGAGTAATAGGCTCAAAAGCTAAGTTTAGAAATAAATATCAGAGTGAATATTTTTTATGGAAAGGATTGTGTTGTTCGTAAATAACACTAAGATAGCTTCCCAAGGCAACGCATAGGGAGCAAAGAAGGTCCTGACACTAGTACATTATAATTTGTGTGGGCCTTTAAGTCTAGCTTCTAACAGAGGTAAACATTGTTTTAATATCTTTAATGAAGATTTAAATATAAAAAAAACATGGGTTTACTTCTTGCAACATAAATTTGAGGCCTCATAAGCCTTTGAAAATTTAAGGTGTTTGATGAAAATAAGATAGATTGTTTTTATAAAGATGTTGCATACAGATCGTGATAGTTAATATTTATAGACTACAGAGATTTTTATGTAGACCATCATATTTAAAAGCAACTTAGAGCCACCTATTCTAATGCCCTTATTCTCCTTATTCTCCTAAGCAAGGCAAATATTTACTTAATCACTATTCTGATGAGAACTCTCGACCTTTTTAAGGAGATCTCAGGTATGTGTGTAAATCATCACAAGAGCTTCCTCATTCTCTCCAAGAGCACTTCCCACCTCTCAAATGCTTTATCTCAAGCTACTGGGATGGAAATTAAAGACCCTACTCTCCTCCACATAGACAAATAGAGCATTATCCTATGGAAGAAAAATTCAGCTACAGAAATCAGTAATCATGGATATGAATACCTACTGGTGCTCATATCTTTTTCTCTCAAAAGGGCTTATTAAAACAATATAAACATTGATGAAGCAATTTCTATGGGAAAAAGGGAATCGAGAGAAAGGAATGGCCAAAGTTAGTTGGAAAAAAATTTGTCAACCGAGAGAGGAAGGGGGGCTATGACTGGAGTCAATAGCCAGTAAAAACAGATTTCTTACATCCAAGAGTATTTGGAAAATTCTAAGTGAAGATCAATCCATGTGGTCCAAAATGGATTCACTATTATCTATCAAAAGGAGGGAGTTTTTGGGCTCTAAAACCTAAAACCAGCTACACCTGGTTCTTTAACCAACTCCTTAAATTGAGGGAAGACATGTTCCAACACATTTCTTGCCAGATTGGGGTAGAGGAAAAATTTTTATTGTGGTATGACAATTAGGTAGGGACTGGACCTTTGATACAAAATCAGATGGAAAGATACCTATTAAACCAATTCCCTAAGGATACTAAGCTCTAAGAAATAGTCAGGAATGGGGACTGATCCTTTTCTTCAGAAGAAACTAGACCTTTGCTCCTTCCTCAATTTAGAAGCTTTAGGAAGAGAGATATATATCTATGGAAGGATATTCCTGTCTTTTAGATTACTACTAAGGAAATCAAAAGGATGAGGGAGGGGACTACTAATCGAGTAGGATGGGATGCATTAACATGGAATAAGGTCCTTCGACCTTATGTAAGCTTTCTACTTTGGCTAGCAATGTGGGATAAAACGAGTACTTTGGATAGGCTGAAATTCTTAAACTCCTCTAAGACTTGTATCCTATGCAATCTAGAGGATGAAACTAGTGATCATCTTTTCTTTGACTATGCCTACTCAAGAGAAGTTTGGACAAAGAACTTTACTTTATGTGTCCCTAATTTCAATTAAGGCAGACTCACTGATATTCTACAAGTTTTACCAAATTTGCAAATTTCTAATTGTGATAAGGTTATCATACTACTCTTGGTGGCTACATGTGTTCAGGTAATCTAATTTGAGAGGAATAGTAGAAGGCTTAAAGCTAAATCAAAATCGTTACTATCTATTATAGAATTCACTACAGCCAACATAAGGGGGCAATTGATTATTAATCAGTTAAACCTACAATGCAGTAAGAGAATGACATTTTTTATAGAGAATTTAGCACTAGCCCTATCAAAACTTTCCAAAGTTCTAACTACTCAATTCTTATAGGAGAAATGTTATGCAGTCACAACCTAAAACAAAGCAGATTATTTACCTACAGTATCTAAGGAATAACAGAGATTATTCAGATATGGATTTACCTGGTATTCTCTATACTAAGTTGAGCATTGTTGAAGAGCCATTTACTCCTTTCCCCTAAGTTAAATAAGTGGGGATCAATAAGGGTCTTCAGGATAAAGAAATGAAGTTAGGAAGTCTACCTGTTCAGGGATGGAAGCTACTCGAAAACCCCCTCTAGCTAGCCCCAAAATCCTATAAGAAAATCAAATTCGACCTCAAAATTGATATGCCCAAATCTTTAAGAGAGATTGGTCTGAGTTTGATACCTTAACTGAGTTAAGATTGTTGGACGAAGTACAGCGAGGGACTAGACAGAACCGCCTATCAATTAGCAAGAAAGATCTCCCTCCAAATAGAGAAGCACAGAAAAGCTAGAGAAAGGATATGACGAAAGACATTAAGGAAAAAAAAACCAACAATCGAACTAATGACACTTACCAGATCCAAAATCTCCCTCATCGGTATCAAAAAAAGTCGAGCCCCAGAGAGATCCCCTTCCTTCGATATTGCAAGATCTGGAAGTTGAAGGACAAAATCAAGTCCTAATCGAGTAGTCTGCGATAGATACATAATATGATTTAGTTACTTGAGTTGTTTTCTATGCAAAGAACCAAAGGACTGATGATCCATGGAGCACTCATTTGAATCGCCTGCAGAGACAGTGAAAGCTTATGACCTAATCGAGTAAGAGGTAGAAGTTTTGAGAAAGGAGCAAGTCGTTATACCCAAAAGGTTAAATGACTTTGTTAAATGTATTGTTTTGTGTTTTACATGTAAACGTCGCCGTTTGTTTACCTAAACATACTTAAAGACCCAAGTGGTTGAGATCATGGAGAACTTCTTTTGTGTAATCCTCTTATTTATTAATGAATTTTTAAATACTCAGAAAAAACTTAGATTCACCTACACATCCTAGTAAAATGGCATTTGTGAGAGGTAAAACATACAATCAGGGGCGGATCTACAATGGGGGTAAGTGGGGGCACTTGCCCCCACTGCCTCCAACAAATACTTTATAAAAACATTATTGTTTTAAGTTTTGCCCCCATAAAAAATAAAATTTTACTCCTATTAAAATTTTACCCCCATTAAAAATAAAATTTTGTCCTTA
>JANITW010000006.1:64307922-64323221 GCA_027564335.1 Erythroxylum williamsii
TGTCGAAAAATATGGATTTTTACAAACAGTTATATGCATGGGCAGATTTGTCAAATTTATATATTATTACCTAATTTTCATTCTTTTTCATCTATATATCCAAACAATGGAAATTCTATTTTCTCTCACTTATTTTAAGAAACTCTAATTCAAATGAAGGAAATTAAATTTCACTCCTTTTCCTTTCCTTTCGTTTCCTCATTTAAATTTACTCTCGTTTCCTTTACATCTTAAATTGCCATACTCAGTGTACATGTTCTTACTTGTATTAACATTAAAATCTCTTCTGGAGAGGTTCTTAAGTGACGAGAAAGTCTCTTCAAATTTTAGAGTAAAAACACCAACAATATTAATGATATGATGTTATTTGGTTATGTTAATTGAATTTATCTCTTTTATTTTAAATTGATCTTGGTGCGAAATCGGTGAAATTAATATTTATTTTATTTTAAGAAGTGATAAGTAAAAACTACATCAAATTGAAATATTTTTTTTGTCAAATTCATGAACGAATTTAAGAAAAAGTTGACAGATTGCTGTAGGGAATAAGAAAAAATCGCGCCTAACACTAGATTCACGTTCACGGTTCACCCCAAGAGTTTGAATTCAATCAGGAGGCTTAATGTCATCCATATTAAGTATGTAGGGATTTGATTTTGATTGGAAGGGAATCTCTCCAAGATAGAAAGAAGCTAGTTTTTTCAACTTTAATGCAATTCCCTCTACACACAAAACCATATTCGCGTCGTTGCTTTCACTGCTGTCGCCGCTCTATCGCCGTCATCGTATTTGCCACCATGAACTGCTGTATAGTTTACACTTAGCAAAATATCATACATGATGGGTGTTAAAAGTTTCATATTAAATAACAAGGAAAAGATAAGATGATTCATAAACTCATGATACATAATTACCTACTAAATGTTAAAATCTTACCATTTGTTTACGATATTTTGCATAAACCAACAGTTTTGAGTTTGTTGCTCAATCTTGAAAAATAATGGATCCGGTTAAAAAGGAAGTCATGGTCGCAATTAGAATGATTTATGATAGAGAAACGGAAGCAGTGGGTTAACTGCATGCTTGATATGATATTGTTCTTTACTTAATAGGTTTTGGAGTTGGCTGGAAATACAGCAAGGGATAACAAAGATGAACAGGATAATCCCAAGGCATGTGCTTTTGTCTGTGAGGAACGAGAGGAACTTGGGAATGGGAAGCTACTTGCTGGTGTGATCAACGCTCACGGTGGAGTCTTACCCAACATCAATCATGTGCTGCTATGTTTGACAGTTTAGGATGGAATAGAATGAAATTGTAATTAATAGAACGGAATGGAATGGAGTAGAATGAAGTGGGTCACTTTATTGTTTAGAAGTTTAAATAAAATAAGAAAGGGACTCCTTGGACCATTGTTTAGAAGTGATACTAAAAATGAATGGAATAGAATTACTTGTAATATTTTTTCCAAAATTACCCTTGTAATAAAATATGAATAGTTACCATGAAACTATTTTAGTAACCCCAAAGCATTTAAAATAGTAGGATGCCCAGAATATAATTTTCTCTTTTTCCTATATAAGTATTTCAAATTCTAGGATGAACAAAGAAGAATAGTCGATGCTTACCTGATGGAACAAAGACAGATGACCCTAGTAGTTGTGGAGGAAAACGTTTGTCAATGGAAAAAGCCAGTTGAAGGAGAAACACAATAGATGTAGTAACATGTAGCCGCGTAGGTATTTGTTGGATTGAGGTTGTAATTTCATTAATTTTTTTAGGATATTTTTGTCATTAAATTAAGATTTGGAAAGCAAGCCATATCATTCCATCCCTGACCTCCAATTTGGAAGGTTACAAAATATTAGATTTTGGATGGTAAATGATGGCTTCTAAAGTCATTAATTATAATTCCATTATGTTTCAAAATAGACTCTCAAATAATAGCCTGAATTATTTGAGTCATTCCATTACATTCTCTTCCATCCGTTCACCCACATCCACACATAGCTTTAAGTAATCAGAGAAGGCTCTTAGAGGGCCCAAGTCACCATCCAAGGCCACTAAATCGCCTAAGAAAAGCCTAGCCTCCCTTGTTACTGATTTATAGCATTAACTTGGAAAATCGTGTATTCGCATCGTGTACCCGTCCTGTGTAAAAACAAGGCCATCTTTGTTCTAATTCTGTGTTTATAACTGCTGAGCAGTTGTTCCTTTTGCCTTTCTACTTGTGTTTGTAGATTTAAGAAAACTGTCATCTAAATTGTGGGGTTACTGCCAACTCATTCTTTAGGAACCACATCATTCACGTAACATTCTCAACATCAATCATACAGACAGCTCATTTTAAAGATTGAAGAGTATGGTTGGTGTGAACCAGACCTCACGTTTTCATCAATTAATAGCGTCTTGAGTGGAACCAGCCTCAACATTTCTGCTGTAAAACCCTGTTCTTTTTCCAATTTTTCCTCACCGGATAGGTTTGCTTGAATTGACTCTCTGGCTTAGTTATATTTTAAAATTTTATTCCATGCCCTCCAAAACTACCGTCTCATCCAAGTTGAAAGAGAAAAGAAACCTCCATAATTGGCCAGGGCCGCAGCAAGTCCAACCTCTTCAAAATCCTCCAATGCGGATCTTGGAACCAATCAAACAATACAGAATGTCGAGTCGACAGCCCCCAGTTTAAGTGGGTTACAGTTGGAATGATACTAAAAATTTAGGTAGTGCATAATCAAGAACTAATAGACTATACCCATAAGACCCTTTCAAATCAGTGCGACCCTAAGATATCATTTATTGTTTGCGTGGCTCCACTCTGTCTGGTTTATATAGCTTACCCTGTCACCAAATCTCACCAGTGCAGAGAAATGGACATGCCACATCTTCTTGCATCTTATTCTATGTTTCATTCCTCTTGTGCAATACAACCCATCAATGGGTCTTTCAGGCAGCAGTATATCATCAGATATAATTAAGTTGCAACAAATTGCGAACTTTCAAATAAATTTGTATAATATTGTTATGGTAGCAATACCTACAGGCCTATAGACAATCCTTCAATTATACAGTCTAATTTAGTCATTTTATCAGTGATGTTATGTGAATTTTAGACTTAATTTTTTTTTCATTATTTAATAAAAAGTATAATTGGGACAACTAAGTTTAAAGAATACACCAAAAATGAAAAGAAAAAGGATCTATGCTATTGCAAAGTATGTAGGATTGAGTTTGATTGTGTGGAGCCAACGGGTTAAGAGCCTCTGTACCTAAGATCCTCTGTTTCGAAATTAACACCCTGTTCCAAACCGCTTGGGTAAGGAGGATCTGGAATCTAGCGCCGGAACGAACAAAGGAAGGCCGGGCTGCAGATTCCTATGCAGATATGATTTGTGTATCCGAGAGATATCTGAATCTGAGGAATGGTACAGTTGTTACTCTTTAGCAGCGTGTGCCCAAAAAAGAAAGGTTTGTACACTACCCCACACCCGAAGACTAAACCAGACTAGATGCCATTCTGCTGCTACATGGTTAGTCGGTTATTAAATTCTTTCTCGAGTAAAGCCAACTTCAATCATTTACTATTCATTAACATTTGCTGCCTACTGTTTGCTGGAATATAGTAGTAATTCATTTGGGTCTGGGAAAGGTACGGATGTTTTACAAAAGAAGAACACAACCATCCAGATAAGTTGACATATAGGAGCTAAGTAGCTTGTGAGTCTTTGGAAATGGATCCTAAGACGAGGAACGTATTTTTCTTTACTCAAATTCTCTGTTTCACCTGTGTTCTTTACATTCAACCTATTCAATCCTAAAGAATGAATAGTTGTGGATGTAAGAGAAACAGGAGCACCGGATATTTAGATACAGGCGATTTGAGGCCTAAGACGAGCATACAAGATGGATGGATTACAATGTAACCTTTTAGTTATAAATAATGTAACTTTGGTCCAACAAACGAAAACAAGTTGCTGATGGTGACAAAATGCTGTCGTTTTCGGATTGGGACAGCACCCACTTCCTTAATGAAAGAAGAGCAAAGCAACAGCTTTTTTACTTTACACATTTTCCAAAGTTTCGTGGAAGCTTTTGCAGTGGGATTGGCATCGACAGCATGACAGTCCAGTATGCTCACCGAAATACCCATGGGAGTCAAATCAGATACGTTCGTTCTCTCTGCCTTTGTAATCACTCCGTAATTGCAGTTGTAATATTTAACTTATACTGTATAATACACATTTTATTCAATTAAAAGATTAAAGAACTTTTTAAATATATTTTCTAAAAATTTAACAAAAATAAAGCTAAATTAGATTATTTTCGTAGTAATATTTCGATACATTAATATATTATATTCTGTATAATAATAAATGCACGCTTTTCTGTAACTAGACAAGGTCCACAAGGAAAGGAAAATGAATTTGAGAGTAACATTTAATTACTCGCATGGACTTATCTACAGGAGTTGACACTGACAATGGGATTGCTTAGATAAGCACACAGGAAACGAAATGTCAGCTTGGATAAGTTTCTGGGTACTTCTTTATTTGGAGTTTTATAGTTGGGAGTTATTCAAGTTTACAACTCGCAAGACAAACTATAAAATGGCCTGTAATGGTCATGATTAAGCGGATAGAGAAGAATACATGCGCATGTGAAATAGAGAAACTGTTCTTAAACAATATGTGTTAAAGTGATTCTATATATTCAATTTTTGTGAATCTCACTATGAATTTTTATAAAATAAAGTAGACGCAAAAAAAGAGATCTGTCTAATTAGTAGCTGACTAAGAAATGTTTTAACTATTTTTCAAATAAAATCTTATTCCTTCCTAATCCAACTGGATCATTACTTCTGAATCTAATTGCATTAACCTAGGTTATCGTCGGATTGAATTGAGAGTGAACTCAGAAGTAGCAATCAACCTCATCTCTTCCTTGTCAAGCTGTTTCATGATCTACAATCTCATAATTCAGGGTATTAATAAACTGTTTGCACAAAACTAGATAGTTATGCACTGTTATGTATACCACAAGAATAATAAATGTACTGACTAGCTAGCAATTTATACAGAACATTTTATTTTAGCAATCACTTATTTTAATATTACAACCATTAGATGCCATGTTCTCCTTTTGGAGAATATATCAAAAATCTGTTTTCTTAGACTCGTAGTGTGATCTGTACTCTTCCCTCTTAATTATATATAAAAAAAGCTTGCTGCAATATTAATAACAGAGTCAATTCCCTATAAGATAATATTAATATATTACATAGGGAACAACCCAAACATTCCTCAAAACAAAATATAAAGAACAAAATTATATAGACCTGACCAAATTCATAAGCTTCCTAGTATCTTATTTACATTACATCTAAACTTTAGCTAACTAAACGATTAAACAAACAATAAAATAAAGGAAAGGGGAAAAAAAAAAACAAAAACTCAAACTGAATTAGGATTAGTTGCTGGAGAAAACCAAGGGTGGCCTGTACGGCAGAAACGAGGATCGTTTGACATACCCTTTCTCTTTCTGGTTCCCTTTTTTATTGTTACTCTTCGACAGGAACAAGAACGCTTCTTTCCCTTCGCTATTGCTTCTAAACACTAAATCTCGAAGCTTCCACCGCTTCGACGAAGACCCCATCGACATGCTCTTTTTGCACCTCTCCGGAGATCGTTCCATCTCCGCCTTCTTCGGCGTCCACACGCAGTAGGAGCCAGCAGGTAGGCCGTCGAGATCGTCAGACTCCGAAGAAGAGCAAGACGACGTCGTCTCACGCTCTTCGTCGAACAGTTTCTTCAGTTGTGACCGCTTCGATTTATCCGTTGACGTTTGGTTGAAGTTGCTTGCCGATTGGGAGTACTTACCTTGCTCTTCTCCGTCTAATAGCAAGTCCGTGTTGAACAACGGATACATCGGCCTTATCTGACCGTTGTAAAAGATCTCATCGGCTGAGATCGGAGACCCCCCCGCGTCTCTAGAAACCACGGCAAACTCAAACTCCTCCTCCTCCTCCTCCTCCTTGCACGTTTCCACATCGTCGTTGCACGAAAAAACACGGTATTCGTCAGAATCGGGACGGTCTTCGTCGGCCAACTCGTGAACAACTCTTGCCGCAATGTCGGCGAGGTTCTCGGAAGAGTAGGAATTAAAGCTCGGAGAGTGGATGATCGAGGCAGCGGGCTTCATCGGAAAACGTATCGACGTTCAGTCAAAAGAGACTTAAAGAGAGAGCGAGATGAGTTCGGATTGAAATGTGATGTTTAGAGATAGATAAGAGATATAAAATAGTGGTTGGTCTTGTAACAGTTACTTTGGTCCTATTGTAGTAAATGATTATATTCATGAGATTGGCTTTGTATTTTTGTTTATATTAGACAAACAATAAATATGACATGTAATTAAATGCGATTTTGATTTAATTTCTAAGTCGCTTGTACAAAGTCTTCGTCTCACCCTATAGAAATTTTGCAAGCGTGGGAGCCAGGACAAGAAGTCTGGCGTCCTTGTCCACTTTTTTTCTTAAGAAACTTCTCCACCGATTCGTTGAAAAAACTGTTTTTTTTTTTAAATATTAAGAGAATTACAAACATAGTATAGTACTAGGTGAGAAAAGGAAACCCCAAAAATATTCTCTAAAAAAATAGTAGCACAATTCACATGTAAGTTTTGATAACAATAAACACCTAGTTCTAAAGACTAGACCAAACCCACACAAATGTAGGGGTTAATCGAAAACAGATCCAATACGGAATACCATCATGAAGGGTTAAGAATGAGAACTACACCTCCACTCCACTCAATTATGCTTTAAGTTAATGACAAGTAACAACTACACCTCCGACAGCCAAGGAACGGGGGCTTTACCGTTTACATTGCTCTCCACCGTCACACGTGACGTGTACAGAGCTGATTTATCGTTTGTTCCATTGTCAATTATAAAAGCAAAGTTACCGACTGTTCATTGTTCGTTTCCATGTTAATGGCTTCTCTTGAATTTTTTTCTGACATAATTAATAATATTATCTAGTATGAATCAATCAAAGGAGTAGAAAAGTAGGCGAGGTGGGTGATTCAATATACAAAAAGTAGGTTAATAATAACTTGACCAATTCGCGTGACAAATACTTGCTTGAGTTTGATTTTTTGATTGAGGAAGATTACCGTCTTCATACAATAGAAAACATGATGTTTACAGCTAAAGTCTTATGTTTAAAGATATCAATTTTGGAGTTGAATTTCAACTTAAACCTAACCAGGAAGCTACTACTTTATAATTACACAGAATACCTAAGTTGTTATTGTAAATTCAAGTCGTATACATAGTCAGGACATTCAAACGTGTAGTTACCTAAATACAAATAGAAATAACAAAAAGCTGTCCGAAAATTTCAAAGTCCACCACTACCCTCTGCTCTCTTCCTTTGTTTAAAAGACGAAGCAGTCGTTATGTTAGATTCATAGCATTAGCATGGTGAAGAATATATTTAGTCATCTACTTTACTTGCTAAACAGTGATTCCACTAAGCACTACGTGTGTGAATCAAATGTTTACGGCATGGCAGTAGTAAGCACTGCGTGTGTGAATCAAATGAAGTAAAACAATAGGGTTAGTGATGAAGTAAGCGGTGTGGGCGGCCGGGGTTTGGTAGTTGTGGAAATCAACGGCATAATTGGTGGGTATATCTGTCATATTAATTTCGTGAGTGATGATGTCATAATAGTTAAATTTCGTAAATATTGAAGCCAATTTGAAATTAGCAGTGGTTCAGCCGGATTCTGGCGAGGCTGAACGTTGCCGTTTGGATCCATAGAGCTGACTGCTGAACACGTGAATTCTGGTTTGAAGGTTCCTGCAAAACAAAGAAGGCACGTCGGGGGCTGTTTTCCGATAAGCCTCTCCGACGCTCAAGTCAGTCTTTTAGCGAAGGTGAGATAGCCGTATGCAAAGAGTAATAGGGTTATGATTACGTACCTCTATTATGGTGGAATTATACCTTATATATCGAGCAACAACTAGGTTTAGATCTTTACATGTGTATGAAAGTCTCTCACATGCGAATGAGCTAAGGAGAGCGTGGATCGGACTTGAGCTTGACATAGTCATTAGGTATGAGACTGATCTTTGAAGAATAAACCAATCGGCCCACATCGACTGCAAGGCATCTTAACTGATTGCAATCAACGGCTGATTGAGTAAGAACCATCATAATTATTTATGAGATCATTAATTTTGGAATTATTATTAATATCTATTATTGTGCTAATTTTTTAATCATTAATAATCATTACTTGCTAAATATTTGTTATCCGTTATCATATCTCTTTTATTTAAAAATAAACAGCATGAAGCTTATAATTCCAGTATTATAACTTAGTGTTTGTCATGATCTTGAACTCATGTTAAAATTAATTAATTTTAACTTAATTTATACCTCGGTATCAATAAACTCATTTCAAGCCGAAAAATCAAAGTTTTATTGTAAACGTCAAAGGTCACCTCTGGTTATTGATATAATAAAGTAAAGGTAAAACAAAACATTAAAATAGTGCTTACAAAATTTTGAAAGATGAATAAAGAATTTTGTTACCTAAAGCGAAGCTTTACAACTTTACAACGACAAGGGTGTCATGTCTAATTTGCCCAGACAAGGTATCAAAGATTTAGCACAACTCAGAAACATAATTTAAGAATGTGATTACAAATTATATGAGATTTTCATTCTTTGATTGATTTTGGATTGTGTATCATGAGCAGTTAGTATTTTATGTATCCAGTTAACAATTTTAGCTTCTAGGACATACTTTTCTAGCCTTATTCCTCTTTATAGTCTATTGCTCCTTTCCCTCCAAATTGAGTAAATACTACAGATGAATGCAGTTTTAAAGATAATCCTATCCTATTTAAGAGTGTTAACATATCTGATAGCCCATTTTATAATGTTTGTCCATTCTATAAGGGACAATAAAATTGCAATATATGTTGTAAATGATTCCAAGTTGTCTGCGAAAAACTATATTAGAAGAAGAGTTATTTTAGAGTTTCTGAACTATTATTACATAACAAACATATAAGGTTATAGCATCTAAACCATCTGTTTATTTTCCTCAGCCTGCTTTTGATAACTGAGACTTTAGGAGAGAGAGTTTTGTTTTAGATAAGATCATACTGGGAAACTTTAAGAATGTAGGGTCTGAAAATCTTATGGCATGAGGAGTTGCTAATTCTAAAGAGTTGTTTCCCATCCATTGAACCTTGTCTTCTTCAAATGTGCCTAGGTTATGAGGTAGGATATTCACTAAGTTGTTTGATCCTATAAAATTACAACTCTAGTTTCCATCCTAAATAATGCTACTGACTTTAGATCTTAATAGGATTCTTGTAGTCAAGTGTAGCATCTAATTTTTGTAAATTAAAAGACTGAGATTGTTCCAATTATAAAACCAAAGGCAAGTTCTATTCCTATCATCAATTTGATGCTTAATCCAAAACTAAATTTGGTCCCTAATCCTAAGCTTCTACCTTAGACTCCACAAATTTTCCATGTTTTGCTCCAGTTGCCATATACTTGAGTCCTTAAGGTAGTAGTCATTTATCCATTTGGACCATAGAGTTTCCTTATCATTGAATGACCTCGAAATTCACCTTTTACATAATATCCAAAGGCACAAAGCCAAATCCACTTTCTTGCTTAGTATGCCATAGTTCTTCCCATTTGACCTTTGACTTTTTTGAGTTACCCAGCTTCCCTGAACATAGGAATTGTTTAATACACCTTACTATTTCTTTACTGATCTTCTTAGGTAGCACTAGATGAGCACTCCAATATGTATGGACATTCCTTATAAATGAAGAGATCAATTGAAGTCTTCTAGCTATGGATAGGCATCTATTTGTCAAACATTTATCATAATCTTGTAGCTTTCCAGAAGGGGAATGCAATCAAGATATTTTGGTTTGTTAAAAGTAATAGGAGTCCCGGGTATTTAAAAGGGAGAAATTGGACATTTACACTTGTTATATCTTCAACATTCTGGATATTAGAGGAGATGTATATATAGCTTTTGGAAAAATTGGCTTTCAACCCTAACATCTTAGTGAACTCCTTTAAGATTCTCATGATGAGTGTAAGAGAGCATCATTAAGCTCCATCAAATAGAATAAGATCATCAATAAATGCCATATGATTTATCTTCATATCTCTACATTTATAATGGTACTTAAATCTACAATTCTCAAATATGAAGGCCCGTAGCAATCTGGAAAGGGCTTCAATTACTGAACTACATAGGTAGGGGGAGAGGGGGTTCCCTTACCTTATTCCTTTATAGCTTTTAAAGAATTTTGTTTCCCATTAATCAATATGATAAAATTGAAAGATGAGATGCATTTCTTTATCCATTAAATAAACTAACTTGGGAAATGCTTGAAGGCAACTTATAATGAGTTCCCATTTAATGATGTCAAATGCCTTAAAAATCAATATTGAGTGCATAGCTCTTGATGAGTCTTTTGGTTGTGTAGTCATTTATCAATTCTAACCCTAGGAGTATATTATGAGGAAGGATTATGATTCTTAAAAACTAGGCATATTTGTGTTATGTTCAACTCCCTAAACAACTTAAAAGATGAAAAGAATTCTTGCATAGCTTCCACAATTGGATCACTAGTGAATTCCATGTAATTAGAAACCATCAAGGCTAGGTGCTTTGGATGGATTAGGGTAAATAGGACCTATTTGATTTCTTGAGCAATGACAGATTTAACCACTTCATTTGTTGGCTAATTTTATCTTTTATTGCCCAAGCAATGTCCCTATTGATATTCTTACCTTCCTTTGGGGTACCTATCAATCCTTTGAAGTATTTCAATGTAACACCTTCTAACTGCTCTTGATCAGCACCCTTTTCCCCTCTCAAATCTATTAACATAGAAATTTTATTTTTGTTCATGTCGGATAAGATTGTATTATAGAAGAATTTGGTATTGACATCTCCTTCCCTCAATTAATTAACTCTTATCTTTCGTTTGAGAATGAAATTATGCATATTTAGAGCTAAATTATATTCCTTCTTACTTGAGGCTTTTAGGTTCCTTAGATTCAAATCATGAGGCGAGTTATAACATTCCTATTGTGCCTTGCTCAGTTATTCCTTAGTTTGCACTAGGCTTATAGAAAAAATCCATTTTAGCTTACATATCAATTTCAATTTATTGGATTACGATAGGTATGAATCAAATCCTTATATGCCAAAACCCAATTAATTACTTAATAAGTTAAGGATATTCCAATTTTATATGAGATAGAGAAAAGTGTCATCATCTTATACTTTTATTAATCATTATAAAAGCAATCGTTATTCTTAAGAATAAAATAATTATTTTGGTACTCACTTTCTCTATAATATCATATTTTTCCTTTATGACTTTACTAACTTAAAATATCAATGGCCAAATATTACAAAAATATCCTCATATGTTTGGTTTTGCAGGTTTACCAGAAAAAGTTCACAAGTTAAGTTCAAATTCTATTTCAAATCCTTATCTTATGCCTACTTATAAAGACTTGAGCCTAGGCTCAAACCAATAACACTTTAACCTTATAAAATCACTTTATATCATTTAACTCCTATCGTAAAATCATAATTTGCTAATCATAATAAAACTGACAGTTGATAATTGCATCTTGCATCCCTATTCATAATAAAATATTAAACTAATATGATCACCTCCTCGATCTATATAAACCCCTTGTGATTTTGATTATGTAAGCCTTTTGGTTATAATCTAAATTATAGAATGACAATTACTGACCTTAACTATGACTCTAATCCAAACTTTCACTTACGTAAACTTATAAGGTCAAGCCTAAAAGGGCCTTAGAGTACATAACAAGCAAAACCAGTGTAAGATGAAGTTTACTATAAAGGGTAGATAAGTTAAAAAAAGGTTTACAAATTAACATAATGTTCCAATCCCACTTATAAAACACCATTATAAACTATCATCACTTATTGTGTTACATAAGTAAGACCAAGGACATGCTTATGTCGAATTCAATATCCCTTTTATAAAAAATATACTAGAAGAACTTTTATCGTTAAAATTTAAATTATCACCATTAAAGTATTGTAATGGAATTATAGAACCATGTAATCATACCATAAGATCTAGGTATATGACGGATCTATATAAAGGGACAAACAAACAAGTGACACACTTTCTTTCCAGTTTGATAAGCCCAATAAGAGATTAACGCTAATCACTTCCTATAAGCTTGATAATGAGCTTCGAATAAATAAAAAGTTGGTTCAAAACTAACTTTGACAATAATCAATACAATCCTCTGAACTCATACCATTATTTGAAGTAATGCCAAAAGCCATGTGGTACCCTTCAAGACTATATAAGAAGATTCAACCTTGAACTCATATAAATATACTTTCAAGAAAGGGTTGAAAGGACACTAACCTTTGTAGAAGTCTTTGTAGATGGAGAGAGTCTATAACTTTGAGGATATTTCATAAAGGCATAATAATATATGGACCTAAAAGAGCTTGAATTATCTATAGAGTTCATAAAGAAGTCTTGAAACATATACAACACTATAGATGTGGAGAGAATATGCATTACGTACAGAGGAAAGGTAATATAAATATGCTAGAAGGAGCTTGATTTTTGAAAACCTATAAAAAGAGGGTAGATCCATAGGAAGAACATAAATTAAGTTTCCCAAGTTGAATGCATCCCTAAATCACATTTGAACTTCATCAAGAAATGAGATTTGACAAACCATCCTCATTTAATGTCGGTAAGGATATGTTCAATAGAAAATTATTGTAGGTTCTATCAATCCTTTGGTTATAATATTGAAGAGTGAATGACTTAAGTCGTATTATTAGAAAAATCGAACAATGAGGGAATTTGGAGCAATTAGTCAAAAGGGATAGAAATGCTCACCTACAAAGGTCTCCACCACGTAGGCAAGACCAACTAATAAATAGGCAAAGGTCACAAACTCTAGACTAAGAAGGGGGATATGGAAGATCTATAGGAGTTATAAACGTGATTCTTGAGGGATATGATAGTTGCAATATATCTCAACTAAAGAAGTTTTCCTAATATAACCAAGTTAATGCCATAACATATATCAACTTCAAAAGAGGATGTATAAGGAGACATGTAGTATTTGATGAAAAAGAGGGGTTAGGATAATATAATCCCTCTAAAGATATGATGGTCATTAAGGAGGATATTGAAAACTTTGAAGTAAAGTGAACTTTTTGTGGATAACTACAACTTTGTTAAAGTTTTTTCTATGTGAATTTCAAAATGATGGGACTTAATTGTAACAATTATAACTAGCAATATTTCCCTTTGATCGATTTTGGGAAAGACTGGGTGTTCCCTAAAGGAAAAATAGATCTTATTGTTACAATTGAAGAGTACTATAAATAATCTACAAAAATGATATAATTCTATGCCATATGAAGACCCACCACTTATAATGCTATTTTTGTTATACCTTTATTGTATGCAATAATTACCATCATTTTACCATACTAACTACTTATGAAATATCCCCTAAAGAGATGAATAGATAAAATATAGGGCTAATTACAAAAAAAATCCCAAAATTTCATCAAATTTTCAATTATAGCCTGAACTTTTAAAAGTTGCAATAAAATGTTCAAACTTTCATCTTTTTCAATTTTAGCCCAAACTTCAAAAAGTAGTAATAAAATACTCAAACTTCAATCTTCTTCAATTATAGCCCGATGTTATCTTTTGATCTCCTGATACCCTCAGCCCTTTGTTTTTTACTTGTTCTTCTGATGCCAAACTATTCTCGCATTACAACATATTGCATTATTAAGCTCTTTGTTTTTAGTTTATTCTCTTGATGCCTTTAGTCTGAGGGATTCGGGGCTACATAATCTGAAAATCAAAGGGTGAGGACTTCAAGAGAACAAACTAAAAATAAAGGAAAAAAATGAAATCAATGTGTAAGGTCGTCAAGGTTGCGCAATTTGATTTAAGTCATTTTTAAACAACGATGTCGTTTTAATTATGTGATTAAATGATATCGTTTTTATTAATCTTCATTTGCTGTGTTAATTTTTGCTTATGTGTATTAATGATTAAGGTTTTTGAAACACATGACAAGTCATGTCAGCAAATTTAATGGAAACACTAATATCAAGTTAGAATTGAAAAAATTTGAAAGTTTTGATATTTTATTGCTACTTTTTAAAGATCGGCTTATAATTGAAAAATTGATGAATTTTTAGGCTTTTTTTTTGGTAATTAACCCTAAGATATAAAAGGATCATCAAATCTCTTGACAATGTTATACAACTTTACTAATAGAGAAAAGTCCACCTCAATAGAATAACATTAAGTAAATGGAGTAAGATTCACACAAAATATAACCATAAAGTAATTGAAGAAATTTGAGAAATTTAAGTGGAAGATGTGAATTATAACATGTTATTACTAATAAAGGCAAATTATAGACCAAGAGCAACACATTTAAATGTGAAATTGAAGAAAGGGATCTTCTTGTGCTCACCATCAAACATGAAAGGCATTTAACGACATCTAATACATATAAGCTTTATGTGAAGCTAGAGGCCATTCTTGTAAAATTCAAAAAATGTTTTTGCAAAAAAGCGATAATATGCAGTGCATAAGGAAGTGAACGAGATTTTAAGTGTAGGCTTCATCAGGAAAGTAATGTACCCAAAATGACTTGCCAATATGGCAATGGAAAAAAATTCTACTAGCAAGTGGTAAATGTGCATGGATTTCATAGATCTTAATAAAGTTTTCTCAAAAGTTAACTACCCACCCAAAGATAGTTTTGCTTTTAAATGCCACGATAAGGCTCTAATGGTTAAGCTTTATAAACACTTAATCAAGCTATAATTACATTTCCATGTGAGAGCATGGTGAGAAAAGGATTATATTTATATTCAATAAAACTAATTGCTATAAGATGATATCATTTGGATTAAAGAATACAAGAACTTATCAAAAATTGGTTAACTTCATGATCCATAAGTAAATCAACATAAATTTGGATTTATATTGATGATATGATAATTAAGATAAAAAGTAGCAAAAGATCATTTAGAAAACCTACGAGAATGATTTGAGACACTTGAAAAGTTTGGTATGAAACTAAATTCCGAAAAGTGTATGTTCGAGGCTAGGAATGGCAATGGGGCGGGTTTGGGGCGGATTATGCGATCCCCGCCCCCATCCCCATTTATAATTTCGTTCCCCA
>JANITW010000006.1:64332999-64349103 GCA_027564335.1 Erythroxylum williamsii
GGCAATCGGGACACAACCCCCGATCAGCCTTCTTTGTTTTGCAGGTACATTCACGTGAAGGTCATCACCGAGAGTTGTCAACTCATGGATCCAAACGGCAACGTACCGTTCAGCCAGAATCCGGCAGAACCAAATACCTTTGAAGGTATTTCCGGGTCTACAAAAAGAAAACTATCTAAAAGCATTTGTTCACAACTTGCAGTTTGATTGAAGTGGAAAAAGTACTTTAAGCCTCAAAACAAGAACATGAGACAATCTAGAATTTGGTAAGCACAGACCGTAATGGTACTTACGTTTAATAAATTCTCTCGACATTTGAGAAATGACCAGTCTCCCACTCCATAACGACCATGGGCACCACCGTTTCTCATGCTGAGATTTTATGAAATGAAATAATCATTCAAACATCTGAAAAGATCGGGGGCAACAAAACTATAACCTTGCACTGAAAGGACTTCACTAACCTTCCTATAAGATATTCCCCAAGAGGAAGAGTGCCATTAACCCATTCAAGAACACCCGCACTTGGAGTAAATGGAATAACCTATCCACGTAAAAGACAATATTTGCAGAAAAACAGAATTTATTCAAACTGTAGAATTTTGAAGAATGAAAGAATTAGCAAGATTACTACTAGTTAAATAACCAAGACAAAATGATATGATAGTCACAATATAATTAAAATCATTTCTGAATAAAAATCAGTTTGCTTATACCTACAAAATGACATTACTATGCAAGGCGAATGCTACAGAAAAGACTACTACAGAAGGAAATGTGTAATATGATGAAAGCATTGATAGGAAAACTTTACAAACTAAGACTGCCAAAAAAGTAGCATAAATACGGCAAGATATCATTTAATGAATGGATCATATCTCCATCCATCACATGGAGTAAAGCTAATATAACAAACCGCATAAGAAAATAAAATAAACTTGGTACCTGACACACCTGACAATATAATGCATATTGATAATGGAAGCACAGAAAATCATCAGTTCAACATTACATGTGGAAGGAGATTACCTTGTATGTACGTATTCCCAGTCTTCTTCTCCATGTATCCCTATTATTCCGCAGAAAAATGTTAACCAAACCAAAAAACTGTTCCATAACCTGTAAAACATGCATAAGAACTATCAGTAAAAAGAAAACAAAAAATCAACATCAAACTTTTAGAAATCTAAAGAAAACATTACATTGACAAACTCAAAACTAAAGCACCTCAAGCAAGCAACACATGAAACAATTTCGCCCGCATCAAATATTCTGTTCAAGTATTATATAATTTAACCATTATAAATACTACAAAGAACTATTCGAACAATTAAATGTGGGGAAGAATTTTTCTACTTCTCATATATTGAATAGGAGTATACAGCCATATATAAGACATTACAGGTAGGAATTTAAATTTGGAAAGTTATCTAAAGCTATCTAATGTAGTCCCTTAATTTTAGGGATTTCAATAATTTTAGGGATTTCAAACTTATCTTATCTTATCTATTTTCAGCCTATCTATGTCTAAGTATAATCTATTTACAGCTGGTTAGTATCTCAACACCCCCCTCAAGCTGAGGAATAGATGTCTTCCATTCCCAGCTTGTATACAAGAACATGAAAACTTGAACTGCTCAACTCTTTTGTTAAAACATCAGCAACTTAACATTCTGATGGAACATATGACATACACACCAACCCTTCTTTCAAATTTTCTTTAATGAAATGTCTATCAATCTCAATATGCTTTGTCCTATCATGTTGTATAGGATTATGAGCAATATTGAAGGTTGACTTATTGTCACAATAGAGTTTCATAGGGTCGTCTCATTTGACTCTCAAATCATCTAGAATAATCTTCAGCTAGAATGGTTCACACAATCCTTGAGCAATAGCCCTAAATTCTGATTCTACAAATGACCTTGCCACCACATTCTGCTTCTTGCTTCTCCACGTTACCAAATTTCCTCCAAGAAATGTACAGTACCTTGTAGTTGATCTTCTATCCACTGTGGAACCTACATAGTCAGCATCGGTGTAAGCTTCTAGAGCAAGAGTATTGTTTTTCTTGAACAAAATTCCTTTTCCTAGACTGCCTTTCAAGTAACGTACCACCCTATAAGCAGCTTGAAGATCAGGCTTTATTGGATCATGCATGAATTGATTGATCATGCTTACCGAGTATGTTGTATCTGGCCGAGTGTGAGCAAGATATATGAGTCTACCAACTAGTCTTTGATACATCCTTTTATCAACAACTGGTTCATGGAAAAGAAAGTAGAAGAACCTTTATTCTTAAATCACAAACACGGACAACTTTGCTATGGTGGCCAAATGTGTGGTGTACTTATTGTAAGAAGGTAAATCATATTTGTTATAGATTACATCCTTAATTCTAGGGATTATGATTCTATTGCATGATTCTAGGAATAATCCTAATTATGTATAGCTAGATTAGAGGGATTGTATTCTATATTAGGCTAACAACTTTCTGTATATAAAGAGTACTCAACATATAATAAAATTACTTTTTCTTTCAAGTTTACATGGTATCAGTCTTAGGTCTTTCAGTTTTTTTCATCTGCCAATGTGCAGATTCACTGTCCAGTGGACAGGTTTTGGGTACGTTTCTTGGGTCACCCATTTTTCAGTGGACAACTTCCCTCACCACCGGCACCATCAGAACCGCTGCCTCTGATCAGCCTTCGTTCATCGTCCACCCACCAGAATTCGATTCTGACCGGCCTCTTATGAATTTGAAAAGGATTTACGAGGAATTAAATGTTTTGCTCCCATTTAGTCCTGATATCAAGGTCCAACAAGTTCAACAGGAACAAATGGCCATTATGAGTTTTTTTGGCTAGTTTAAATTCTCAGTTAGATGGTGCTAAATCTCAGATTCTGTCAAGTATCGAACTTTCGTCCCAGCACGAGGTATTTACTCAGATACTTCACACAGACATTAATTCATTTGCTCCTCCTAGTACTCAGAATTCTAGTGCCCTTGTGAGTTGAAGTCATGAATTCAACTCTAAAAAATCATCTCCTAAACATCACAATCGAAGTAGTTGAAATTGGAGCAACAAGAATCAAGATGCAAGAGGAATCATCTGTCGAGATTGTCATGAGCCCGGTCACACTAAAAACACCTGTCGAAAGCTACAGAATAAATCTCAGAAATCACATTCCGCCCACATTGTAGCTACTGATGCACCTAGCTCATCTACTAAGAAGACTATTACTGTATCTGCTGACGAATTTGCAGTGTTCACTCAATCTCAAGAAGCAATGAAGCATTCATCCTCACCTATTACTGCTATTGCTGACTCAAGTAACACATCTACGTGCCTTCTTTCCTCTTGCACCCAATGTGTCATTGATTCTGGTGCCTCAGATCATATGATAGGTAATTCTAGCCTCTTTTCTACTTTTTCTAGACACTAATCTCCTTCTCATGTCACATTAGCTGACGACTCCACTTTCTCTGTTATTAGGTCTGGCACTGTCCATCCTACTTCCTCTTTGTCTCTAACGTCTGTCTTAAATTTACCTGGCCTCTCCTTTAATTTATTATCTGTGAGTAAACTCACTCGTAACTTAAATTGTTGTATCTCATTCTTTTCCAATCATTGTAAGCCCATTGTCAATTAGGACGTCCATCTTTACCTTGTTGAAGAAACTTTGTCCTCCATTTCATAGCGTATCTTCTTTAGATTGTGAGTCTTGTCAATTTGCTAAGCACCATTGTCTATCTTCTTTTCCTCTAATCAATAAAAGGGCTAGTTTCCCATTTGAATTAGCACACACTGATGTTTGGGGCCCATGCCCTATTATGTCCAAAATTGGGTTTCAATATTTTGTGACATTTGTTGATGATTTCTCTGCTGTAACTTGGTTTTATTTCACGAAAAATCGTTTTGAATTATTTTCTCATTTTTTTGCCTTTTGTGTTGAGATTAAAACACTGTTTAATGTCTCAATCTACACTTTACGAAGTGATAATGCCAAGGAATACTTTTCTACACCATTTCAGTCCTACATGATCCAACATGATATTTCTTCACCAATCCTCATGCATCGATACTCCTCCTTAGCATGACGTGGTTGAGAGAAAAAATCACCATCTCCTTGAAACTACGAGAGCACTATTATTTCAAATGAAAGTTCCTAAATCCTTTTGGGGCATGTTTTTTAATTAATCGTATGCCCTCTTCTGTCCTTCGTGGTGAGATACCTTACACTGTCCTCTTTTCCTCTAAACCCTTGTTTGATATTTCACCGTGCATTCTTGGTAGTACTTGCTTTGTTCGGGACACACGTCCTCAAATCTCTAAGATAGACCCCAAGTCTGTAAAATGTATTTTTCTTGGCTATACCTGTCTAAAAAAGGGGTATCGTTGCTACTGTCCCACTCTTAACAAATATCTTGTTTTAGTTGACGTTACCTTTTTAGAACAGGTTCCTTTCTTTCCTCACTCTTCAGTCTCAAGAACAGAGGCTAATGATGATTTGCTTGTTTACGAAGTCACCTTTCAAACTACCAAGGCAACGCCTACACAACCACCACCTCTTCGTTTTCTTTACTCTAGACGACTAGATCATCCTGATACATGCCCCATATCTAGTTCTTCTTCTCCATCAGATCCATCACCCTATGATCTCCCAATTGCTCTTTGCAAAGGTAAACATTAGTGCACCTACCCTATTTCATCATTTGTTTCTTATGATCATTTATCTTCTTCATCATGTTCTTTTATTGCTTCCCTTGATTCTGTCACTATCCCAAAGACTGTCCATCAGGCCTTATCTGACCATGGTTGGCATTATGCTATGATAGAAGAGATGAATGCTTTAGATGCCAATGGTACTTGGGAATTGGTACCATTACCTATTGGTAAGAAGGCCATTGGTTGTAAATGGATATTCAAAGTCAAAGTTAACTCTGATGGCTCAGCAGATTGGCTCAAAGCTTGGCTTGTTGCAAAAGGCTATGCTCAAACTTATGGTGTTGATTATTTTCATACATTCTCACCTATAGCCAAATTGACACCCATTCTTGTATTCATCTCTCTGGCCACTACTTATGATTGGTCACTGCATTAGTTAGATATCAAAAACGCTTTTCTCCATGGTGACCTCCATGAGGAAGTATACATGGAGCAACAACATGGTTTTGTTGCTTGGGGGGGCTATATGGTTTAAAACAGAGCCCCCGCGCCTGGTTTGGAAAATTTAGCCAGGCCATTGAAGCATTTGGAATGAAAAAGAGTGAATCAGATCACTATTTTTTATAGACACTCTGCTTCTGGAATTATTCTTCTTGTTGTCTATATGGACGATATTGTTATTACTCGAAGTGATCATGTCGGCATCTCATCTTTAAGTCTTTTCTTCACAGCCAGTTTCAGGCCAAGGACTTAGGGCCCTTGAAATATTTTTTGGAGTAGAGGTGACGGGGAGCAAGAAAGACATTTTTTCTATCACAAAGAAAGTACGTTCTAGACTTACTAACTGACACTGGAAAATTGGAAGTTAAGCCATGCAGTACTCCAATGACTCCAATCTACAGCTCTGTAAAGGAGACTTGTTTGAAAATCTCGAGAAATACAGAAGATTAGTTGGAAAGCTAAATTATTTAACAGTGACTCGTCCTGATATTGCATACCCAGTTAGTATTGTAAGTCACTTTATGTCGTCTCCAACTATTCATCACTGGGCTATCCTAGAGCAAATCCTATGTTACCTAAGCTCCTAGTCTAGGGATTCTATACAACAATCATGGGCACATTTGTATCGAATGTTTTTCATATACTGATTGGGCCAGTTCCAAAGTTGACAAAAAGTCCACAACTGGATATTCCGTGTTTATTGGAGGGAATTTAGTCTCATGAAAAAGCAAGAAGCAAAATGTTGTGTCCAGATCAAGTGTAGAATCTGAATATCGAGCAATGACACAGGCCACGAGTGAGATCATATAGTTATACCAACTTCTTTTTGAAATTGGCCTTAAAGTCTCAAAACCGACCACACTTTGGTGTGATAATCAAGTTGCTCTACATATTGCATCTAATCCTGTATTTCATGAACGAACTAAACACATAGAGATTGATTGCCATTTTGTTCAAGAAAAGATTAATCTTTACAGGATATGTCAAGACCGGAGAACAACTTGGAGATATTTTTACAAAAGCTTTGAGTGGAGTTCAAGTCAACTATATTTGTAACAAGTTGGGCATGATTAATATCTATGCTCCAACTTGAGGGGGAGTGTTATAGATTACATCCTTAATTCTAGGGATTATGATTCTATTGCATGATTCTAGGAATAATCCTACTTATGTATAGCTTGATTATAAGTATTGTATTCTATATTAGGCTAACAACTTTCTGTATATAAAGCACTACTCTGTACATACTCAACATATTATAAAATTACTTCTTCTTTCAAGTTTACAAGACTCATGAAAAGTATTGGAAACTTCATAGAAAACCTTAAAGAAGATAGCGGGGATAAAGGAGATAAATACCAAGGAAATATTGTTAAACCCATGTTGTTAAAGTCAGCAAAATGAAGGAACACCTAAGGATTAGGTTGTCTCAAGCAAGAAGAGGTTGATTAGGTAAGATCTCTTACTAGCAATTTTGACAAACCGTTAGATAATAATTCTTTGGCATATTTAGCTAAGTTTCTATTCTCTATTCGACTAAATGTCTATGAGACAACCATCTGTTACTTTATCTTAGGATAAGTATACTAAATACTTGTAATATCAATCAACTCAACAGGTGTCTTCTTCTTTTATGGCATTTGTAGCTCATCAAGGTAATCCAACAGCTTCTTATTCATCCATCATTAGAAAATAGTCATGGATATTGGATTCTAATGCCACTGATCATATTTTAAATAAAATAACTAATTTCGATCATATCTTTCCATTACCCTCTTCTCATAATAATAAGCTCATCATTGTTAATGGATCTACTGGCAACATTAATAAGTGTTGGATCATTTCATCCTTATCCCTCTCTTACTTTAATCTCTACATTATTTATACCAAATTTTCCTTTCAATTTTATGTTTGTGGGCAAACTAACTAAACAATTAAATTGTTCTGCTATTTCTTCCTTCACAATGTCATTATCAAGGATTTGAACACCAAGATGAGAATTAAAGAAGGGCATGAATCAAATGAGATGTACTACTTTTGCGAGTTGCAATCATTTGTCAAATGTTCAGTATCAATCTCTCCTATTGATATTAAAAGTTGATTAGGTCATTCATCATTGAAGAATCTCAAGAAATTAGTGCCAAGGTTAGACTCTATTTCTAGCTTAAATTGAGGGTTATATTAACACGAAAAACATCATCGTAATTCATCTTTCCCTCGAGTCAATAAAAGAGTTGAGATCTTTTATGTTAGTCTATACAAATATTTAGGGTTTGATCCTTGTCAACTCTCGGCTGAGTTTCGATATCTCTTAATTCTTGTTGATATTTATTCTTAAATAACTTGGTTATATCTAATGAAAGATCAATTAGAATTATTCTCCATTTTTTTCTATGTTAAAATTCAAAATCAATTTAATACCTAAATTAATATTCTTTGTAGTGATAATGTTAGAGAATATTCTCTAACTCATTCTCCAACTACTTGCAGTAACAAGGTATCCAACATTAGTCTTTGTGCCCACACAAAACTTAATAGAATGGGGTAGCTGAGAGAGAAATCCAACATGTCAAAACAAGTCGTAACTTATGAATCCACATGAATGCACCCAAAAGTCTTTGGAGAGATCTATTCATTGCATATTTTCTTATTAATCGATTGTCCCATTCTCTAGCCCTTTTCCCTGTTAAGATCCTTTTTCTATTAATCTTTGGGTATTTGGTTGTGTCTATTTTGTTCACCAGCTTTAGACAATTAGACCCAAAAGCTATAAAGTGCATTTTTCTTAAGTTATCTCGTTTATAAAAGGGATACAAATGTTCTATCCCTTCTTTGAATAGACGTTTTAGTGTCTATTGATGTTATTCTTTGAAGACATACCACACTTTTCTATGCTCATCATGTCTCTACTAACGTTGATGCATGTTCACCAATTCCCTTTGGTCCTTCCCAAATGATTACCAGTCATTTTACTCCATATGCTAATTCTACCACTTCTAAGCTTGCTCCTGATACTAATCCTACCCCTTTAAAGCGTCTTAGCATGTGATGATCTTGATTGGCCAATTGCTCTCCGTAAAGGAAGGGCTTGTGCATCTCACCCTATCTCAAACGTTTTCTCTTATGATTCATTTATCACCATCATATTATGCTCTTATGTTCACTTTGTCTCCTATACCGGTATGCTCTTACATTCACTTTGTCTCCTATACCAGTACCTAAGTTTATTTCAAAAAATTTGGCTCCTTGTTGAAGGAAATATGCCATGGAAGAAGAAATGTTGCTTTGCAAGCTAATAATACATAGGACTTAGTTACTCTTCCATATGATTAGACTATGGTGTATTATCATTAGTTGTTCAATGTTGGATTATACTGAGATCTTTCTCCTATAGCCAAATTGACATTTGTTCGTGTTCTCTTGTGTTGGTAGGCACATACAATTGGTCTCTTCGTCAACTTGAGGACATGAAAAATGCTTTTCTCATGATAATGTTGAGGAGAATATTTATATTGAGCAACCACCAAGGTTCATTTCTCCGGGAGAGACTAATCTGGTGTGCTGCCTTCAAGTCTCTATATAGTCTAAAACAATCACTGATTGAGAGCTTGGTTTGGTTGCTTTAGTACAGTGGTTATGGTGTTTGGTTTGCAACAATGTGGTGTAGATCATTTTGTGTTTTATTGTCACTCTAAAGCTAGTAGAGTTCTTTTGATTGTTTATGTTAATGGTATTGTTATCCCTAGTGATGATAAAGTAGGAATCTAGTCTTTAAAGTCTTTCCTATAGACCTTCAAACTAAGGACCATGGTTCACAAAAATATATTCTTGGTATCAAGATAGCAAGGTTGAAGATGGGGATTTGTTCACCTCAAATAAAGTATGCCCTTGACCTTTTGAAGAAAACATGCATGTTTGGAACTAAGCCAATTGGTGGTCCATAGAGTTGGATGTTAAACTTGATGTTGCGAAACAAGAGTATTTTGAGGATCTAGATAGTATAGAAGACTTGTTGGTAAATTAAATTATTTAATTGTTGCTCGTCTAGATATCTTGCTACAAGTGTAATGAGTCAATTTATGGAGTCTCCACAAACTCAATAAGCATAGTTTGTTAGTTCATGCATTATCCAAGAGTCATATCTACAAGCTACATATAGGGTGATGCATTACTTAAAAGGGAATCTATGAAAAGTAATTATGTTTAACAGGGCTAATCATATTCCCCTAAAAGCTTAAACTAATGTGAACTGTGCAAGATGTATACTGGACCAAAAATCGATCACAAATTACTGTACTTTCCCTAGTGGCAATTTGGTGATTTGGAAGAGCAAGAAACTAAATATTGCGGAAAATCATTAAAATAATCAGAGTTCAAAACAATTTCTCAAGGCTAACGAGATTTCTTATGGCTGAAGATTATTCTAGATGACTTGAAAGTTAAGTAAGAAGGTCCTATAAAGCTCTATTGTGACAACAAATCAACTATCAATATTGCCCATAACCCTATTCAATATGATAAAGCATAATGACATTGATAGTCGTTTCATCAAGGAGAAATTTGAGGGGTTTGTATGCATGCAATATGTTCCATCGTAAAGCCAACTAGTTGATGTTCTGACAAAGGAGTTGAACCGCTCAAGTTTTCACGATATTATTTTCAAGATAGGTATCGATGACATCTATTCCTTAGCTTGATGGAGAACGTCCAGTTTCATATTAGTTATATACCATGTTGAGAAAGTAAAATTCTTGATATTCCAAAGATTGTGAAATCCTCTAAGAGAGTGTGAAATTCTAGGAGACTGTCTTCTTCCCTAAGAGATTTTTTCTTTTTCTAGGAGAAATTGTTTCTTGTTTTCCTTCTTACTTTACGAGGTAACTAAACGTATAATATTGAATCATTCAAAAAGAAGATAATTCATTTTCCCTTCTATTTTGTGTCACTAGTATTCTTTTTTTAGATGGAATACTTTTTGCGACTGGTATTGAGAATAGTCAAAGACATAAAGGTAAATCAATTGACTAGTTTGACTAAGTTTAAAAATGATGACCCCTTTTATGAATTATTTACACTAGATAGTTCTTTTCATAAGCATCTCTAATCACAAATTAGGTGTTCCTCAGCAAATTTTCAAGTTTTCAAATTGGTTGATGAATTTTTTTGGAGTTTTTAGCATAGGCATCAAGATCTTAATCTTCCATTGAAGTAAGTTCAGAATGCAAGGAAGTTATTCATATCTCCACTAACAAAATTGAATATGAACTAGAATAGATAAAATTATGGAAGTCTTACAGCATCTTGTCTTAGGTCATCATTTCCAGATTTTGCCAACTGTCGATATTTTTGACCATCAGAACCAAAGCATTCCACCACTTTTGGTGCATTTATACCATTCATGACACTATATAAGCACAAATGTCAACTTTTAAAAGGGTATCAAAGATGTCTAATTCAACAATAAAAGCTAAATGATAAGATAAGCTAAAAGCATCTAAATTTGTTTAGCACCTACATGACTGAATCTGCTAAACCTTTGAAGTAAGGGAAGGAACCTTCTTGATAACGACAATCCCGATCAATTGGGAAGCTAGCTGTTACCACAGGCACCTGACATTCAAGAAAATCCAAGTTCAACGTAGCAAATGTTCAATTAAAATCTGATGAAAATACTAATAATAATATGCACTAAACAAGTTATCGATCCAACAAGAAAGCAAAGACATCGTCTTCCCAATAAACTGCATATGGACATCTCAACCCTCAAACAATTACATAAATCAGATGACTAGGCCATGATGGTCCACTTACAAGTTCCAACTGTCGAATTGTGCGAATTTCTCTTGGTAGTGTCATCCTTTTGTTGACATCCTTCAAGAAATGTAAAAGAGGTAGTAATTTCACTAAATCATTAGCTTCTCTAGCCAAATAATTGTTACGAATTCACTTAATAGGAGCACTATAACCTTTCTATTTTGTTGAACTGAAGTTAGTGGACAATCCAAACCCACAGAACCAAGGAACAACTAAACAAACTAAACAATGTTAGACAAACCTCTCTTCTAGTTTCCAACTCTGCAAGTTTGATATAAATTTCCACCATTTGTTTCATCTGCAATTTGTTCATGGAATAATTTGGTAAAAACTCGAATCTTTTTCAAAGACGGCAAAACTAAATCAAGTATGGGAATACTTGTCTTATAATATCTCCATGGTACGATAATAGCTCTTCTAAAAGATTTTTCGCAGCAACTATCTTATCCATATCCACCACAAATGAGTTTCTACTCCGTTGCAGTTCCTTGATACGATCACCATTCGCCAAAGCTAGAAGCTAACATCAAAGAAGAAACAATAGTGGAAAATGGAGTTAGTTCAACCTATTGTATTTACAACCAGCCACTCATACATGGACTTGTGAAAAATTAACATAACATTTTCTTCGTCATAAATGTTGTTACAATGTTTCACCTCACTTTCCTATGTTCCATAACACAAGATGGTTGCAAAGATTATTTGATGGTATGTTAAACATGCAACACATGAAAGAAAATAATGAAAGTTTGTTTCACAAAATTAAAGGAAGATACCTGGAATATTGTGTGATAGGGATGATCTATTGCCATTTTCTTCACCAGAGAAACCAAAGCGAACTGCAGAATCCAACAAATACAATAAGATGAAATAGGGTTTACACAAGAGACAATGGAAACGTATGATTGATACTATTTGAACCTGAAAATTATGAGGCCCAATAATATCCTTTGGACACCCCATTCTTGACGCAATTTGATAAATAAGAGGCAGAAATTTGTAAGATTTAACCTGCAGACAGAGATGAAAAATTAGATTCATAAAATGAACCAATATATGCAGTAAAATTTCTGAATTCATAAAGCATTAAATTAATTTTGCAAAAGTGTAATTTCAAAATGGTGACATCATACCTCATTGACTGTGTTAAGCATGTTAACAATGACCTTTGGTTTAGAAGAGAGATTGAACCAAAGGGAAATAAGTCGAAACACCTAAAAACAACCACAAACATCTTAGCATCTTAGAAAGCAACACAAATACCTTAATTAGTAAGAGCCCTTTAGCATATAATCCAAGGTTTCAATCACACATAAATAACATTTTAAGAATATACACATGCCTTGATATGTAACATCATGATTAATTTGTGTGAAAATTCAGGAGATATTATCTTGATTTCAAAAATAGTTTTCAAAATTTCAAGAATAATTTTTAATAATCAATTACTAAGGATTAGATTGGTATCAATCAGTTATAACTAGTTTGATTGTGCCACATAATAAAGGGATAATGGTATTACACTCAATTCCCAAAATTAGTCTGTTTCCTTTCTAGTCCTTTATAGTGTATATATAATGTAACACCATTCAATTTTAAACAGAGGAAAATAGTTATTCCACATGGTATCACCATATTAGAGCTACTTTCTGAACCTTAAAAATATGTGCCTTGCTCTTTCCATGATCAAATGCAACATAACTGAAAGACAGACCACATCTTCATTAAAGGTAATTTCAAGTTCTAACAGTCATGTCACAAACAATCATGGTAAATCAGACAATGCTTTCCTTCCTATTACACAAAACAAGTTAAATGAGAACAACTAACTTCAAAGATTACAATCAATCATGATGTATGTCTATGGGAATGAAAAAGATGAGCATCTCACTGGCAATCTCACTTCGTCAAATGATGAAGATTCAAAGCTCAAAACTTGGAAAGTAGAAAATAATATGGTTATGTCCTGACTGATCAATTCTATGACCAATAAGATAGGCAAGAATTTTCTTCTATATGGCATGACACGAGAAATTTGGGAGGCAACAAAGGAATTCCACTCCAACAAAGAAAACACTTCAAAAATTTTCAAGAATGAAAGCATCCTCCATTATCTTCTGTAAGAGGACCTTACTGTTAGGAATGAAATTTGTGCCTAGTCTTGGCCTGGTCTCATCCAACTCAAAGTCAATGATTTCTACTTGAGTTGATTGAGCTTCAAGTCCTTTCTTTTTCTGAATTTTCTGGCTTAAGGCTGGACTCAGACTTGAGCTCGGGTCGGGATAGACTTCTATGACCTACTTCGAACCCCAAATGATAAATGACTTGTTAGAACGACAATGTTTAGCAAACATGTAGCTTAACGCGACCTGACCAAGTGTCATTCCTACTTATTTATGACTCAATATTACAGTACACTTAGTGCCTGTTTGGTTCAACTTTTGGAGGATGAATAAGTACTTTTTTTCACCGCAAAAGTTATTTTGAAGAAAACTGAGTGTTTGATTGTAAAATCCAAAAATACTTTTTTCATAGAAATGACTTTTTTGGAAGCTAAAATACAGCTTTTTGAGAAGCTCAAATTTGGAACTTTTCAAAAAAATACTTTTTTAGTCAGATCAATTAATGAACTTATTTTTTAGTCCTATTTACCTTTATATTTTACACATAATTCCCACTGTTGACCAGCAATTATTAGCATTGATATTGTATTGATCTTGTTATAATTACACCTATAATCTCTCCTATAATTGAGAGATTCCCTATAGTTAATAGCTAGATTACTCCCTAAATAGTCCTAGGAATTTTGTATATAAACTTGTTCCTATGTACACAAAATATAGAATATAGATTATCTTCAACATTCAACATATTCAACATGGTATCAGAGCCCTATCTGATTTAGGGACTCCTCTCCTTTTTTTTTCCAAGCTGTTCTTCACTGGCTGAGTGTGTACTCGCCTAAAACAACATCGTATTTTTTTCTCACCACCCACCTAGATTGCCTCAGTAGTGACTGGCGACCTCCACTGTGAAAGACCCGACGTCAACCGGAGCTCCACGTGCCGTTACAAATTTCCTGCCGTTTTCGTGCGTGAGCACCACCCGTCGCCCTCCGACCATTATTTTGTCGCCATTCTTTCTCCACCAAGGTCGCCAGCGTCTTGCCTCTCCTCTAGTAGTGTCAGACATGTCCTCACCTTTCTGCCAATACTCTTGCTTCCTTGTATCTCCTCAGTGAGCTTTGAGTTTTTGTCCGTCTGGTAATTTTTGTCCATATACCAGAAGCACATTTGTTTGAACAGATTCTATTTATCTTTTTGGCAATTTTTTTGACTGCCCTAAGCAACACTAAAGAAGATAGAAGGAGAGAAGGTAATTATGTTGAGTTCCGATAATCCTTCACTTTAATCAGTCCCATAAAACTTGATGGAACTAATTATCTTGCTTGGTCAAGATCCTGTTTGTTGTTCATCAAAGCTAGAGGATTACAAGGTTATATTAATGATGACAGTAAGCGACTTGACGTCAATAATTCTGATTACAATCAGTGGGAGTCGGAGAATTCTCTTGTCATGTCTTGGCTCATCAATTCAATGAAGTCGGAGATCACTCGGACACACTTATTACTTGACACAGCAGCAAAGATATGGAAAGCTGCTTCTCGGACCTATTCTCAAAAAGGTAATAAAGCTCAAATTTTTGATCTTTGTAATAAATTGCACAACACGAAGCAAGGAGATATGACTGTATCGTAGCATTTTGCGAAGTTATGTGGGTTGTGGCAGGAATTAGACTATTATTAGGATTTTCAAGTAGAATGCTCAAAAGACGCTGCTAGATTACAAAAAATGATAGAAGATCAGGTATTTGATTTTTTAGCAGGTCTTATTACCCAGAGTATGACCATATACGAGGAGCAATACTTGAAAAAGATCCTTTCCCTTCCGTTCAGCTCGCACATTCTCTAGTACAACAAGAAGAAAATAGACGAAATGTTATGCTACATACACCTCTCATTGAAAAGGCATGATTAGTAGCAAGTTCTATTGAAAAACCGAAACCTACAAATACCTCATCGAATAAAGATCACTTACAATGTGATTACTGTAGAAAATCAAGACATACCCGAGAAACCTGCTGGAAATTGCATGGAAGGCCTAATCAGAGTCATGAAAAACGAAGTGGCTCAGTGGTAAGCGGTTAGGCTCACTTGGCTGATGGAAATGAAGTGTCTGAAACATCGTTAGCTAGGGGATTATCCAATGAGAAACTCAGGCCTTAAGACAGCTTCTCTAAAAAACAGACTCTACTTCCACACAAACCTTGCCAAATCAAGTATTGAGCACTACAATTCTAAAGATAATCCTTGGATTATAAGCTCTGAAGCTAACAGACAGATGGCAGGCTCTCAAAAGAAATTTTTAACATACTCCCATGAAAACAACAGGGATAATGTTAGAATAGCAAATGGTTCTTTTACTTTCGTATCTGGTACAGGTTCTGTTCATTATACCCCCAATATTTACCCTATCCTCTGTACTTCATGTACCCGTTTTTCTATTAATCTTCTCTCTGTCAGTTCTATCACTAAAGACCTGAATTGCAAAGTTGAATTTTTTCCTGACTATTGTGTTCTTCAGGACCTTCACACAGGGCAGAGGATTGGAACTGCTAGACTGTAGGATGGCTTATATGTCTTGGAAAAAGAGCGCCTTACAGTTGAACATCAAGCGTCTTTTGGAAATGATGTGATTAATAAGGAAATTCTATAGTGGCATAGGCAGTTAAGACATCCCTCGTTTTTTGTTCTGGCAAAACTTTATCCGAACTTGTTTAAAAGAACTTTTAATTCTTTGTTTTGTGAAACATGTGAACTTGCTAAACACACTAGAAGTTCTTATCATTTATCAAGTAATAAAAGTTTTGGTCCTTTTATGACTATTCACTCTGATGTTTGGGGTCCTACTCAAACTCCCTCTCTTTTTGGCCATAGATGGTTTGTGACCTTTATTGATTGTTGCACTCGATTGACATGGGTCTATCTGATGAAAACCAAGAATGAAGTTTTTTCATGCTTCCAATCTTTTCACAAAATGATTTGTACTCAACATGATGC
>JANITW010000006.1:64351494-64366771 GCA_027564335.1 Erythroxylum williamsii
TGGTTTAAAATTATATAATAATTAATATATTGTATTTTGCATATTGTTTAATATATTTTAAATAATATTTATATGCATAAATAATTTTTATTGCAAAATAAAATATAGTTAATTAAAAGTACTTTTTATTTTTATGTTACCAAATAGTCTATTGTATGAAGCTCTTTCAAAAAAACTGTTTTTTAAAATGACAACCAAACAGTCAACTGACTTCTTAGAAAAGCTCTTTTTAGAAAAGCTCTACTGCAAAAGGTCTACTGATATAAGCCCATCCAAACAAGCACTTACTCAACATTGGCAACGTTGGATGTCTTTAAATAATACTACTGGGATATGATGCCAAAATGTAAAAGAAGATTGTTGAAAGGAAGATGATATGCAAATTCTTGTTGGGAGTTGACAAAAATCTCGATGAGTTTCAAGTTCTGTCAAAGGGAAAGCAAGGAAAAGATAATGATTGGGGGATCCCCTACAACTTTTACTCCAGAACTTTCCGACTGGATGCTTGAGGAAATAAACCCAAAAGCAACAAAATTATTGAAAAAGGGAAGACCATAATGTAATGATTGTTGGAAACCAAGCTATATGTGGGGCGGGTAAACCTACAAATTGAAAGCACTAAAAAACAACCAATGACAAGGAGATTCAGGGGAATCACGCTACAACAAATAAAGGTTCCTCTACCGTTATGTCTAACCCATTTAGAAAGGAACAAGTTAAGGTCTTATAGGAGATGCATTCTCAACTAAATTCTATCGAAGCTGCTGACATAATTGCAACTAGATCTGTAGCTCAAAAAGGTAACTACCCGAGTGCTCTGATTGTAATTTAAGAAAAAGTAGCCCATGGATTGTAAATTCGGGTGCATCTTATCACATGACAGGGGATGCTACATTTTTCAACATTTATAATCCATATCAAGAGAATCTTGCAATGACAATAGCAGATGAAACACTACCTGAAGTTGTTGGAAAGAGTTCCATTATCATTTCCAAGGACCTAATTCTTACAACAATCTATATATTACAAATTATCAATTAGTAAACTTGCTACAAAACATAAGATGTGTCTTTTCCAAGTAATCCCTAATAAAAAATACATTACTTACAATGTGTTGCCAAATGTTGCTCAGATTTATGTGAATTTCAGGATTTGGATACTGGGGAGGACGAATGGCAATGCTAAGGTACAACAAGGACTTTCCCTCCTTGAGGTTGATAAGTCAATTAGAAGACAAACTTGCAATGCAATATTTGTAGTCTCAAATTCAGGCCAACAAAAATCTCGTTTCACTTAAAAATTAAAATAAGGATAGTGTAATCTTGTTGTGGCCCCATCGTCTTGGTCATCCTAATTTTTTCATACCTTCAAAAACTGTTTCCTTCATTATTTGGAAATAAAAATCTTAAAATTTTACAATATGAAGTTTGTCAATTTTCAAAGGATGTTTGTAATTCATATCATATTCTACCATAGAAGGCATCTCATCCTTTTTCAATGATTCACCAAAATCTATGAGGGCCATCTAAATAAAAAAATTAAGGGAACTAGGTGGTTTGTATCATTCATAGATGATCATACTAAGATCACATGGTTCTTTCTTATAAAAGAAAATCAAATGTCGGCCAAATTTTCAAGAAATTCAACACTATGGTTCAAACACAACTCCAAACAAAAATACAAGTGTTGAAGACCGACAATGCAGAAAAATAATGAGACAATTCTAGGGGATTATCTTGAGATTCAGGGAATTATTCACCGGGGATTATCTTGAGATTCTGGGAATTATTCATCATAGCATATGTGTGGACACACCTCAACATAATGGGATTGCGTAAAGGAAAAAAATACAACTTCTAGAAGTACCCAATCAATCATGTTCACCATGCATATTCCTATATTTTTTTGGGATAAGGCAATCTTAACAGCCACATATTTGACAATCAGGATGTGCTCTCAAGTTTGAAATCACAAAATTAATTCTATGTGAAAACCCAACCAAATTCTGAAGAAGTTCAATTAAAAGGTGAACTTCCAAACATTTCAGCAAAATATTGATTGATCAGTGTTAGAGAATATATAAAATCAATTGAGTTGGCCTCACACAAGAGCTTAAGCTATTGTGGTGAAATGGTCGCTTAATAATAGTCTTGCAAAATAATTCAATACAATAAAATTATTGAGTTCCTCTTTTTCTACATGGTATCAGAGCCTCTATGACCAAACGGTCATGAATTCGAATCCTACCACCCACCAATTCCAATTAAATTAAGCACAAGGTAAAATAGGCCTGTGCAAGTTTCAAGCCCAAAGGGCTTTCACTTAAGAAGGTGTGTTAGAGAATATATAAAATCAATTGAGTTGGCCTCACAATCAGTAAGAACAATCTAAAGTAGTCTCAACTAGTACAAACCATCTAACTACCTTGTAGATGTGCTTACAAGAGGGTTGAGTATCCAAGTATTTCAAAGTATCCTTGGCATGCTGGGAATGATAAATCCACATTAATCAACTTGAGGGGGATTGTGAAAAAGCGTTTTGTTTGTCAGCTACCAGGTGTACTAATTAATGTCGAGATCATATATTCCCCAATTAGTTAGATTAATTGTATATTCCTTAATTAGAGGGATTCTTGTGTTTTAGGTGGTGGACTTAGGTAGGTCGTTCTCTTCCTTTTTAGGTGTACAAGCTGTATGTTTATAAATACCCTATACATTGTTCGTAATAAGACGAGCCTTTTCACCCAACTTTTCCTTAATTTTTAATTAGAGGAAAATAATCAGTTCACGGTTTGCAACCCAATTAAAACATTGATGCTAGTATTTCTATCATTAGAAAATTCATAGGAGAAGAAAATAATTTCTCTAACCGTCCCATCCACAAATAATGCATGAAGCATTTGGTTTCTCTATTCATACAAAGAGTTGGGAAAGGAAATTCATACCACTCGCATGTCATATTTGTCACCTATCACCAAACAACGTTTATATCCCTCCAATGCTATGCTGAGAAAATTGTCCCTATCATCCTGTTGGGTTCAAAGAACTTGACATGGATTTATAACATAAAAGAATATCTAGCAATTTCAAAACAAGTAACACATAAACTGTAATAAACCTTTAGTTTTTCATCTTCCTCCGTGTCCATTGCAAGCTGTTTCTGCAACTCTTGTATTTTTATTGAGTATTCAGCCTTCTCCCCCTAAAAACCACAGAAATTTAGCAAAAGAATAAACCATTAAAGGAGCTGAATCTCTACTGACATCATAGCTTCGGACCAGAACCCAAGAAAAAGTCTACAGGCATAAGACATACCTTTGATGATTTTTTAAGTCTCCGAAGTAGTGCGTCCAACTCAACTGCCTGCATAACAGTAGTCACATCAAAATCTGCCATCTACCTACATTTCCTATAATTTACATATAGTACCTTGTGCTTCCTTAAACACTGTGCAGCTTTCCATTCACTGGAGGTTAATCTTTCCTCATAGGACCTAAAAAGAGCATCAGCATAGTGTGCAAGATGAAAGTGGCATTGGCTTTGTCTTTCCAGGGACTTTTTCTGAGTGGTCTTGTGTTCCTCAGCATGTGATACAGCAGGTTTCAAATACTTTTCTAATATGGTTCTTGAGCTGCAATTTTGCCAAATGTCAAATCACAAGGTTAGGAAGAAGATGTTCACTGACCACCAGTACAATTTGCTCAAACTAAAATAACAGTTACAACTTGCTAGATCTATTCTCTGCCAGCCATTTTCCAACCAAGCGATAAACATTGGAAGTTTCATCATCTGAGTGACAATTTTCTGAGATATATTTTGCAAGACTGATGGCCATCTCATGCTGACATTGGGCTCGCAACAATTTTGCTTCTTCAAGCTGCAAAAGGTTATGTCTTTGTAAAGTTTGGTAGAATAGTATCTTAGGACTCAATATGAGACAAGAGTACATGTGATACTCGATATGTAAATCATTGTCTTCAAGTTGACAAATATTGAACCAAATGCAGAAACCAAGTTACGTAAACTGGAGGCATAGTAGGTACATAGTGTTCACTGAATTAGTTCACAAGTGTTAAAGAAGACAAAGAAGGGAATCTACTAGCAAAGTAGCAAGAAATGCAGGATAAGATAGGAAGTAACAATCAAATATTCATTATATTAACAAAGAACAAAATCTAGCAATGTTAGCTGGACATCCATCAACATAAACTACAATCAAGTTATACAAGTTGGAAAAATAAACCTTGGAGTTGCAAAAGTTTTGAGAAGCAGTTCAGAATCCTATCAAACTGGAAATAAACTGAAAAAACAAATGCAGCCATAGAAGGACAAGAGATCCTTATAAAGACAGAAAAGTAAAATCCAGTGTCAGATTTTATAAAAAGATCTTAAATCTCTAAAAAAATTTCACTAATTTAGTTTTAAAATCTATTATTAACCAGTTAAAAGCAAAAAATCCCAAAGAACAACATTAAATCTTGACAAAATGGCTAAAATAAATAGGTAAAAATTTGTACCCTTCCAAGCCAATATGAGGACAATTCCAGTTTTTTGGTTTTGGCACAAAGAAACTTAAACTCATAAAGAGCAGCAGCAGCTTGAGATAACCTTGAACCCTATCAAAAATGATTTTTTTTTTATTAGCAACTCATTCAGCCATGCTGAACTGCTGGCATCAAAACAGTCAACAGATACCTTACGAAGAGTGGATGCCGATTGCAAAAGATGCTGGATGCTGCAGTCATCACAACCTAAGATCTGAAGTAGCACTCGTCTGAATGCTATGAATGGCTCTAACAAATTTATGTGTAGCTCTGTTCTTTCCAAAATGGACCTCCAATCCACATTTAGCCATGACAACTAGATAGAACAAAAATGAACTCCATTAGTACTGAGACAATGAATGATTTTCCTTCACTTCTTTTGTTTTACCAATCAAGTCAATTTAGAATCTTTAATAGAATTAATGTTCTAAACATATTTTAACAGGAAAATAATAGCTGAGAGTAAAAATCCCAAGGAATACTCTGTCTTATGAATAGTTAATGCCAATTTGATGCATTTATCACAGGTAAGTTTTAGTTGTACCCCTTACCTGGCTGGAGTTAGTCATGAATCTAGGCTGTAAATTTGATGAGTCTCTATTTGATGACCCCATTGCTGAACTAATGCACCTAAAGCGGCTTGGTGGTGTTGAAGAGTACTTAGAAAGTTTTGATGAACTAAGTGCTAGAGCTAACTTAGATAGTTCTGTAGCACTGAGTTGTTACTTGGGTGGATTGAAGGGACATTTGGAAAAGGCTGTACGAATAGATAAACCTAAAACAGTTAATAAAGCTATGAGGCTGCTAGATTGCAAGAGAGTATCCCCACGGAGTTATATTGCAAGGAGAATTTATATTGCATTTATGATATCTGCAAAGAATTCTATCATCCTAGTAAGCATGACAAATCATTTACTGAATCTCTTTTGGAATTTAAACCGAGTGCAAGAACTCCTCAATGGCCTACCATTCAGCACCGAAGTAAGAGTTCAACACTCGATGAGAACACATGATTGTTATGAGTTTTCTTGCAAGACTACCATCAAAATTTGATGTTGCCCGGACACCTACCCTAACTAGTTCTAAAGTAACTTCTCTTCATGACAGCTTTAGTAAGTTGTTACATACTGAAGCATCTAGGAGTCTTCATTATTGTACAACTAGGGTCCTTGTAAGCCAAGGTACGAAAAATGAGACTGGTCAAAGGGAACACCATAATAAAGGAAGTCGACGTAGCTCTCGCAGAAGCAAGGATGGTGGAAGTGATAATGGTCAAACTAATAGAACAATATGTCATTACTGTGGTGAACCAGGTCAAGTGAAACGTACCTGCTAGAAACTTCATAGAAAACCTCCACAACAATCTAAAGTTGCTAATGCTACAACATAAGAGAATAATCACATTTCTATAACTCTTTCATCCAACAATAGGTCTATAATAATATATGACAAAGAGTTTGTTCGTTTCACTGAGTAACAAACTTCTTGACAATCTTCTCCCCTCCGTAGCATCCAGCAATCAATCAGGTAAAGCATCAACATGTTATATGTCCTCTTATCGAAATGGGTCATTGATTCAAGTGCAACAAATTTATGAAAAGTAACTCAAATACCTTTTACTCCTTTCACTTTTATAAGAATATGCCTAATGCTACCTTAGCATATAGTTATAGTTCTACTACTTCCATTACGAGCTCTGGGATAGCCAATCCTATGACATCCCTATCATTGTCGACAATTTTATGTCTACCCAATTTTTATTTCAATTTAATTTAGGTCAACAAATTACTCATGCCTTTAATTGTAGTATCTCATCCTTTCCTAAGCATTGTCATTTTACAGAATCTAAAGACAGGGAAGATTATTGGTAGAGGACATGAATCTAGTGGCCTTTACCTACTTGAGAGCACTATTCTTCAACGCGTCTATTATACACCTAGATTTAATAAAAAAGAGTTGCATCTCCTTTTAAGTTATTACATTAGATATTTGGAGTCCATGTCCTATCACCTCTAAATCTAGGTTTTAATAATTTTTCACCTTTTTGGAAGATTATTCTCATAATACATAGCTATACCTAATGAAAAATCGATTGGACTTGTTTTCTATATTATGTTCTTTTTATACTAAAATAGAAACACAACTAAGTTATATTTTGTTCTTTTGTAATGAAATACAAACACAATTCAAAACATCAAAGCAAATTTTAAAATGCGACAATGATAAAGTTTATTTTTTTGAGTCTTTCCAATCTTACATGTCTCAAAATAGTATTCTAATCACTAATCCTAAATGAATATACCACCTCAAAATGGTGTTGCAGCATGTAGGAATAGGCACATGTTGGAAATTGCTCGAGTTCTCCTCTTTCACAATATAGTTCCTAAATGATTTTGGCAGATGTTCCTATTGCATGTTTTCTAATCAATCATATGTCATCCTCTATACTTCAACGTAGCATTCCTTACAGAACTATGTTCTCATCACAATAACTTTTTTCCCATATTTTTGGTTGTACATGTTTTGATAGGATATTTGTCCATAAGTGTCTAAATAAGACCGAAAATCTTTCAAATGTGTTTTTCTAGAATATTCTCATCTTTAGAAAGATTATTAATGTCATTCCTATACTTTGAATCGTTATTTGGAATCTGCTATTGTTACTTTCTTTAAGCATGTTCCATTCTTTTTCAAGTCTTCCATTAATTCTAGTAAGGGGGGAGGATATATTTTAGTATATCCAATGACTACTCAATTTCACACCTGAAATTAATAAACCACCTATCACTCAAGTGTATGACCAAAAGTCTCGTCTCCTTCACCTACTCCTCCACCTAAAGATCCTAATCTTTACCTTTCTATTGTTATTTGAAACGGTAAGTGACAACATTCTCATTCCATTTCATCATTTGCATCCTATAACCATTTATCCTACTTAGAGATGGCAATGAGACTTTTTTTTTTTTGACACACAACCTTTGTCCTAAACCTGAGCACCATCATACTTTGACCAGCTAAAAAATAACTATTCATCAATATACAAAATGACATTGTTTTGTTACACGTACAAAACAACGCTGTTTTATACGTAAAAGAAAAGTTTAGGCTTTCAGCCAGAAGTCAAAGAAGGCTTGAGCTAAAGCCCAAGCACCAAAGCCCAAACTTAAAAAGACTAAAGCTCAAACTAAAACCTAATCAATGTGAGCCATGTGTGTTGACTTTGAATTCGGCTAAATCAGGATCAAGCCCTTTGCTAGTTGCGTTTTTATATAGAATATCAATCCATAGAAATTTATGTGATGCTTTGCATCCTAATTGGCGAGAATTTAGGCAAGATGAAATGAAAACTTTAGATCACCATGGGACTTGGGAATTAGTAAAGTATATATCAAGTAAACAGACTATTGGTTATAAGTAAGTCTCTGCAATCAAGGTTAATCCTAAAAGGTTCAATATCACGACTTAAGGCTCACTAGGTTCCTCAATAAATAGGATATACAACCGGACAGATATTGCAGGAGGATTTTTTTGTTAAATCCCATGACTTATGGGATACTCTATCCATATTTTACGGACATAATTAGTACCAAATTTTATGGACATAATCCCCCAGAAATCTGGAAAAAATAATACAGATTATGTTTTCCCACACGACTCTTATAGTGCTCTCACAAATTCAGAAGGAGATAATTAAGTAAACAAAAGAAGAGAACCTGTTCCATGGTAGGGATCATAGGCTTTGACAAATTGTGTTCATCTTTTTCATGCATTCCTGTCTTCCCATTTTCAGTTGTTCTCCACCGTATAGGCCAAGCCATCCCAAGGTGATAAAGAATCTGCACAACAATCCAATGTAGCTCATAATAAGAAAACAAGAAATGGAAACAAAACAAACAAATAAATATGCACCTCCATATATGGATAAACATATTTTGAAAAGTAACTTTCATCAAATGGACAACCGTAGTAGATGAATATAAAAGAAATAAATCATGGAAACATTTGGGACTTGATAGATCCTCAAATTTCGAGATCCTTTTTCTCCAGATATCTGATCTAACAGGAGAAAACATGATGAAATTTGTACCATGTTTATCTCGTAGCTGAGCTGCACAAAATGATATAGAACCCTAAACCCTAAATGCAACAGAAACAGAAACAAATTTTAAGCCAAACAACATATGTATTATGCTAAGGAAGGTATACACCAGCAGATTGAAGGTCATGAGATGAAAACCATCACAGCATTATTAGGCTTGGAAAAAAGACCTAGGCTTAGCCTCCAACCAAAAATAAAATAAAATCAAAGTTTTATGTCGAGCTTTGAGCCCGACCAACCCAACTTGAACCTAAGTTTTTATTAAAAGCTCAATAGGCCTTGGGAAAATACTCTCCGGCCTTATGACATCCAACCTCAGCCTGACAATTCCTAAGCCTAAACATTATTTTGCATTACGTTGAGAAGCAGAATTAGTAATAAATTTACAGTTTAAGGTTTCAACTAATGCTTCAAACTTAATTTAATAGCTTTTTACAATTAGTTTCAACCATTTAATCATTTCTTTCCACTAAATCTATGTTCCTAAAACAAAATAAGCTGAGAGAGAAGGAGAAGAATAAAGGTCAGGAGTTGATCGTTCAATCTAAAAATCTGCAAAAGACCTTAAACTCTAAGCCATAAAATCAAAAACAATAATTGTCTTCAGCCTGAAATCATACAGATAAACAGGCAATTTCATTTCTCTTTCAAGGCCCATATTTTAATTTTGAATAATTTACACAGAGGAAAAAACAGTACCTGAAGTTGAATTATTGTTGAGAAGATAGATTCAGTGCTCTCCTCACTTGCACAAGAGATAGACCACACGAGCTCCTAAGATATCGTGAGAAGGTCACACAAGTGCAAAAGCTTAATCAAGGAAATAAATGTAATGCAATTTTAAAATGTACCTGTTTTGAACCTTTTAGTTTTTTGTGGAACTCATCAAAATCTCCCTCTTGCAATGCCTGCAAACAACTGATATGTCCACCAGAGAAATCTTACGTTATCTATTAGTTTCACAGAAAGTTGTTCATCACTTGGCATGCTCATGTATTATCTATCTACTTGAGTGTAAACACAAGTTTTTAGTTATATTTTGCCATGAATCCAGCCAGCTTAAAGCCATTGACTATAATCTTAAACCAGAAATGTGGACCTCAACGGTGGTAATAAGCTACCACAAAGAAACAGCACCATGTTTCATCAGCACCACAAGATAAGAAGCATATCTATTCTTCAGTGTAAATGGCAATGCCAAGCACTCACTTTGAAATATAGATCTTTTATTTTAACATATGATAAATGATAGTCCCTTTTCCTCCAAAATTCTATAAATAATCCCAAGGAATCTTGAGAACATAATGGTTTCCCAAGTAATCATAGAAACTCATGACTGAAAAATAATTACCTCAAAGACTAAATAATCCTCTAAAATCTAAAAAGACTTCACATATACAACTGATAAAGATTCAAAGAACTTTGAATTTAGAAACTATATTTTTCAGTATGATTAGTGAAAATGATCAATTTAATACAATTGATATTGTATGGATTTTACAAGTTTAAACAACAAAGCAGTCAAATATAAACAAAAAAATGAAGCTAGAAAAGATGAGATTATGAATCAACATAACGGATATGGACAAGAGAGAGTGTGAGATTGAAAGAGACGCAAAAGAAGTTTATAAAACACAAAAAGAAATTCTATGTGAGTAGGGATGATAGCGGAGCCCAAGCCTGGCCTAAAGTGAACGGGCCAAGCCTAAATTGATTGTGGTTCAGACCAGGCTTGGGCTTGGCCCGAACAGCCCGACCACCAGACCGAAGCAGCATCGTTTTGGTTAAGTTTGGGCTTCGGAGTAAGCTCATGCTTGAGAGCCTAGCTTGAAAAGCCCGAACAGCCCGGGCACCCAACCCAAAAAACATCATTTTGGTTAAGTCTACCCAAAACAACGTTGTTTTGGTCTCAAGTTCAAAGAAATTTCAAAACCAAAACAATGTCTGGGAAAATTTATCCAAAACAACTTTGTTTTAGGCAGCTGCTCTGACTCAAGTCGTGCAAAGCAAGCCCACCAAACCTTCAAACTGGGCTCAGGTTGCATATTTCTTTGGATCGAGAAGCAGCTAGACAGACCCAGTCCATTTTCATACATACATGTGGGAATCACAAATTAAAAATTTTATTACCAGTGCAAATTCTCATTGAAATGATTATATTTTGCATGATGCTGTGAAGAAGGATCCGCTTCAACAGAAGCTAAAGAGAAATCCCAGTTTCCTGCACGCCATGCAGCCTCATACTACAAAAATGCAATCATTTGTTTAGTGACAACAGTAAAGAATCCCTGAAAATTAGCACCAAACCAGCTAGTCAGTTATTCACATCAAGTCAGTTTAAATAAATAGAAAGCAGACCTGTAATTCAATGAACTCCAAATCATGATGTAACTCGCCCTTTCGAGAAGTCAATCCTTGGCAGTATAAATCAAGCACGTGAGTGCAACCAATTTGCTGCAGAGATCTAATCAGACCTTTGTAAGGTTTCTGCTGCAATGTCTCACTTTCGAAAGCAAATCTCTGATTGGCCAACAGTTTGTTATGATCCACAAACAGAGCTCCAGAAACACCTTGCATTTGCATCATTGTGTTTGAGCGTACTTGCAAGTCATAGTATTCAAGTGCCTTGCTCCAGTTTCCCTCGCGCTCAAAAGTAACAGCTTGAGAGGTCAGCTGCGATATTAATGCCCCAGAACCAAAACAAACACTGAGACCATAACGGTAAAGCACATATCATAATGACAAGAAAAAGATAAAACTAGGCATGATGTTTCTCTTCAATATCTGGTTGTAGAGTCTTCCTTGATCCTCCACTTAATTTCCATGAAATATGGCCAATTAGCCATAAAATTTGTTTAAGCATATGGGCTCTGAAAATCGACTCATTATCAAGTAAACACATCCATACCAAATCCTCAAACAAAAAGATGCAGACATGCAAAAATTACAGCGAATTTATCAACTAAGATCCTTTTTTTCAAAAAACCTTAACCTAATCACCAAGCCCTCACCCTCCCTCATCCCCATGGAAGAACCAAGTAAACAGGCTTGTGTCAAATAGCAAGTGGTTCAAATTATAATTCTAGCTCAAAGCTACAACCATCAAGCAGAAAAACATAATCACGGACCTTATGAGATTGGACAATCCCATATAAGCTGTCTGGTTCATTGATTTGAGTAACCGCTGAGACAAGAATTTCAATGTGGTCTGGCAACTGGAGAGAAGAAAAGCAGATACCCAGTGATCCATGAATTGTAATACAAAAGATAATAAGATATGATCACATCCTCATTCTTAAAGTCCTGATTCTGAATGATGAAGCATATAAGTCCTCTTTCACGTAATTTCTTACCATCTCAGTGTGAGAGAAATCAGGGCTTCCCAACGTCAGACCATTAAAATGCTCTTTACACCAATATTCGACGTACATAATGGAGGTGAAGAATGAGCCACAAATCTACAAGTGTTATGTATCCATGAAAATAACATTATTGCAAATAATAAAGAGAACGATTCCAAGAAGAAAAATGGGAAAAACTTTAAGAAAAGCAAGGGGAAAAAGAAGAAGCACAAGAATAGAGAAGTAATGGCACTCACCACTGCTGACTTTGCGACAAGAAGGTAATTAATATTTAGCCAATAGACCTGCCACAATTTATAACTATTTAGAATCAGACATGAGGAGCATACTAGAAGGTGCTAATGAGTACGATTATTTGTCTCAAAAAGTGAGTTTAAAGGCATACATCATTTTAAATGGGCAATGCAAAGCTAACAAATAGCAATAACATGTACACAGAAATTAAGCATCGGAAAATGATACATCATGATCTAACTTTGGATAACAATGACAAGTTTGGGTATAATATAGATGGCCACTCCTGCAAGTAATTCATTTTTAAAGGGGCAAGTGAGTGAAGAAGGGTAGTCAAGGAGTAGGGAAGAGGAGAATAAAACTCATAGAAGTTAAACAATCAAATATTAACATGCCAATACATGTTTAGCAGGAATTTAAAGAAACTATGTCTTATGATTACATCTAGTCATTAAAAGATGCTGGTCATCCTCAAAACACAAAAATTTGTTTGCAAGAACATATTCAAAACTGGTGAATTATGTTCTATTTATCAAATTTCTGTCAGTAAAATTTTCTCCTTCAATTTGGAATGATTTAAACAAAATATTGAACATGACCCAAACAGACTCCAAAGAGAGTCTGTAGATGACAAACAACAATAATTATGACCATCCTTTTATGCCTTAGATTTGATGCCACCTGTAATGTCGTGCTGGGCTCAATATATCTTGAATAACATCCCCAAGATCATTCACTAGCTCATATATAAGCAGCTCATACGTCATTCATTTGTTAGGTAAACACTCTTCAAAACCAAGAAGATGTACATAGCAAGGAATTCCTTTCAATCAACTGAAACAAGTATATAAAATGAAGGCATGATTTAGTTTTACACAATGTTTACTATAATACTATAATGTCCTAAAATAATTGAAACATCAACAAGCTTAATTGAGAAAATAATGTTGGAATAAATATCCATGACACTTCATAAGTTTCAACACAATCAAGCACACAAATGCACAGTTCTTGATACAAACTATATCTGAAAATAAACCATAACCTTGCTCCATGAAAACGTTGACATAGTTTTTACACCCAACGAAGCTTTTGAATCTCTAGCCTGCATGAAGGAAGAACAAGAGTTTAAGCCATTACTATATTACTGGGCATTTCACAAAGATGTCACATGTTATTATCAGGTCAACTTGATATGCTTATGGGTTTCACTCAACCACACAATCGAATTACTATAAAGTTGCTAAATTCTGAAAACTAGTTTCATAAACTCAACTACCAAGGATAATGATATCCTCAACTAGAAAATTCTTAGCTATCAACTAATACTGGGAAGCCTCAATAACTAGCATCTCTGATAACAGTACATCCAGAAAGCCAGAGACCGGCCCAACCTTCAACAACATGGGTATGAACAGTAGAACCAACAGTTTTCATAGACACAAGGTATTTAATAAAGAAAGGAAAAGTTATGTTACTATTATCTGCACTTTCCTGTTAACCGAACTAAACCAATTTCCATTAGCTTTATCCATCTCAAATCTAGAAATTTGTATTATTGATTGTTAGTATCCGATATTAACTAAACATGAAAATATTAAAGGGTTTATAGGTCATAAGGGTCAATTATCCAAATAAATAGGTCTAGTCATTTTGGCAATGGTTGACCCAAGCTTAATTCTTGTTAATGAGTTATACACTCTACTCAAATTAAAAATTCTAATATGGTATCGGAGTAGGTTTGGTCCGGATTCTTAATTTCTCGGTTGTCCGTCTAGATGTCTGTTGAGACTCGTTATAATCAGCAGTATAGTAGGAAGAGAAGGGGTGGGCAGATCGGTAATTTGGAGAGTGTGTAGGGGTGTGGGAGAGATATGAGGCTGAGTTGGTTAGTTATTTAGAGATGGGGGAATAAAAGGTGTAGTGTGGGACAGATGAGAATCATATCTACGAATTGGTTATAGTGATTTTGTATTGAGGAGGTTAGCTAGCCCTCGAAGTCTAGCATATCAATACACTGAATACCTTGATATTCTCTTCATTCTTTCTTCTTTTCCTGTTTTCCTTATTGGTATTCTGCTAAAGTTCTTTTGTTGCTGTGGAGTGTGGTGATTAGAACTTGTTAGGATTTTGGATCCTAACAATGTCCAATTCAAGAGACCCAATCTGGTTACTGTTGCCATTATTTTAAATAACAATTGAATGTCCAGTCCCAGTTGCACTTGAGGCGGAGTGTTAAAGAGTATCTCATATTGACTAAACATGAAAATATTAACGGGTTTATAAGTGGTAATCCAAATGACCTGTTCTAGCCATTTTGGCAATAGTTGACCCAAGCCCAATTCTTGCTAATGAGCTCTACACTTTACCTATATTAAAAATTCTAATATTGATAAATAAAACAATAAGAATATCATTTATATTTTCATCTCAAACAAGCAAATCAACTTGAAGTCCTTATAATCAGAAATTTTCTGTTAGGAATCTGGTGCCAACTGATTAGAAACAGCTTAAAGGAAGAAGGCACCAAAAATAAGAATGAGAAAAAGAGGAAAAGACATGGATTAAAGATTAAAGCCAATACAAGCGATTGGTTTGGCAGTATTCGAGAGACTGCCCCTCTCCTTTTAACTATTGGTTTACAAAAATTCCTCTCTGCCCTTCTAGTCTTTCTTTTGTCTTATATACTGTCTATAAATATTCTAAAATGATTTTGCTGACATTATGTAACTAACAAGCCACCTCATCCTGAGATTTTGAAACCAACTGGCCACCTCATTCTATTCTTTTGCCTTTCCTAGTGTATGTGTGCAGTATAGGAGGTCTATCACTTTCTTGCTATTAACTCACATTACTAATGGGCTTGAGTTCCAGTAATAGTGAATAAACTTCCCCGGATTTTGAAATTGAAATAAGAAGTCACACATAGTAAATCAATAATTAACGGAGGAAAAATGATGCGAAAGAACTTAAAGTATATAGAAGAAATAAAAGAGGAAAGATTAGTCAACCACAAGTCCTAATTTGGTGGGATGAGGA
>JANITW010000006.1:64367231-64392336 GCA_027564335.1 Erythroxylum williamsii
AACCTTAAATTCCCAGCTTTACAAAATCTGAAAATTCTGCATTCCTAGCCAAAATTCAACCTTGAAACCTAATATTCCAGCAGCCTAATATCATCCATGCTTCTTAATTTGTGCTTTTAACTACTAGTTCATAATTCTTCTATTTGTCCTAAATCAAAAAAATCAAGTATTGCAATCAAATTGGTGGAAAAAATTAGAGAACATGCAATAAAAAGTAAATCAAATCTCAATGCACATTTCTTATAGTAACAAACCATTCAACCTAAAAGCTAAGCTATAGGGTAATATCATTCAAGCACACCCACTAACATGAATTATGGACAAACAAGATAAACCAAAAATCCCTTAGAGATAAGGGTAGTGCAATTTGAACTTGAAACCTTCTATTACTAAACACAAGAAACCATTCAAGTCAAAAGCTTTATTAGGTGAGGCCTAAGAAATGGTTCAATGCCATTCTAACAACATTGAAACAATTCAAGAGATATTCTTAAGCAGTTACCTTAGAACTTTCACGTTTTGATACCACTGGAGAAGATCTTTCTACAATGTAACAAAGTCGAAGTTCATTCAGAACATTCAAGAATACTTGAATTGATTTTATCAAGCTATTGGAATCTACAAATATGTGTTTCTGCACCTGCCCAATAATTGAAGGATAAATCAGAATTCCAAAAGAAAGTACGCATAACAACTTGCAGAAAGAGCAAAAAAGATGTCAGACTCTTGAAATAGCTCATAACGCAAAGATATTAGGATAATGAGACAAGATAGATGAATTTGCTCTAGCTCATTCCCTTGTTTACATTCAAATAATTTCTCAATTCTATCAATTAAAAGGAAATAGAAATATTCAAGTAGGACAAGACATTAAAAGAAACAGTTTCCATAAAACTGAGCAAAAAAGCCACTAACTTTGCTATGAATAATTATTTGATAACTCAACAACATATACGTAACTTCCCTACACCAAAACTAGTGAGCTTGAAATGGCATGGGTTTGAACCCTCACTGTTCTAATCTCAAATTCATCAACAATTACAATCTAATGCAATAGACAGCAAGCTAAGCATTCCATTTCATCAACAAATCATTCAAAGCCTTGCAATGAGGTAATGTTTTCACTTTGTTTCATTTTGCAACTGCTTGCATTGAGGGAACCAATAGTATTAAACTATTTTCAAGTACACATTACAATTTCTTTACATCTCAAACACAATATGCGCTACAACTCAACTAAGAAAATAGTTGGTGTCCCATTCTTAACGTGTACCACAACATTGTTCTTGGCAAAACTCTGAGTACAACTATTTGACTGCCACAAAAATAAACTAGCAAGCACTAACAATAGTATTTTCCACCAGAATTCTACGTTCTTACACAGGAAAGAGGGAGAGAGAAATTTTGATGCATCAAATCACCTTACGTGGCAGAAAACTATTGATTTAGGAGAGAGAAGCATCTTACCTGAGAAGAGATTAATTTCTGAAGTTCGTCCTTCACATCCTTCCTTCCAGCAAGATCAACAACAATACTTGGCAACAAAAGCTCAGCCACTTCAGCTTTTAGCATCACAACATCTTGGCATAATCTGAGGGCCATATACCAAAAAGATAACTTAAAAAGGTGAGAATAAGCAAAACAACTTAAAAAGGTGATAATAAGCAAAACATCCCAACATAAACAAGTATATTAATAACTTCTAAAAGAATTTAATCTATATACCTTATAATAGGATCACAGCTGTAGCGAATCAGTGAGTACACAAGTGGACAAATCCACATCTCAAAGGTTTTGTTATGTGTCTCCCATACAATAGACTCCTCCAGTGGGATTGCTTCAGCTGAGAGTGAATTACAGAAATGATGAGATATTCCTTGAGCATCATGCAATCAAAACAGAAACAAATTCTAGCTAAAAAAAATACAAATGTTAATGAACCACAACTAGGAGCAAAATCCACCAAGTGCACATACTTATCCACCTAGACCCATTAAACAAATAACATAGGAGAGGAGGTTGCAAGCTTGTGAAGAATGAAATAACAAATACAGAAGCTGACAAAATTATGATTTATAAGAAAAAGGAATCATATTTTTAACTAAAAAGCTACACATACACGTGGTGAAATCTATGAAATAGATGTTTTGAGTGTATTAGCATGAAGAAATCTTCAACTACATCTTGATAAGCATCCTGGATCCATTTCAACCAAACAAGTCCATCTTAACACACTAGCATGACTTACTAGCAAACTTCCTTTCCAGATCCAACAAAAGCTTGTCCACCAGATCAACATTTACTCCCTTGGAGTGAATCTACAATATAGCAATATGTATGTTATTCATCATAGAACAGGAGCTACTCCCAGGTTAATATTAAAACCAAACCCTAATAGTGCTATAACCCTAAGCAATAACAGGATATATAAAATCAAATATATCACAGCACCAAATCAATTCCTAATCTTCACTGACGCTTAAGCTTTTGTGTCAAATAGCTTAGAGTTGAGATTGTTTGTAACAAGTTGAAACATCAACGTTCAAACTTAAAGGGCAGTATTATGAAGATTTATTGTGATTTAGTATTATTATGTTGAGATATCCTATACAAGAATATCACTTAGCTACCTACATTAAAACACCTTAGGTATCCCATTTAGGAATATTACTGTTTGCTAGAATAACATATGATCCATTTATGGTATATGACCCAAGGCCTTACCCATTAGCTTAAGCTTTTGAGTTGAATGGTTTCTAGATATGGTATCAAAGTCCTGTGTAACCAAGAGAACACACGCTGAAATTATACCACCCTCATTTTTCATGAATTTATAAAAATAGTGTTTGTCAATGAATCTATGATATGTTGTATCTGTTCATATTGTGATGGAGCATGTCAGAATGATATATGATCCATTTATGGGCCTTGAGTTGAATGGTTTCTTGACACTTTGATGGGTTGAAACCTAGATAGTACTAAGTAAATTTTCTTCTCTACAACAAGCTAGCATAAAATCACAAATTGATTCTACTTATTTCCAATGAAACCTATTTTTCTATTAATTTACTTTAAAGCTCATTACTTTTTTTTTTTACCTCCATCTATTGGTGAGTATTTCTATAACTGATCTGCTATTTGCTTAAATCGCCATTATATATTTCTTTTGCTCTCCATCTATTGATGAGTATTTGTACAATTAAACATGCCAATTGCATTGTCTAAGTTAACATCCTTGATTCAATTATTACTAATGTTCATACCAATATTTCCGCACATAATCCACACTCAATTCAAGCAATACAGCAGACACCAAAGATCATATAAAGTTAATGGAGTTGAAGGACATAAAACCCACTCCAAAATGCCATAGCTGAACACTATTGTTGTAAAATAAACAAGATAAGTATTCACTGGTTAGATCTTACAATGTACTTACCTCAATAAGAGATCTTTCATAAGAATCAAACGACATGATTGCTCTTTGACCCCTCTCAGTGGAAACTATTCCCTATTTTAAGATAAATTATTACTCAATTGCAAAAATTTGAAGTTTCAATGCACAACAATTAGATAACTGAAAAGAACTCAATGAAAATAAGAAAGACGAGCATTTAGAAAGAAAACAAGCATGCTAGTTAGACACCAAAAGATTCATAACCCAAGATACGGGTTCTGCAAAAATTCAAAACAATGATCAAATGTTCACTCAACTTCCGTGCACATCAGTTAACATTTACAAACCCACATAAACGAAATAAAAAGCACAAATTTGCCCAAGACAAAATACAACTAAGCACAAGTTTTAGGCTTAAAATTTAGAGATCCGAAGACAAATTCTCAGATACAGTCACCGTTAATCAATCAACCATCAAACACATAGATGATAGGCTTATCCTGCCACTTTCCCAAAAGAACCATTCACTAGCTAGTCGAACTAGTGGGGGCCCTATCGGGACAATACTAAAAACCCTTCCTTTCAAACCAAGCACAAGGTCATACTCCAAATTTGAAAATGAGAGAAGTCCTCATTGAGAAGAAAGATAGAACAAGGAAAAAAGAACACACTTCAAAGTTGGGTCGCTCATGCTAAGTGTCTCTCTCTATCATCAACATATGCTTAATTTATAATTAATATTTTCAAATTCCTTATGATCATTCAACTGAATTATAAAAGCTCTACAAATGGCAATGGACTATGCTAGTTAACCTACACCAACCCAAAAAAAGTGCAAACTGTCTAAATAAATTGGATAACTATTCAAATGTTAACTCGTGGAACAACAGATTCATCAGGATCACAAATATTAACAAGAGAAACTCACTCGAAGCGCTTGTGATGATATATCAATTATTCTGACAGAATCATCCATCAAATATTTCTTCAGAAGTTTAAGAAGTGTAACTAGAAGATCTTCAGAAATACCACGATCCACTTTAAGGTTGATTTCAGCATGATTAGCACTAATAGTGGTTTGCCTAGCTTTCACGTGAGTGGAGTCTTCAAGTTGACGGAAAACAACACAACATGGGTCCCCAATGCCAACCTGCAGTCAGTAGAAAGAGATAAACTGCTTCGGAACATACGCTCTCATGCATGAGTTTACATAACAAAGAAATCTCCAAGACCGGAAGAATCACAAAGTTGGTACCTTTGATACAAAATCAGAAACCAATGTTCTTATGCCATCAGCAACATCTGAACCACACATTGAAACTAAACTCCACACTGCATGAACAATTTCTGAGTCATCATGCCGAAATACATCTTCCACAATATGTTTTGCATCATTTCCTCTCCATACATATTCCCCCATGAGCAATTGTTTATGAAGTGCCCGAATACTGCAAGTCATGTAAGCAAAGTATAAATCATAGGCCACAAACAATTCTTTAAGATCACTAAAAAATATAAACAAATTAACATAAAGTCACCATCTTTGAATTCATACAGTCCCAACTTAAATCAAACTTTCAGAAACACTTGAAAGCATTTCACTTTGGAAGGACACATACCTGGAAAAGAGCAACCGTGGTGGAAGGTAACGAGATCTCTTGACAAACTGAAATTTACAAAATTATATAGCAAACAATGTGAAAAGAATGAGTATATCCTGATTCCTGCATAAATGAACCCCAAAAAGATTAAACTCTTTTTCAGCTTAACTTTGGTAATACCTTTAATAAGTGGTCCCTTAGAGAGTAGCCTTCACATAACTCCTGATGGAATTCTCTTATCCCATTGAAGACATCTATTTCAGGGAAGGCTTCCAATTCCTGAAACAAAATAATCCATACCTTAGCAAGAAAGAATTCCTAAATTTCATAATAACTAACCAAAAGAAAAAGGCAACTTCATACCATATTGAAAACATAAATCTATAATAAACATTTAGTATTTATAAGCTATAAAGTTTAAATTCTATTAGAAGTGTAAGAAACATACTCTAACATAATCATGAAGAGATGGATCTGAATCCACCGTTAAATGGTGGAGCAAAAATAATGTCTGTGATGCTCTAATATTAGAAGGTTTTCCAGTAGCTTCGATAGGACTGCACGATTCCACCAACTTTGAAACCAAAAACTAAAGATAATATAAACAATCAGTAGATGTCAAAGGGGGCAATATTATTAAGGAAATATATATTATATGCTCAAATGACAAAAGCACCTGAAGCTGCTCGCCAAGCACATTAGCAGTTTCTTTGGATGGGCTACTCTTAAGAGTTTGGAGCAATGCAGAAATTAGGCGAGAGCATTGATCATGTAAAGCTTCACAATCAATGAATTGCCCAACCAAATTCAAAAGATAACTGCATTAATTCACAGGAAACAAAACCTACTCAATTATCTCATGACTACGCCAATAGAAATGCAATAGAAACAGGAAAAAAAAACTTTGAACAGTTACACATGTTAAACTGGAAACAGAAAAAAAACTCAACATTTTGTCTATTGTCCTCAGAACACAATAGCAAGAATCATCCTAAAGCCAGAGAAGAATAAGATGATGATGATGAGTCAAAAAAGGGAAGAGGAGGTAAAGGCTAGAGCATGACAGAGCAAGAGGACATGTACTTAATTATGCACAACAAGAACTCACAAAAGACATTAGTATTAATGGTCCTAAAAAGAATTAAGACGTGATAGTTCTTAGTCCATGTCATCATGAATAAGAGAGATGGGCAGAAGGTGCAGAGGTTTGAGATCGTCCAAGAAAAGAACTTCAAGGATAACTACAAGAGACGACAATTACAAAAGTCAGCAACCACTATGCAATTCTCCATCAAGAGATATGTAAGAATATTACCATAATGGAAACCAAAATTATTTAATGTTATAATTTTGCGGCACTATAATTCCACAATAATTAACTTAATTGAAGGCCTTTGAACACCTTTTTCAAAAGAAAACCGTGCAGATTCAAAGCTATCTGAGTTGCTCGAAATCAAGAATTAATACTATAACTGAAAAAAAAATCACCATAATACATACCTGTAGGTGCTTGAAACAGCAGCCCTGTGACCAAGAATATCTATAAGCGCCTCAAGTCCAGCCAGCCTATGACATCTATGCCTAGGATGACAAGCTGCTTCTATCTTGTAATGTATTTCTAATATGAACTGCACAATTGCAAAGGATGCATCAAATGCAGTGGCAATAATGCTCCAATAATCTTGAGATAAAAATAATTATATACATGATCTATCTAGTAATTACCATGAAAACTCTATCTGGACGAAAAATGTTGATCTTATCAACGACAGAGACACTTGTAGAATAATCCTCCCTATATCAAAACAAAACATATTTATGTACACTTAGGATCTAGAAAGTAGCAATTCAAAATCAAAGCAGGATAGGAAATTCACATCTCCAAGAATCCATCTACTATGGTTTGAATTGCACGCGCCACTTTATCTCTGGAGAAGAAAGGTACTGGAGGGTCTGATGAACAGGAAGTGAAAGACAATATCTGGCTCACAATAGATACCTACATATTCAGAAAGCATAGTGAAGAAACAAATTACAATAGAAATATAGTCAAAGTAACAAACAGAAAAGTGTGTATGTCCCCCAAAAAAAAAGGTTAAATGTAGTTGGAAAATGCAAACACGTCTTGGAAAGCCTGAACGACCATTTAATAAAACTCAATGTCCTGGAAGCTCCAGAGAAAGGGATGTCCATGATCATTTACATGTTATTTGTTGACAGTTCATTAGATGACCTAAAATTAATGACATCAGAAAGCAAATTCTCTTGCAAATCAGAAAGAAAAAACAACAATAGCAAATAGAAGGCATTTCCTCCTTCAAACTCATGGAGCATAATAATTACTAATTACTAACTGATAGGAAGTAGTTTGGTATATATTAGAATCAGATAACAGATGACAAGGAAGTTTCACGCGAAGACAATAAGATAAGTTCTAATTTGCATCCCATCACCATATTAGACATACAAGCAAGCAGAAAGGCTTCCTGTTACCATTGAGTTTTGTATTAAAACAATAGCTGACATCTATGAATCCAATGACACATAATAAATACCATATACTTGAAGTAGCATACCATATGTCTCTTTATTAGATTGTCTCTTTCATTCTCGGAAATATCTGCCAAATGCAGAATTGAAGTACCAAGGACTAAAGCACCCCTTTTCCATTCAGAATTCTTACTGCAATGCAATGCCATACAAACCGAAAAAATTGGCACAAAGTAATTTCTGACTAGATGAGTCAGACTTTGACTAGCAACCTGCAAGTAAATAAAAAAAATATCAATCATAATGATGAGTGCTTCAGGAAACTATGAGCTAACAATAGCAAGTAACGGATATTGATTAATCCTACCTTCGCCACCAAGTTCAGGTCAGAGGTGTTGCCATGTAGAATCAAAGCTGGAAGAAGCCATTGGCAACAATATTGCATAAAATAACTAGGTTCAACATCTGAAACAAAAAAATGCCGGATCTACAAAGAACAGTTATCCAATGGTTAGACTAGATATTTACTTCCAATAATAAGTAGAAATGAAAATAGCACCAAACAAGCTCATTAGAACTGTTTTACAATCTATTTTCTAGACCAAACTCAATTAAAACTTTTAAGTTGAATGAAGATACCATCAATCAGGTTCAAACTCCAATGTTTCAATCCAACAGGCTTCCACATAAGGAGAATAGAGTTAGATGTAATCTAGTCCTAGATCTCGCCTAAAATCTTTGAACATCAAGGTTTAATGATTCCTCGACATAGTATGAATCAGACTCTTTATGATCAAAAGATTTTTGGTCCAAACCATCTTACCCTCATCATAGCAAATAAATTTCAGTTTTAGTACAGGGGCGGTTGTATGGTGGGCCTATGCTATCTCTACAGTTTCAAACCAACACCTTTCCATGTAAGGTGCACATTAGAAATGGTACCATTCCTAGACGCCTAATACTTGTAGTTGAATGTTTCTTTGCAAACCCTAATTATACAAAAGATCTTGATCTACAATCCACTATACAAAACTTCAAGTATCAAAAGCTACGAAAGGGGATTTTTTTTTTCAATTAAGTGTAATTATCAATCTTTCGAATATTGAAGCAATATATAACCTTTACTGTTTTCAATTTTTTTTTTAAATTGTCCTACAAAGAAAATTTGGGATTGAAGTCTCTTCTCCAAAATGGGGAAATAATTTGCAACCTTTGAGCTTATATTGTTACCATAAAATAAGATAGGAAGAAGTATAAAGGTGTATCTAATACCTCAACGAGTGCAGCTAAGCTAACACCACAAGCAACCCAGAAAAAGAGAATCGGTCCCTTGAGTTCCTCTAAGTACTGAAGAAAAGAAATAATATAACAATTTAGTCATGAGCTGTCAAAGCATATTACAAAAAGGGTAACATCAAAACCCACTATAGTTTGTGGTTTTTACATATCCTGAGTTATGAATTAGCTCTGAAGACCAATTTAGTCTTTAAATTTTCATCGTAGGCTCACTTCTAATGTTCTATTAACAATAAAATTTCCATCATTATCATTCTGATGGCAGTTCTGCTAATTGGCAGAAAAGAAAAACGAATAACAATGTCCTGCCAAGGTACTGACAAATATTCCCATATGGATAATCTTGTAGATTCAAAAACATATAAAATCTTCAAAGCTAAATATAAAATTTACATTTAACCCAATTCAAATATCCTAGAAATATAAAAATGGAAAGTATAGCTCACAAAATTCAGGATTAACACTACAGAGAGTTTTGTTTCCTTTGGAAGTCTCTTTTACCACTTTAGATTCCACGATAGGCAAAGCATAAGAAAATAAACTAAAGTAATGATTCGAGGTGGAAAAAATCAATTGGAATCAAAATAAACTAAAGAAACTAGTCCAGTTAAGCCTCTCAACAGGCATTTTATATAGGCAATGATAGCCACAGACACAAACCTTGAATCTACTTGTATAATGGAGCTGCCTTGATAGATTATTTAGAGCCGCATTCACTAACTCCCTGAATAAGAAGACCAACAGTCAGAAAAGTAGTTACCCTAAAAAATTGCAGAAAGAGTTGGAATATACCTGTGACAAGGATCGATAGCAGAAACCACGCACATAATGAATATAGCCTGCATAGTCACATGAATACAATCCAGAAGTGTAAATACTCTTGAATCTACAATGCCAATAAGGTAAAAAAAATTCAAATACATAAGACGTTTACCTCCAGCTCAATCTTTTCACTATGCAAAGCAAGATGCATAAGAGTAATAATAACAGTTTCAATTGCAGTCGGTGACTGGGGACCAGTAGCTAGGACCTCCTTTGCAGTAACAATTTTTCCTTTGAAGGGAAGCACCAGTAAAACGCCAAAGTTTGAACTATATCAAAAGTTGAAAGGAGTGATTGAAATTGAAGATGATAAGCTAGACACTCAGAAATACGAGATCAAAATCTCTAATAATGCTACAGGTCAGATTTGTGTAGAAAGGTCTGATAAAGTGAAAGCATTCTTCACAACCATGTAACGATCAAACATTGAGTGAGCATCTCAAAACATTGTGGCTTATCATGTAGACCTCAGAGAAAACGTCATATGAGTACAGCAGTGTGGATAGAATACTATAACCTTGTATGAACATCTAGAGAAAAACAATAACCAATAGCAATCAAAAGAAAAGAAAAAAGTGCATGTCAAACAATGAAACTAGAACTCAACAACATTGCAAGGGAAAGCAGGCTGGAGATTATGCAACATATGGGGAAAAAGTACAAACTCATTGCTGTCACAACTCAACACAAAAACATGAATAAACAATTCTAAAAATATAAATTAGAGTATTTGAGGATAGTAGTTTAAATCCCTCAAAAATAATTGCATTATAGGCCACATGATAATGGTGCCAAACTGCCAACTTGCAAACATGACTGGTTATCCAGCTTTCACATTAGTTGTATAGTAACATCTACATGACATGTTTGCATAATCAAATCCTAGATGCTGATGCATAATCAAATCTTAGATGCAAATATAGCTTATAAGTTTGCTATGATTTTGAAGTATGTCATGGAAACTCACCAAATATCCTGGAAGAGTTCCTCATGGCCATCCCATGTTTGGAACAGAACACCAATACGCCAAGCGAGCAAAAACCTAACTCGATAATCAGGATCTCGAAGTAGCAAGAACAACCTTTCGATCATTGCCTGAAATTATATAGCAGAAAACACAGATATGCAAACAAGTGACGTGATAAACCAACAAAAGTGTTAGCAGAGATGATCTTAGACTTTTGTTGTTCGATTAGAGATAGGAAATAACATAGCATGTATGTTTTCCCATATCCCATAATGTCCCTGTCCTACAATTCTTTCTTATTCAAATTTTCATTTATGACATCCACCATAGCTTCATCCGTTCTAGAAAGTTAACTGGAGCTTCATTACAACCGTAATTAATGCATATACTTCCGTCCTAGTATTCACATGACCAATTTTAGGGCTGAATAAGATGGAATTGCAAATGCATTCAATAAGCCTAACACTGTCTTCACCTGACCAATTTGAGGGCTGAGTAAGATGAAATTGCAAATGCATTCAATAAGCCTAACACGTCCCACCCAATCAAGAGCTCCAAATTCTCCAATTCTGTTAATTAGGTCTCTTAGGCACATCAAACCCTGCAAGTAGAAACACACAAAAGCCTAGTTTTAACAGACAATAAATCTTATCAAGACTTCATAAAACATAGTCAAACCATAGGATAAATGTGAACAGAGTTTTCAATACTACTGCATGATAAAGGGAATGTCATAAAATAAATAAGGGACAAGGCTCGCAAAAAGAAAGAGAAAGCAATATCAAATCCAATGTAAAATTTATTTTTATACATGAGAAACAATTGCAGGACTAATGATGCCAAATCTCCCAGTATCTTAAGGATTTTGGAGCCTTATAATGATGCCAAATTGTGGTATTGGTACTTTTCACTTAAATTTTGTTGACACTCTAATGATGTTGTGATGCTAATAATAATCCGATGGTGGAACCATATTGGCCAACATTTCTCATCCAAAAATTATTGATCCTAAATTCTGATAAAAATATGCTTCGCATGGGCATATATTTTGCCATAGAAAAGAATTATGTTCAGCTTCTAATCACACAAATGAACTCCTTCCCATTGAATCAAGTAGAGCATTTTTTAGCCTTGCCATACTTGCAGAACAATTGTCCCATTTGGGAGAAAATTCATTAGATCACCTACAATGTTGCACTTCTCAATACGACTTCTTATGGTTTTAGTTAGCTCATCGTTAAGGTTTAATGCTTTCCAAAATGGATATGTTTTCCTAGTACGAAATATTTAAACTTTAATTTTGGTTAGTTCTGGCCAACAAAACTAACCAACATTGAGAAACTAATTCCATTCACAAGGCCACACAAGTTTATTAGATCACAGAATAAAAATACTAGCAAAAGGATCCATTTTGTCAGACAAAAAGGACCTCTAAGACTAAATTTAAGCTATATGTAGTGAAAGCACCAAATCTACTGAAACTCTTAGTGATTTTTACTTTTGAGGGAAAGATGATATTCATTTCGCTCTATAGTCCTACACTTTGCAATTCTAGATTTGGTATTGCAACCAATCCCCTCTTCAACAGTCTCAACTAACATTAAAATCTGAAAAATTGCACATAAGACCAGCATATGCCATAAATGAATCAATAGTGAAACTTTAAAAACTCAACCCAGATTCAACTTCCTTTAAAATACAAAATGAAATGATAGGAAAGCGGGAGAAATAGAGAATTTAAACTCCATAGCACAAAAGACTACTGAAATAAACATATTCTATGTACTGTGTAATACCGGTTCAGATTCTCGCTTTATCAAAGCCAAGTCAACATGCTTTTCAGGTGAATCGAAGGATAATAGGGTGCTTAACAATTGATTGGCAACCACTAGTATGTTGACACAGTCAAACTTGACATTAACTTGCGTCTCAAACATGTCATTTGCGATTTTAACCTGCAAAGAAAGAAGGTCTATAACTTGAGCATAAAAGAGATATAAAACATATATGATATTTATATAGTCATTACCAAGTCCAAGATCTTTGCAGGAACGGATCTGCACAAATGTTGACAAAGATGCAAAAGAATAGTCTCGACTATCTGCCAATATGAATTTTAAATCCAAGATAATAGAACTGTTACTGCATGAATTCCAAGAAAACAAGCAAGTCAGACTAACTATGTAACATACCTTTGTGTTACATTCTTTTCCCATAAGTTCAAACAAGATATCCCACGTAACAGAATCTAAAACTAAGAAGAAACTTGAAATTAGTGAAATCATCCCCATCTTCCACCTTGATGTAGAAAATGGTACACCACTGGTCATTTTGCCACCTATTGTTACGATGTCTACATCCGTATCATCCTTGTTCACATCCAGTTCCTCGTCTACAATTCTACTACTGCTGCTATCTAGTGAGCCAGATACTAGCAACGTAACCTTATTATTTGTTGAGTTAAAAGCCGATGCCTCAAAATCAAGATTTTTTGCACCTTCAGAAAATTGTTCATACAGCTTAACCAATGACCTTAAGAGCCTTTCTATGGATTGATTTACAGCGTGATGATGAAAGACTTCATGATTACTTTCCTCTTCCCTCTTGACAAAGAGAGCACTTCCAAGAAAGCTCCTCATTGAAGCTAAAAGCAAGGTCCTCTCACAATAGTCAGAGCTAAAGCCTAAACAGCCAAGAGCTTGAAAGTCATAGTTGTTTTCTTGAATACGCTTAGTAATATGATCCAGAGATTGTAGCAAGTAGTCACCCATTTTACTAGAGAATGATGAAGTCTCTTCTCGTTTTCTGCAGGCGGAAATGTATTAATCCTGTGTGCATTAAGGAGAAATAAATGCTAATGGTGCTCCATTTATGTGAAATTATATATATGTATATTTGAGCATAAATATTGATGTACAACACTAATCTGGTTACAGCCACAAGTTTTATCTGGCATCAGTTAAATTCAAGATTAAAAGTTATTCCTCATAACTTGCATAAAATGTATTGAATAGCCTACCTGAAAACTAGCATTTACTAATCAAGCAATCAGAATAGCCTTTACTAATCATGCAATCAGAATAGACAAACAACTAAAGATATACACATTCAACTTTGAAAACAAGCATGGTAGAGGTATGGAGTTAGGGGAACTTGAAAAGCATAATTAAGAGAATACAGATACAACACAGTATAAGGACAAGGATTGTAAGTAACCATGAGGAATTGTCATTTTAAAAAGTAAAACATTTACAGCTTGAAGTGATCACTTGCCCATCTAAAACTGCACAACAATATGTGTCCAACATCCAACCCATTACACACATCTAACAAGGAATGTAAACCGTATACTCATGAATAATACTCGCCTCCAAGGAAACAAGAAAATTCATGTGTATGGTGAACAGAAATATTGCAAACCTCACTGTTAATGCGCCATGTATAAAGTTAGATAGCAAAGCACAAACAAATAAAGCTCCAGACAGAGACATCTGTTCAGTATCCTTATTCAAAAGAGTCCCAAGAATGCCAGCCTCCAGTTCATACAGTAATTGGTCTCTCAATTGTCGTGGAAGATGAACATTTTGATGGTGTTGGGATAAAGCAACCTGTTCACAAATCGCATATGAATTCAAACAAACATGAACCCCCCAAAACACCAAGAAGAAAGGAACAACAAAAGCACAAACGATCACAACACCTCAGCTTTGGGAACAGAATCAATGCTTGCAATAACTTCCACAAAACAATCAAAAAGCTTGCATTGTCTTGCATGCTCGTGTCCATCTATCTATAAATAATTTGATTTTAGTGTCCCCAACAAAATAAGATGTATGAAGTCCGAAAATCAATAGTTTATTCGAAAATCTAAAATGATGCATACATTATCACCATCATCTGTTGTTTGACAATCATCCGAAAAAGAGGACGGACAGAAAAAGCCTTCATAATAATGAATAAAAGGAGCACAACCAGCACAAAGTGCATAAACAGCTGCTGGTAACAAAAGCACCATTCGCTCATTCAATGTGGAAGTTTCCTGTATTGAGAAAACAAACATCATTTGCAAAGGGTACAGTAAAGTTCAAGCCATCATAGAGGTGTCCAATAGTACCTGTAAGCTTAGTACAAGCACGCTGATCCTATTCTATTCTAATAACAGGAAGTAATCATGTTTGGCAACTTGAACCAGAAACCTTCTTCTGAGTTGCATAAAACATTGATGAATAAAACCCAAACTGAGAGAAAAAAGGCATTGCTATAAAAGGCAAGGGAATTGATATTTTAAAAAAATAGTTAACACCAAGCAATTAATAGTAGCACGAGGAACTACCAAAATTTGCATCCAAAGTATTAAGATCATCCAGAATTTAAGCGATACAGGTCCATATACAAAATCAAAGGTGTAAAGGAAAACTTAGCAAATTCTTTTGCACCTTCCTTCAAATAGCACAAGGAACCATCAGAACAGCCAATAGAAATAAAGCTCTAGAAGAGCTTAGCCATGCTTGGGTAGTAGCAACAAATAAGGATACAACTATAGCAACAGTACCATCTTAAAGTGTAAAGTAAAAGCATAAACACAAAGGAGAGAGGCTAGGATATGTAGCATCCAATGGAAGTTAATAATAATTCTCTGCAATGCAAATCACTATGACATCCAAGGGATGGGACCTTGGAATCTTTCCCGAACCACAGAACCAAATTGCTCAGTCTAATTTTTGTGAATATTAGCAGTCTTTTTTTGGAAAATTGAAAAAAAAACCAAACTAGATATTAGCTCTTTGTTGATTTGCATACATTGTAACAGGATAAAGCATATCTCTAGATCTCCTCAAAACCAAACTAGAAAAGATCACCCTAATGACCATTGACACAGCACATGATTATGCCATCCACTTTCATATTTGACTCCAAAATTTTTGTTCCACCTCAAAGAAGCAAATTAATAGGAGGGGACGACACTTCCAAGCATATATCTCATTTTCTAACCTATTGGGACCACAGAACATAAACGGAGTTATGAATTTAGACAATCCAACTGCAATAAACAAACCTTCCAGTTTAGGTAGAACAAAACTGCTCCCATAAGATTCTTCCTAAGATGTAGTGAATCTTGAAGATCAACCTACAAAAACATTAAAAAGACCAAGTTGAATTTCTAAATATGAAGAAACCAATCTTCACTCTGATAAAAAAAAAGCTCCTAGAACTAGCATCCTGACATATAGAAGGGGTTTGAACTAGGCCAAATGAGGATACATGTTCCCTGAGCCCAGTAGTAAGAACATGACAAGCCAACAATTATTCATTTAATTCCCAACTCATCAAAAGGTTGAACTCAGTAATAGGTTACATTGGCCCATAACATGGGAGGCCACAAAAAGATGGTGCAACATGGATATTTGTGGGTTAGGTTCGAACATAAAATGCAAGAATTTAGGGATAAGAAAACAGAGGAAAATTGCTATGGCTTCTCTGAGTGTATGAGGCTGGGAAAAACACTGATTGACAATTGAAAACAATCATGACATGACAAGAAAGCAAATGGTAAATATTCCACAGATGAAGCCTAAGCCACTTACATGAGAACCCTTGTGAGAAAAGTAACAAGTAATGAAGTACAAAGTGGCCCTGGATAACATCGAAGCAAAACGTAAGTAGCAAGTATTCTGATCGTAATAATATAGACAACAGGTTCCCTATATGAACATTTTCAAACAAAAGAGAGTCTACAGAACCTATAGAAGAGAATCCACCGATACCAAGATAAAATTAAGAAACGGTAAGGTTAAGCGTCATTGAGCTTTTTTTTAAAGATGGGATGTGTACATTTCAAATATATATACATATACATATACATATATATATATATTCAGGCACTGTCATGAAAATAAACTTACATTGATGGCGTCTGCTTAAAAATCTTAAGATCCCAAACATCTTGAGGCACGAAAAATGCATTTATTAGATCCTGGGAGAAAACAAGAACATTGGCAGAGCCATATCAAACAAAGGTATAATTGAAGAATCTATAGATACCTTTCTTCCAAGTCAAAAATTTTGAAGATTTCTTTCACTGCTTAAAGTGTCTCAGCAAATCAACAAGGAAACTGCTTATAATAAATCTGAGAAGCTGAGTCTAAAAGGACTTGTACCCACCTTTGACATGATGTTTCCAAGTAGTATAAATACAGCATCCACCTACATGGTTTTCACGAAGTGAATATGGGCAGACAATTAAGCTAGAAACAAGCTTCCAGAATAAATTGAAAATACTGAACATAATAAACTATGAAGAGATCTACCAGATTGTTCAATAAAACAACAGCTGTTATGAGCATATTTTCATTTTCATCAACAAAACCCGCTACAAGTATCATAAAAGCAAAAGAAAAAAGGGAAAGAGCAGAGAAGTGCAAAAAAGTCCCCTCCATTAATCACAATAAAGGTACAACCATTAGTGATTTGCCACTATAACTACCAACAATATCCTGAATGCTCACACCATGATCAAGTATTCAACAATTAGCTCTGAGTAGAATGAAAATCAACATCGTGTAAGCATACCATTAGCTTCATACTTGAGAAGGTCAAATGGCGTCTTAATAACAGACCCTTATGAACAATTGCCTCAAGTTCAAGTTTGACAGTTTTCATCTATGTTGGATTTGTTATTCTTGTGATTTGTCTATACTTGTGTGAGGTGTGATCGAGTAATATTTTATACATTACTAGAACTCACCCAAAAGTTAAAGCTTTTGAGTTGAATGGTTTCCCCGCACATTTAACAAGAAAACAGCCACAAAATCATAATATGTCATCATTCGTTTTGACCTTAAGGATTGTGAAATTTCAACAATGCATCAAATGAAAAAAATATCACAAATAGTTAGCATGAGACAATTTTTCCAAGATAGGCTGATAGATAACATCAAACCGCCAAAAAGAAGATGAAGAAAAGTCACCAATAATAGATCTAGCAAAGATTGTGCAAATGATACTTACAACCGTACTTATATTACTGAATACTGGCAACCCATGCATTAGGCACTTCCATATCAAGCCCCAACCAGAGTGGAACTGCAAATTGACCAATCAACAAGTCACCCCAGATAACTCAAGAGATACACTTAAAATAAACCATACTAGTGGAACTAAAGAAGATATAAGCGGCCCGATAGGAATTTTACAGCAGAAATCTTTTAGTAAAGGATAACAATGTAAATACTGGAAACTTGCAAGGGGCTTGAATTTTAATAGGAGAGTTCACAAAGAATTATAGGAACTCATAGGAGAGAGCTGAAGTTATATCATTTTCCAGTAATTCTACGCCATCAAATCATCAGATGGGCACAAAAAACTCTTAGCACACCTCTTCTTAGCTTTTCTAATGGGGTGTCAAGTTGGATGGGAAAACAATTCAAAGAAGACATACATTTCAAAGTTCTTTTATCAGTCAGCTAAAAGAAATTTAAAATAATCATAGGAAACTAACAATCTAAGTTTTATTTGTTACATGTCACAATCAAAAATTAACAAATGTTTGTTAGTTTCACTAAAAAGTTTGAAGAAATGACTGACCTGACTCTATATGGCAAACCTAACACACACTCTAGTTGAAAGACCAGTAAAATGTAGATCCAGTTCAATCAACTATATTGGAACACAGGGTGCACCCACTATAAGCCAAGTCAAGGCAAGGAGCTAAAGATGATTCAGAAAGCTTTGACTTGATAACTTTTTTATAATTAAAGCACATTGTCAGAGACACAGAAGAAAGAGCGCAAGAAACTAGAAAAATTGAAGCATAGAGGAAAGAATAAAAACCTTGTTTGGCAGGGAAGAGGAGCCTGATGAAATGTCCGCTTTACAATCTGGAATCAGGAAAGTGGCAGAGAGAACCTGCAAACTCCTAACATAGCAAATAGATGCATATTAGAACAAGGGTTGCAAAAGTAATAAAGGAAAGATAGCCAGAAATAAAAAACAAAACTAAAAGGAACATCTATTTCTTTTAAGAAAAAAAATAAACGTTATTAAAATGAATGATGAAACATGCAAGCATTAGATCGCTCACTTTTGGCCTTTTAACAAAGCACTTCCTTATCTTATGAAGACAAATAAATAAATACAAACAAGCACAAATTGATTATGTTTATAAAGACCAGAGAACCAGACCTTATAGTCCATAGCAAACCATCATAAGTATGTGTCACATTTGCATCACTCACAATTCTGCAAAATAAGGTTCATAAATTCAACAAATACAGGTATAATAATCCCCCCCAAAATCATTAGCAATCTGGTCTGGGTTTCACCTAACTATCATTTGACATCATATTTAATGAGGATAAATGACACCAAGACTCGTCATAGCTACTTTTACAATATTCCTTTGTCAAATAGATTAGCCTCATGGATCCCTACATTTTTCAAGTTGACAGTATAGATAGAAGTACCGCCAGTTATAAAAACCTAATCCTAATCAACTTTTTAAGCAATACAAGCCGATAATAACAGATTTCCTTACTGATGAAAGTGAAATCAAACTCCATCAAATTTCAAAGACAAAACACTAAAACCACAGATGTCTTTAGTGGATTAAAGAACCAAAGAGACTTAGAAACAAATTCACAAAATAAGGCAGTATTTTAAGAACCAAATAGGACAGACAGCCCTGGGACATTGAGCCTTCTAAATAATGATAATAATCCACATGATTCAGACCTCAAAAATTAATCCACATGATTCAGACCTCAAAAAATGGCTAAATTGCATTTCTTCCTGCTAGGTTTCTGTTAAATGTCAAAATCAGAAACATTTATGTAATTCTATCGATAGGGACAGACAATTCACAAAGTTTTACACCAAATCACCCATAATCTAAAGTAAAAAATGCAACTCCAAGAATAGAGGATCCAGAATAATTAGAATGTCATATAAAGTTTAATAAAAGAATTGTACATGGATCACAACACAGTCAGAACAGTAACTTGATAATAACTTCAAGCATTAACATTAATACTCAATCATTTAAAAATTGAAATGCAAGGTGTTAAAAGGTTAAAATTGACTAAAAGAATTTCAAGCAAATAGAAAACCTAACTTCTAACATTCATGCAAGTATGATTTATGGAAAAAGAGATAAACTACAAAAAACAACTTCAGGAGTTCCATGCGTTTTTCAATTTCAAATTTAACACTGAGTGAATATAGCAAAACCAAGACAAAGTACTGCAAGGTTATATCGAAATGAAGAGGCAATTACATCTTCCATTGCCACATTACAAGCATCATTACCTCTCAAAACTTGAAGAAATTGCTTCAAACCAGTCTATGAAAAGATCCTTACTCATGCGAGTGTAGTAATCACGAACCAGAGAACAAAATGCAGCATTCCTGAAATGAAGCCAATGAATTTTGTCCTAATATAGCCGTAGTGAAGAAAAACAAAATAATAATAGGCCATAGGACTCTGCGATATTGAGAAAAGTTATGTTAACTGGAAAGCCACTAAGATATGCATAAAACTGCTGTCATTCCCTTCTTTAAATTTAATATTCTAGTCTAGAAAATGATCCAAAAATATATCCTTAACCCCTGTTCTCACTGTCATTTTTTAGATAACAAGGAAACCAATAAAATACTAATAAAAAATTAATGAACTTAAAAGTCTAAGGTATCTACAATTCAGAGAAAATTATTTACTTAAAGGTGAAAGGAAGGAATGTTTGACCAAAATTATAAGATAACAAGAAGTTCCAATGACTTCAACAATGAAATAAACAAGAGAAGAGAACAAGAAGAGAAAGAAACCAAACTCTGAAAATTGAAAAAAATGAAGGCATTGAGCACAGAATTATATCCACATATGCAATGCACCATAAAATACTTCTAAGATATGCCCAATAATTTCTCCTTTACATACATTCTTTTGATACAAAAGCCTTGCTTTCTGTACATAATCAAAATACTTGTCAAATTAAAGAGAAGAGCAGAGACAAGCACTACAGAGAGCATCATTTTGCTCATTCCCTAAAAAATGAAGAGCAATTTCATTAGTATGCCGACAAACCAAATAAGAATTTTGTACCAAGAGTAAAATAAGCAACAAGGTCCAAGTGTTCTAACTTTGTCAAATATGGAAAAATAAGACCCACCATATCCCACCATTGTCCCATAGCAATACCCAAATCACCATCTTCAAAGCGATAGACAAGAAAAGGTTTATAACAACCTATATGTAGTAGGTTTCAACAAGTAGAAATCGATAGACATTAGTCAAAATAACCATCACTTGAAAACATACCATAACCACTTCCCTCTCATAAGTGCTTCCTTTAAAAGGACACCAGCATGCTCCCTTCTAAGCCGTTTTTCCCTTGTTGGTGATTTAGCTGTATTAATACATGCCTAAGATAGTGATATCCCATCAAATAGTGAACCAAGTTTTCTCGAAGAAAAACATAGTGCGAGTAAAATTTCAGAACTGCATCGTAAATGCTTTACACCCCAGAGTACTCATGTCCATTCATAATAATAGATACCTATTTATATGTAACAAAAATTCCTTCAAAAACAAAATGAGCAAAGCTAAGGCTCGAGAATTGGAGTTGCTATTTTAATTAATTTAACTGTAACAAAGATACACTAACCTTCTGACCACATATATCAGTTTTAACGTCCCTAACACACGTTATTCGGAAAAACCTACCAAATTTAATCAGCAATTTTCACATCAAAAGAACCATATTCTACAGCATCTTTAATTGCCAATGAATGGAGGAAGTACCCGATAAAGTACTAAGGAAGCAAGCTCCACCAAGTTAAATTGTGAACCACTTAAAATTCCAATTTTATCATCCTTAGTTGCTTCTGTCCTGATCACAATTCAAAGCCCAGAGATGAAATTGTCAAGATCAACTCTGACAGTAAATAAACTAGGATAAAAAAAGAAAGAAAGAAAAGGCACTCACCAAGGAACACCAACACCAGTTAAACTGCTTTGATCTAGTTCCTTACATAGCACATCTAACAGTTGTTCTACCAAAGAACTTCCATCAGCAGCACCCCTTGTCAGATTTAGCTGCAGCCTTGCATAAATTATAAGTAGATCCTGAAAAAAGAAAAAAAAAAGGACACATTTGAAAGAATGAAGCATAAAATGGAAAAAATGCAGTAATTTAGAATGCCAATCAACCTTAAACCCACGGTCACGAGTAGTGAGCCACCAACAAAATACAAATTGCCGTACAGCATTATGGATCTCCAAGGATAAATAACCCAAATTCGGACCATCCTTCAACAAGTATGTATTAACACACTCAATAAGCTTTCGTGATATTTTTCCTTCGTCCCTGTACATGTTATAATAAGGGACACAGCCTCGTTGATATTATGGTCAGTAAATAAGAGAACAAATAATGTTAACACCTAAATGGTAAAAAGAAGAAAATAGAATATCGTGAATCATTCTTGTACCTTGTAAAAGAAAAAATCTGAACAAAACCCTTAACAATACCCTCCCTAACATCATCTGGGAAATCCCCAGGAGGATGTTCCAAAAGGGCATGGAGCGTTAAGATACAGCGGAAGGCCTCCTCCTTTTGGTTACAACGACTACTACTTTTCCCACCCAAACTTGTTTCTACCCTTTCTATGTACAAAAGCACCAAACCTTTGCCAAAATAGGTTTACATAAGATGAAGATCAGTAAGTTTCATATGCATATCTCAGCAATAAGAAACAACAATGTATTGATTGTAATCTTTCAAAAGCACTCACCAGAATAAATGCGGTTCTTCAGGTGAAATTGATAACCTCTTACTGTCAACAGATGTCGAAGTATGATCCCATATTCGGGCTGAAAGCTTGGGACATTACATAAAACATCCCATATGTGGTTAAATAGTGATTTAACAACAGGTAGTAAAGCCAAGGTCTTGCCTGCCAAAGGACAATTACACCCAAAACAAGTAATATTAGAATCATGACTCTCACTGTTAGTAAGCAGTTGGTTCTATATCTTTTGTTATGAAATGCATTTTTAGACAACCACCCTTCACAACTAATGCTAGAAAACAAAATCATGTTGTTAAGAAGCCAACCTGCAAATTTGGCATCTTCCGAACGTTGAACAACCACACGCAGCGTCTTTGCAAAAGTTATTTTTGGCACTCGCTTTTTGCTCCCAGCTATCTCCAAGGATACACATTGTATGAGCAATTTAACCAAAAATGGCCATGTTTCGGCTGCGTAATCAATTCAAACATTTCAATTTCACTGAAGAGATAATTGAATGACATAACCATAACAGAAACTCAATCACATCTTCCTCAAACCAATATTTTCTCTTACTATGGGGAATATCATCCGGTTTGAGCTTTGAAGTATTTTCTCCAAGATATTTGCAGAATCTTATCGATCTTTCTCCTTCTAACCAAGTGTTCAATAACTTTATCCCCTCCTACACATTCAAAACAACAATTAAATTTTCAGTCTTATAATGTAACCCTAAGTGGGACAAAACAAAAATAAAATGAATCGTCTAAATAACCAGAAACAATGTCTCATTCTCACTTTAACTTTACAGTGTCAAAATTTCTAAAAGAACATTAGCATGGCGTCAGTTTCTTTCAATTTTTACACGGGAAAGAAACAGGATCTAGTAAAAGAGTATGAGAGAGAACGAGAGAATCAGGGAAACAAAAAAATCGAAAATGAAACCAAAATATGTGATTTTAGTAGGTGGCAGTTAAGACTGTTAGTATGTCAGTTGGAGGGTGTTATGAATAACTATAAATAACAGTCCCCCCTGAGAATCCTACTGCATTTTCCCTCTTGCTGTACTCTCCCAAATTCTCTCGATTCCTCTCTGTTCTTCTTCTATTCCCCTCTCATTCTCTCTGTTTCCCCCACTTTCTCTCTTTTCGCTTCTCTTTTCCCTCTGTTTCCTTTCATTTACCATTTTCCATAACACCGATCATCTAAATAATCTTAGTTGAACTAAATGAACCCGAAACAATCACCTGATAATCCAAAAGCAAGGTATCTTTCTCACTTTCATGTACAGTTCAAAACTTTCAAAACGACAGTCCTATGGCATCATTTCCTTTCAATTTTTCTCGGGAAACAAACAGGACCTAGTAAAGACTATTGAGAGAGACAGAAACAAACAAAACGAAAATGAAACCGAATGCAACAAGAGCGATCATCAAACTAATCTTGGTCAAAGTAAACGAGTCGGAGATCGTCATCCGATTATCCAAAAATCAAAGTGTCACTCTCACTTTCACAGCACAGTTTAAAACTTTAAAAGTACAGTCCTATGGTGTCATTTCTCGGGAGATGAAAAAGAGAAAGAGTAAAGTTACTTCACGAGGCCTGGCTTTATCGGAGGAGAGCTTGGAGACGATCTCTTGAACGTCTCTGGAAGTCACCATAGCCAGATAGCGGAGAGTTCACCAGAGCCCAATAGGCGGGAAAAAGGAAGAAAGTGAGAACAAAACGAAAAGTGTCCGTTTGTCTCTGTTTGCGTTTTGGAGAAAGGGCTCTTACAGCATCATACATGTAAAGAGTAGCCTTTAAGGTGAGCTCAGTAAGCCAATGCGTGTTTTCTGGAAGCGGACACTAGTGAGAATGTACGACGACTAATGTAAAAACGAGGAAATTTGAGGACGACCTCTGAACTCTGGTCATGCCGCTTGATCTTCGCAAAATTATCAAAATATGGGATTCCTTTAAAGGCCTCTCTGTTTGAAATAGCCCCAACTTGATGGGGCTTCGACCCCATTCGGGCTTTGTCCACAGATGTATAGAGCCCTTTTAGCAATCCTAGAGGCCTAAAGACCAAAGAAGCCATCCATTGTCGGTCTTGGAAGTGATTAGGCATCAGCTCCTGCAAACGGTTCCCTCCAAATATGGGCAAGCTGTTCCCAATCCAGTCAAAAACATAAGAAATTTCGAGATAGATTCCATAATATAATCCTTTCTTTTGTTGATCAAAAATGTGATTTAGATAACAATGATATCTTTAAATAGGCACGCTTGCTTTTGCTTGCTGATAGATTGGTTTAACCTAGAAAAAGATGTCAGAAAATTAACTTGTTATTTGGAATCCGAAACTTAAAAACATAAAATAGGTTGATAGCGAATGGAAAGTCAAACCTTTGTCCGATTAGAGCTTTGATGTATTTATCTAAATTTTAGAATTGCAATTTTGTTTATATGCATCTAAGCACTGTACAAAGATGTGGGATATAATCCCGCGTTTGTTACTTCTCTCTAGAAAACGTCGACCATCTATGGAATAAGAATCTGAGCTTGTTAAGTATCTATACTAAGAGCGAATGGGATGGACGACCACGGAATTGATCCCCATTGTCCATTTAATCCAGCTGCTTATATTTTCTGCTTCTACTGTTTATTGAATGTTGTGTCTTCGAGCGATATACACGCAATCTTCTGACCCAATCTTTAATCTTCTGACGCAATCTTCTGATGCAATATTTTGTGAGGCGACCGCGCACG